>OZ014514.1:13001576-13601576 GCA_963966075.1 Aphodius sticticus | reverse complement strand
GTTGAAATAGTAACCAGTTGATTTGAATCGTTCGATAAAAGTAATTACTGATAAGCATTTGATAAATCCAACTTACTGAAATGTTTTCCGCCTTGCAACTTTTGAAACAAATCTTCAATCCGTGGTAATGGATACTGATCAATCTGTAATTGTTCATTTAAAGTGACCTTAAAATCTCCACATATTCTTACGCTTCCATCCTTTTTACCACTGGTACTATTGGAGTACCCCACTCTGAATAATCAATAGCTTCAATTATATTCAATTTCAACAAATTAGATAATTCCGACTCAACCTTTTGTTGCAAAGCAAATGGTATGGGCCTAGCATTAAAAATTTTTGGATTTTCCTCACCTTTTAATTTTAATTGAATTTTAACCTTCAAAAGTACCGAGTTCGGCTGAAAAAACAGATTTAAATTTCGTAAATAAAAAATTAACATCATTGCTACAATTTAAATTATTAATTTCGCTAATACCCAACTTAAATAAATGCAAACAATCTCTTCCTAAAATTGGAGGTCCTCCCCCAAGCAGCACACTATGTGCCAGCACATTCCAGGCATATGCCTTTTAGATGCCTAAGGTACATGTACAGATGGCATGTACCAGGCATATGCCTTTTAGATGCTTAAGGTACATGTACAGATGACATGTACCAGGCATATGCTGGGCACATGCCGCAAATAATGTTCCTAAATGGTTTCTAACTCATATACCTAGCACGTACCAGAGGAACGATTATAGTTCTGGTACATTGCCACATACATTCCCATCATGTGACAGTTATACCCCAAAGCACGTAGTCAATCTAACTGCAATATCAAATAAGTAAAGCCAATTTTAACATTTACTGTCATGTTTTGCCAGGCAAACGCCACCCCTAAGGGTGCTTGCCCGTCTCCGCCGAGAATTTGTGTTAAGTTATCGGCATGTTGTCAGTTGCCTATTCTAACCGGTATTCTATGTTCTAAACCTAACCCCAAAAACTCGTGCAATGAATACCATGCGAATACCCAACTATTTAAGAATAATCAATCAAACATATGACATACCGTCCTAAACTCGTTTGAAACAACGCGACTACCTCCTATCTACGCATGAGCCGCATAAAGTGCCGGACGCCGGTCAGTGCCGCGTGTTCCCAAGCAGCACACTATGTGCCAGCACATTCCAGGCATATGCCTTTTAGATGCCTAAGGTACATGTACAGATGGCATGTACAAGGCATATACCTTTTAGATGCCTAAGGTACATGTACAGATGACATGTACCAGGCATATGCTAGGCACATGCCGAAAATAATGTTCCTAAATGGTTTCTAACTCATATACCTAGCACGTACCAGAGGAACGATTATAGTTCTGATACATTCCCATCATGTGACAGTTATACCCCAAATCACGTAGTCAATCTAACTGCAATATCAAATAAGTAAAGCCAATTTTAACATTGACTGTCATCTTTTGCCAGGTAAACGCCACCCTTAAGGGTGCTTACTGCTTACCCCTCTCAGCCAAAAATTTTTGTTAAGTTATCGGCATGTTGTCAGTTGCCTATTCTAACCGGTATTCCATGTTCTAACCCTAACCCCAAAAACTCGTGCAATGAATACCATGCGAATACCCAACTATTTAAGAATAATCAATCAAACATGGACCTAACGTCCTAAACTCGTTTGAAACAACGCGAGTACCTCCTACCTACGCATGTGCCGCATAAAGTGCCGGACGCCGGTCAGTGCCGCGTGTTGGTACTGCCGGTGTTGTTGTCCACAAGACGTCGGTGAAAGTAGACGTAGTGAGTTGGTCAACGCAATTATTAATGTTTGAGTTAATGCTTTAACTACACAGGGTGTTTACGGTCTTGTGATTTTATTTTCAAGAGGTGATTAAACATCCTAAAAGAAGGTCATTAACGTAAAAATGTCACAACAAAAGTTGCACAATAAGAGAGATAGGTATTGCTGCTAATTTTTTTTTTTGTTTTTATTTTTAAGTGGTGATTAAGCATATTAAACGGAACATATTTTTTAGTTTTTTAATGGAATCCATTTCACTCTAGTTTTTCAAAATCACCGTGTTGCTGAACACAACGTCTCGCTCTACGTATCCATGAATTACCATAATTTACTAGGCCTTGGTCTTGCCGTCGAATTGTCGCCGCAGCTGCCTCAACGCGGTTACGAAGATCATCTAGATCAATTATTTCGTTGGTGTATACCATGGTCTTCATGACGCCCCATAAATAGAAATCCAGGGGATTAAGGTCGGGTGACCGAGGAGGCCATGGAACAGGTCCACCTCGACCAACCCACTTATTTTCATACACATTATCTAAATGTTCGCGAACTAAGCGATTAAAATGCGGCAGTGTGCCATCTTGAAAAAGCCATATTTGTCGACGTACATTCAAAGGAACTTCCTCCTATAGTTCCATCAAATGATTTTGCAAAAAAAAGAGATAATCATTTCCAGTCAATCGATTTAGCAACACAAATGGGCCAATAAGTTGTCCGTTGACCAGTTCGGACAAAACGTTTATCGAAAATCTGTGCAGGAAATGATTACGACGAACAGTATGTGGATTTTCGACAGCGTGTAAACGTGTAAACGTTGCTTCATCAGTAGCCAATACAATGGAAGAAAAGTCTGGAATTTCAGCATGTTTTTGTAGAAACCATTGGCAAAATTGTAAATGTAAAGGATGATCTTCAGGTTGCAAAGCCTGTACTTTTTGTAGGTGGTAAGGATACAAATGATCCTCGCGCAGTGTTCGCCAGACATTTGATTTGAGACATCTCCTTGGCGAGATATTTGTCGAGTACTAGTAGAAGAATCTTCTTCAACAAGATTTAAGATTTGTTCTTCGGAATCCAAAATTCGTCGGGGTCGGCCAGGTCCACCATCGAGACCTTGGCGTATTTGCAGTACACCAGATTCTCGTGCACGGATTACTAGAGCGGCAAATTTTTGTGGAATAGGTGTTGATCTGTTAGGAAACCGCACAGCATACAATCGACTGGCAGCAGCAGAATTCTGGCGTACTTCCCTATAAATTAACAACATGTCAACGTATTCACTATTGGTGCGAAGGACCATTTTTTACTTTCCTTATTAGAATTTATTTGAGAGAATTTATATCAAACCAACCGAGCAGTAACAACTGATGAAACAGCTTGACAGATGGGAAAAGTTAGTGTCATCAGCCTACTTACTAAAAAATTCAATGATAACTTTTAATCGTTTGAATTTAGATTTACTTTGTACAAGTGGTTGATCAATCGTTTTAGCTTTAATAACTTTTTTTCAAGGTGTTTAATCACTCCCTAAAAAATAAAACCAAAAAAAGTTAACAGTAATATCTTTCTTATTATGCAACTTTTCTTAAGACATTTTTACGTTAATGGCTTTCTTTTAGGATGTTTTATCACCCCTTGAAAATAAAATCACAAGACCGTAAACACCCTGTATATATATCTATACATACAACTATGTACAGTACATATATGTACATAGTTGTATGTATAGATATATACATACATCCTATATAAGAGCAAGTGCTCAGCACATATTCCTGGAATGTGCCCTATATACTGGTGGAATGTACACTGCATATGCTGGGAACGTGCTACGTACGTTCCCAGCATGTGCCAGGTACATACCATTGGCATATCAAACTCTGGGTACATGCCTGGTATGTGCCTGGTATATACCAAAGCACGTGCAGGGTATGTGCTATAGACACCTGTATGTGACGGACATTGGCACGTTCCAGGCACATGCCTGAAACGTAACTGTTACATGTCAGGCACATTCCTATGTAATTTTGGCATGTACCTGGCATCTGCCTGGCATGTGATTGTGCTGCTTGGGTTGGTACTGCCGGTGTTGTTGTCCACGAGACGTCGGTGAAAGTAGACGTAGTGAGTTGGTCAACGCAATTATTAATGTTTGAGTTAATGCTTTAACTATATATGTGTATGTATATATCTATACATAAAACTATGTACATATAGTTGTATGTATAGATATATACATACATCCTATATAAGAGCAAGTACTCAGCACATATTCCTGGAATGTGCTCTATATACTGGTGGAATGTACACTGCATATGCTGGGAACGTGCTACGTGCGTTCCCAGCAGGTTCCAGGTACATACATACCATTGGCATATCAAACTCTGGGTACATGCCTGGTATGTGCCTGGTATATACCAGGGCACGTGCAGGGTATGTGCTAGGCACCTGTATGTGCCGGACATTGGCACGTACCAGGCACATGCCTGAAACGTAACTGTTACATGCCAGGCACATTCCTATGTAATTTTGGCATGTACCTGGCATCTGCCTGGCATGTGATTGTGCTGCTTGGGCCATTACTAATAACATATAAATCAATCATGTTAGAACTATTTTTATAAAAAACTCTAATTCTAAAAAATCCCAAACTAAAAATTTGGTCGTCGATTTGGTTTCCTTCAAACTCGCAATGAACGGCCAAACTTCGAATGCGTGCGCACCACTCTAGAACGCTCTCTTCTTCAAATTTTGTGGCACTGTAAAAATTCATGTGGTTCGCAAAAACTGGTACCTGTGGCTTAAAATGGACATAGTTTTTGTAAAACAGACGGCTTTACTTACATAAATCATTTATTACCATTAGTAATAGTAGTACTATTACGATTACATTTATTGTTAGAATTAGTACCCTAATATTCAGTTAGCCCTGAAGAAGCGAAAAGCATGGTTCGCGAAGTCAGAAATTGTGAATTTTGACTTACGGCATAACCCGGAACCTATTTATCTTCTAAATGATTTAGGCCGTGAAAGCATTCGTACTGAGTTAGGTACTTATTTAGTTCCATTTTACATTTTCTTTGTGCATCAATAATCTCGAATGTCTGTGGGTGTGTGTGTGTGTCTGTGTGTGTGTGCGTGTGTGTGTCTGTGTGTGTGTGTCTGTGTGTGGTGTGTGCGTGTGTGGGTGTGTGTGTACCCGTTTTTTGTGGCGACGATTCCGGAGAAACTACTAAAGGTATCGTGACGAAACTTCATATTTAGAAGTTTCATAACCAAACTTAGAGCTGAAAAGCTTTCTGTTGAAAAGGGTCCAAAGGAACTGGTGGTTTACTCACAGCATTTTTCGAAAATTTTGCAAATGAGCCGCTATTTGTGTAATGTCGTCAAAATAGTTAAATAATAAATTAAAGGAGAGGAAATTTTCTATAATTTATGTATATGACATTTTTTGGTAGAATTTATGGTTTAGCTGCATGAGCAAATTCTATTTCATCGAAATCGGTCGTACTGCTTTAAAACTAGTAGCCAGGATGTCAGATTTTTTGATTCTAATGACAGTAGCTAGTGTCAAACGCTAATGTTTTGAAAATACTACTGTCAATATAGGCTGCGTTCGGATATTGAACACCGTTACACTTTTTACACCCAATAACACGTCATTTGGACGGTGTACCCCACAGTCAATACAGGCACCGCAGAAATGTTAATTTCGATGCCCCTACCACATCTTCTTACTCTCTCCCCCACCATCTGTTTTCTCTCTTTTTTGATGGGCCCGCGTGTAGGTGGCGCTGAGAGGCGCCGCGTGTAGGTGGCGCCATATTTAAAATATTGGTTTCAAATCAATTGTACCTTTTCAAATAAATTGTAAATTTACTTACCATTTTGCTTAATATTGTGAGGTAAATTTTCAAAGTCAGATGACATTGAAAATCTGTTGTGGGCCAGAAGAATACGAGCGACAAATATTTTTTAACCAGCGACTAATGATGTTTACAAAAACAACAAATATATTAAAAGTTTTCATCATGATCTCTTTTAATATACTTAAGAAATATTAAACAGAGACATACTAAAATAAGATAGTTAGTCGTTATAATTTCTATAACAATAATGATGAAACTAACAAGCGTATATAAAAACAAAGTTATTATTTTCTTATACAGAAATGATAGCACAAGTTAAACTGAATACAACCCGTTTTAATAAAACAGTAATACTTTATTAACTCCATAATGTAACATGCACAAGTTGTTGTCACAAAATTATTAGAAATTGTTATCCGCTGATTTAAGTTTAAACTTTTTAACAAATATTGGAACAAATAAAGGACATTTTAGAAGTAAAGTAACTTGTGCGCTGGCTATATAACCCATTTACTAACCAGGTATATGTAGTTTTTAGCTTATGCTGTGCACCAACGACTATAAAAATTTTCAAAAAATTCTTGTCTTGTTTACTCAAAATCAAACTCATATTTAATATTGATATCCCCAAATGTCGTTTGTTTTTTCTGAATCCATATTTATTTGGATTAGATTTTAGGTATTATTTTTAAACCAAAATAACAACAGCTTGTTTGAAAATTTTAGATGATCCCAACTCGTTAGTCACATGAAAATGACAAATTTGCAAAAGTTGCCAAAAAGCCTAGAATTGACGACCATCAAAGACTATATTGGCCAACATGAAAAAATAGCGATTTTGTTTGTATAAAGTGAATCTGTTATCTACATGTTTTTGCGTTACTATTCTGCAAAAACGCTCCAGCTAATAATTTCTGTCTATTGAATCAGATATGGAAAAACATACCTATCAGCTATTCTTTATGAAGTTGATAGAACACAAGAATATTTTCTTATATTCTTTAAATATTTGTTTTATTATTTTAGGTTTGGCAGTTGGTAGTATCCTCTAAATATTATTTTAAATCTATAGAAAATGGTGCAATTGCTTTCTAAGGATACAACCTTTTGAAAAGGGTTTGCTTGAAAAAATTAATTGTAGACATCCTAATAACTAGGTTGCCGACGTTATAAACTACGACCTGTATAAAAAATTGCAAGGGCAAGACAGCTGCCACATGTTTGCTTCAAACAAATATAATTGTCAAAATATCTTATTTATCTAACATAAATGTTAAAAAGATGCGAAAAAGCTACAGCCATACATTGAGACAACACGAGTGAAGCAATTGTGTAAGTAAACAAATATGAGAAAACAAAAATATAAGCAATGGAGCAATGGTGTCACGCCGAGGAAACGAGGACACAGGCATGATTACGAAGATAATCCTGGCGAAATAAGGACGGAAGGCAACCCTAATATGTATAGTAGGTATTACATTTTAATCAGCTGTACAACAATTAATTTAATGGCTTAAATAGTAAATGGCAAAAATATGTAATACTAATTTTGATCCACTTTACGTTTAATTTACGTTTAAAGGTGTTGGAAAACAACAATTTCTAAAAATGTTCAAACCACATTAGATTTATTTTTAATCAAGCAATATGAAAATTAAATTCTTCTCTGTTTTCTAAGTACAAAATGTTAATAAACTCTTGCCCAATCATCAATGATGATTTATTGATTGACCTTTTGAAGAATCTATTATTTGTGACATTCTAAATCATATAAAATTAATATATTTCAAATACAATGAATCAAGTTTGCCACGGACTGGACTTATGAACGCTAAGTAAATCTGTCAATTTGTCAAAAGCTTGAGTTGATTCACTTGTTTGATTTCAAAAGTATTGGTTTTTTAACACACTTGTGTATAACACAAGTAAACAACGCTTAGTATAAAAACGATATTAAGTGATCCCCATCGGTTTAACTTAAATTTAGATTAAATGCTGTGTTTTGGTCACATATCTCTCACATAAGGCTGCGCTCTGAAATTGTAACATAACTTCACCAAATAAAGAGGTTTAGTTAGTTCTTTTGAGCTTCGCACTTTCACAATTGTCAAGGACCTAGGTGGATTGCTATGACATTCGTGTGCTGAAGCAGTCTATTCTGATGATTCTCTGCAACTTTCCAATTTCGTTCGTTAGTAATTCCATCTTGAGGTCCCTTTGAAGACAGCTATTTCTAATATACCAAGGTGGGCCCACAATGTTTCTTAGCCCTTTATTTTGGAAGCGTTGAATGATGCTGATAATGCTTGGCTAAGTGCAGCCCCACTAAAAAAAGAAAAAGGTTTAAGTAACTGCTCGTAAAGTAGGAGTTTATTATATGCCAACAGAGTCTACTTTCTATTAATAAGCCACTAGTCTTTTTTGTGTCTTATGACCAATTGTTCTCATTTCTTTTTAATGTATTTCATTTATTACCTCTCTAGGATTAACGGAAGTATTTGATTTCCTTGGATTATTGTAGAATTGGTAACTTTTCCAAAAGTTGACTTCATTTGGAGAGAATTGTTTTCTCATTAGCAGAATTTGGGTGATTGAAGTCTTAAGTCCTGTAGTCGCTGTGCATAGAGAATAATCTATGCTTACGTCATTTATTGAGATCTTCCTGTGGTTGACAGGCCGGAAATTATGTTGGTACAGCGTCCCTCTTTAGTCCAACATTTGCAAAATAGCGAGGATCGAAGCTTCCAGAAGTAAAATGCTTGCTACAAATTCGCAAATGTTTTGGTAGGCGTGACGGTACATAGAGCGCTGCCACTCAACGGACCTGATTGAAAAAAAATTATTTTATAAATAATATTTTATATTTTATATGACATGCAGACAAGGGTGACCAGCTATTTTTTTACATAAATATAATTACTTCTAAGTAAAAAGCTGGTCGCCCTTCTGAGAGTTCCCGTACTACTGGTTGCCATTTGGTGATACATCACTCTGTGCCCAAGCGATAGTGGTAAAACTTTGACAGTTATTATATGGCCGCAAGATGTTAAAAGTTCATTTCAACAGGAGTTGTAAAAGTATTGCTTTTTGGTGCTTTAACAACAAAAAAAAACTGATAAAATTTGGGAAAAACACCGTATAAGATTGCATATGTGATATTGAATAGGGCCAAAGACCAGATTAAAAAGTTTCTTGAATACACAAAATCAAAGATTATTTGCTACGCACCTATATCATCAGTTGGCTTCCCATCGGTATCTAGCTTCTGCATCGCAGGGCATCAATAATAAAATATTTGACCGAACAGTCTTAAATGTATGTACAGTGATTTGTTTAGAGAAAATTACGACAGCCAAAAGATGTTTTAGATCACCGTACAACAATTACTTGGACATATTAGCAATATGTTATTATATATGTACTCACCTATCATGAGGGTTCGGAAAACAAAACATCTTTCGCCCTTCGTCTTCCGAATCGCCGCACACAATACACAACATATTTTGTAAACGTCACGCAGCAAATAGAAACTTATTAAAACGCCAAAATACTGTGAACTGTGAGGTCGAACAATATTCAAACAAAGTGACAACTGACTTCAAACTACGATTATTACGGTGATTCACAAAATATTTCCACCGAATGTGGCGCCATCAATGAACTATATAACCAAGTTTGTCATATATCATTACAGGTTTCTTTAAATTCTACATGGTAAATAGCGCCCCCTGGCCAAGGGACCATCATAAAAGGAACGATATACAGAAACAATGAGCTGAAAAGAAACAGAGGGATGGGGCATACATTGCTACACAGACTACTACAGATGACCCAGTAAAGGTTATTTTTCATGACGTATGGGCTATCTCGCATCGCCCTCACACATGTATAGTCATCTCAACTTTCAACGTAAACATAACATAGATGGCGCTCGAGTTACATAAACGTGTACTGGCGCGAAATTCAAAACAGAATACTGGCGCCAAATTCAAAATCGTATAGCGCCATCGAATTAAATTTGGTATTTGCAAATATTAAAGATTAATTTTCAAAATAAAATCACTGTGAGATAAAAAGTTTATAATTTTATTAAAAGTTATACATTCAAACATAAGTTTATTAGTTATTACATAAATGGAAAACAGTTGTTTTCATTATTGCTAATTATTTTTATTATTACTAATTATTTATATTATTGCTAATGTCAGTAACATGTACTTTATCTATTGAAAAATTTAACCTTATAAAAAAGTGGAAAGTGGTTCATGGAAGAAAGATGTAACCACCTTCAAATTAGCTGGTTGTAAATTTGTTGAACGTTTAGCATACATATTTAGAAACCAATAAACATACAACCAATTCATTGTATAATTATATAACTACAATAAAGCTTTTTTTTTTAATTAAAATGAAAAATCTTGTTTGTCAGAATTAACTGAGATTTTACGCCAAAATAAACTATATGTATATATGTATTATGCATGAACACTTTTCAGCATAATCCGTTGCAACCCTAATCTTTTATATATGTAGGTAACATATTTTTACTTAAATAAATGCATTCATTACATACATATTCAGACCAATTCTATAGAAATTGTTGCTAACCGCGTGGAAATTTCGTTAAATTTATTAGCAACAATTATTGGCAACAACTGTTATTAAAAATTTAACCACGCTACCAACTGGTGAGTTCGCAATTTTTTTTTATAGAATCGGAATGATTATGTGTTTTTCTTTAATAACTCGAAGTCTTGATAAGTCAAACTTTTTTGTGTTAAGTCATGGATCGAGTTATGGAAGGTTAATTGTATCCTTATATATTATATACCGTATCCAGCAGAAAGTTGAAAACTAATGGGAAAAAATGTTATCATTAACTTTTCAGAAAATTTTATTCTTCGTGGAATATGGATATATTGGAGGGTGGGACAATTCCCACAGCACCTAGGCTTCATTAGGCCCCTTTTGCTAACCTCCGAGGGGTCGTTACGGCTTAGGCTTTGTCTGCTTCCAGTTATCCTGCGGCCTTCGTGAAGGCAAGGGCGTCGCTCAGCAAGACTCCTCTGATGGCGGATAAAACCAGCCATGTATCAGCCAGGAAACATTCACGTAAGGTCAAATTTGCCGGACATTCGTACAGAAAGTGTTTTACCGTTTCTTGATCGATTTTGCATCCTCTACACCTGTGGTCCTCTGAGTCCGATGCGGGTTAGATTCTTTTTAGTGTGCAGATTCCGGTTAGCAGTCTGAGGTTGCTTCTGGTGAGTTGAAGGAGTACATTGTGGTCTTTAGGCAGGAGTTCCTAGGGTTTCCTTTGCAAAAATACATTTGGTGGCTTCGTCTCGTCTTCTCCTGGTGGGAGTTTGGGAACTGTGCCCTTTATCCAATGGAAAGCAAGTGTATTGTTTGTTTGTGCTGCTTTTGTCAGGACTTCGGTACAATTGTTATACAAGTGTTGTGAGTGGTCTACGCAGCGCTTGTATCGTTGCTTTGCTTTCCGTTGTATCAGCATGTTAATTAATTTATTCTTCATAGAAGCTTCTGGATTTTTTTTTGTAACAAGTTGACATGCGTCCCTGGGGCGCCAATCCCATTGATTTTAGCCAATTATCCGATCTGGAAAATTAAAAAAAAAATTTATGATAATGATAATTATATTTGTGATAGCCGTTTACTTACCTCTCGGGTATTTGTGGAAAACAGAATAATCTTTTCACTTCACTGTCTGAACAGCCACACACAATACACAACGGCATTTTTACAAATTCAAACACAAATTCGAATTTAAAAATCAACGCAATGACAGGTTCATACATAAACGCGCATAAACGTCATTATAACGAACCAATGGTAGTGCGATCCAGCTACATCGTACGGATGTAGCTGCCAACAACTAGAAACTCCCGCATTTTGGTTACAGAGATCTGCAATTTCACAGTAATTCAACACCGCTAATACCGCCCTCTGTCTGATATTTATCAGTGGAGATAGGTTATAGTAACTTTAGTGGCCTAGAAAGAAATAGGATTATGTGTCATAATTTGTAATGCTTGTGGTAGCCCCCTGCATTGCTATCTCGCTGCGGTGTCTCTATTACCCGGTGTAGCCCGGTGTCAACGAAGTACAATATCCGAACGCAACTTTAATCGAGATATCTGTCTAGTTCTACTAGTTTTATTTTAATGCAGACATAGACGATCTCGATCAAATAGAATCTCATGCAGCTAAACTATTAATTTTATATCTATAGTATGATATAAAGTCATGTGCCTGGCCACATCAGATTTTTCTGTTTATGTAAATGTGAAATATTTATATACCTATTTATTATATTTGATTAAATGTATTCTGAAATAAAAATGTGTTTCGACTCTCAACCCAACCCAACCTAACCCCAAAACTGTTAGTAGAATTCTAGTAGATTTTGTCCGAGCTTCTGGTAGAGAATGGCTTTTTACTATTGGCAACACTGGGCTGCAGTAAGACAACAGTCAAGGCATAACCAATCTCCATATTTTGTGGAAAACTCAGATTACTGCGTGAAGTTCTAGAATAGGCACTAGGATTGAAAATAACCATCATTACCTTCATAATTGAACAGCAAGGTTGGTAAAGCTGTATTTTACTGTAGAATACGGCTTTACCGGCCTTGATTGAACAGTTGTCAGAAATTCAACTATTTTATTTGTCAAGATAAGCTAATGCAAGTAGGTATAGAGGAAACCACAAAGTATTCTGTTTCAACATAATACATGGAGTGCAATTCGAATTTAGATATTTTATATAGTGTATAGCCTTAAGGTACATCTACTGTTGTTTCAGCTTTGAAGAAATTTAGACCAAAACATGACATCATTTGATCAACATCCGTCATTGAAACATGCAGAAATTGATGAAAATGAGGACTTGTCTTCAGATAAGAAATTTATTTGCAGTCTGTGCGAGTTCCAGTTTAGCAATGAAAAGTCGTTAGCAGACCATTGCAATTTTTGTAACAACGTTGGGAATCCCGCTGGTATGGACATAAGTAAGCTCTTTGGTTTATTGCATGTAATATTAAATATGACTTGCTTTATTACTTATTTGTTTAGTTACCATTAAATGTGAACCTTGTGAAGAGAAGACCACCGAATTACTTGACGAACGCTCAACAACCGAACAATCGTAAGTATCTCCATTTCTCATCTTCCGTAACCTCAATTTTGTTAATATGTTAATTCACAAATGTCCTTTTATAAGCTTTATGTCACTACTGTGATCACTATTAGCTTTGTTCGCTGAGCGAATCCCGTACTAGTTCAGGTACTGTTTTATATTGGACCAATCTGATGTCTCGCTATGATTTCCCTATCATTATCACACAACACATCTGGTCCAATATAAATTATCGAACAAAGCTATTATTAAAATGCAAATCTTTAGTAAATTTTTCATTATACAAGATACTTGCTCATAAACGGATACCTTCGTTTGATGATAAGTCCGCTGATGAGTGTATGTTTTGTGTTTAAATTTGTTTCTCAATTGTCAAACATCAGTCTTCTTATAAGGCTGGCGGCTTATTATATAGGATGTCCTGAAAGCAACTCTAATTTAACTGAAAAGGACGCGCGCTTTACATTAGCAAGCAAGATTTGAGGCACGCGCAAGCAAAAGACAGAGCGATGATGTGGGCTGTGTCCCTGTCCGACTACCGTAGATAGTTAGCGGAAGGCAGTAGTGTTTCGCTTTTAATGTTTTATTATGGTTTATATTAATTTATTATTTGAAAAGAGCGGCACCTCCTTGTGTCTCAAATCATACGTTTCATTAAAAACAAACAACATAAAAAAACTACATAAACATCAATAACGGTTCAGCAGTGTATCGCTTATAGTTGCACTAATGAGCATGCAAGAAAAAGGAATTCTTTTCACATGTAAGTAAAAAAATGAGCAGCTTTTTAGTCAAACAGTAATACAATAATTCTAAATAGGTATATAGAAGATTATCAATATAGTAATGAAAATAGTTTTAAAGTCAAATTTTACATTAAAAATTATGTGTTGTTTTCTGCCATGCGTCTGTATGTAACCCCAAAAACACTAACATGCAAAACGAGCCTATCCTGGCAGCGACGATGGTATTCTCTTTGTGCTTCGGCAGCAATTCCATCACATTGCACGTAAATAAATATTAGGTCACCATATTTAGCAATTGAATACAGAACCATTTTATAAGTTTTATGATCGATTAGATCGTGAAGAAGTAGAAAATTATGACAGCAACTTGTGTCAAAATTGATACAAACATGTGCGCCGGAGCACGGTCTGTTGTCATGGGTGGGTGTGGACATTCAAGTATTATCAAAATAACATTTGGGAATGTTAGGAGTTGGGAGACATGAAACAACATTCCGTTTCGTGTATATCGATTAAGTTAACTGTAGGAGACGACTTACTCGCCCAAGTATTATTATCTCTTTCTCGGAAATTAGAAAACGTGATGAGATTTATACCTTGATGGATAGCTATTCCAACAGAATAGTTTTTACAACCAAGTGCCTATCAAATGCATTAGATATATATTTTTCTTAGCAGTAATGGTGTGTATCCGATACTTGCATTTCAGTTTCTGAAAAAAGTATTTAGCCCTGTATTCATTTGTAGATAACTTTTTAAAGGAAATTTTGATTTATCAACAATTGTTACTCAGAAAAAAACTTCAAAAATATTAATTATTTTTGGTGTGTCCGGGTATGACTTTATAGGTAGTATTTTCTCTACTATAACGTGTTTAAGGGAATACGTTTACTCACCAATAACTCTCTATAATTTGAGAGTACCTAGAACATAGACAGTAAATTGTATTTAGCCGCAATATATGAATAAATATAAATTTAATTAAATGTGCTATTATTATCTGGTTTATGGAAGTCTCCACAAGAGTTTAGATTGATTAATTTATTCCGATTTATTTGAAAAAGGATATTACAAATAAAAATGTTTAATTAACATTTGTATATGTTAACAATGTACGATATGTATAATGTATGTTAACAATGTATATGGCAGTATCGTATGAGGTAGAAAGAGGTAGCTAGCCCACATCACTGCGGGTTGCATACCTCACTTATTGACCATTTCGCGTCCTTTCCAGTTATACGTAGTTTTTACATTTCACTGCCTGAGGGTGTTGTAGTGGTTTTTCTTCAGTAATTTCAGTAATATTTACACAAAATTACCAGGACAATAAATTACCCAATCATTTATGTAGTTGTTTTATTGCTTAAAAATACACGCTACAAGTAGGTAAAATAACATTGTTTAGTTTATCATTACAACAAAGTCCAAAGTAGACTAATGATATACCTTGGCCCGCAGTAGATTTTATCTCAGTCCAGCACTAAAAAAATAAATAAAAACAAACATTTTCATCCACGTAACATCCACCATCACAATTTTTTTTCAATGAGAACTTAGGTTGTGTGTGGTATCATTGGATGAATATTTTAAAAAGAAACAACTCTCTCTTCTCTCTCTCTCTCTACACATTAATCTAATCTTCAATGCAGATTTAGTGATCAGAACCTTTCAGCCGATAATTCAAAATTCTTTACTTACTAGGACTATTTTAATCTGTTCATTAACGAACACGTGATTTAGATGCCAGATAACAGTAGTATCTTAATATCACTAGGTTTGTTGTATCTGGACTATAATAAAAGTCATAGCATTACTACAAATATTTATCTTTAGGTTATGTCTGTTAGATGGCGCGCAGGTATTGACTGTCTGCGCATACGCCACTTCTCATCTACCAACGTTCAATTGTCAGCATTTATTTACTGCGCATCCATAGCTATCGGCAATCTAGTAATAAGATATCTATGGATTTTGCATTGCATACATGATAGTCGCTGGTATTTGGTGATTAGTGCTCCATTATTATTATCGTTCTTATAGTGTCTAAAGTATAATAATAATTATTATTATTATACATATTATTATTATTACTAATTTGTTTTAGACACGTAAATTGTTTGTACTACAATATAAAAATGAACGCAAAATTAACTTGAGTATGTTTGAGAACAAAATGTCTACAAATTAAAAAGTACAAAGCCTGAGCTTCACAATTAGCTAGTTCTAGCTGGGTATATGCGCGGAAATTCGCAAAAGTGTAGGCACATATTAGGTTTATAAAATTATTGCTACGTTGTAAAGAAATTGCAGAAAAGCGTGTTAAATTATTGAACTGCATAGAATAAACGGTAAAACGTATCTACATACCTTGAGGAACACTCCCCAACTTAAAGAAATAATATATTTATTGTCAACAAGCTCACATAAAATTATAATTGCACTCGTATCGAATGCACGATTCGCACAAATACAAACTTTAAACCGATAGCATTCTCAACCGTTGTAGCAAAAATTCTTATGTGATGTGCGACTGGTCAAAGAGTTGTTACTCTATTTATTTTGAAAATAATAAATTATCAGTTTTGCTCTGCAATTTTGAAATTGTTCATCAGTTGTGCAAAATATAAATTTTCTCCATAATCATGTGGTTTATTTCGTCAACCATATGATTGGATAAGATTTTCTTTCAACAGCTGTTTCATTTAAAAATATCTAACCATTGATACCACACAAGACCTTGGTTTTAATTACAAAACAGAGTGGAGTTCCTGAAATCACAAGTGTTATAATTATAGTCTTCAGGATGGCTTATTTTATGTTAGTTTCTTCCTGAATCTCATTGACATTCTTATATAAAACGGGCTCTTTTGCAGGTTTAACAATATTATACCATCCCATTGGTATAAGTTATAATATTATTTTATATTATTCTTATATTAGCATTATTTTTCAATCTCAGCACAGTCAAAAGGCACCCCATTAGTACCACCTAGATTTGTTTTACTATTTTTAGTATATCTACAGGTGCAGTATTATTTTACTCGCCAGGTTTCTGAACTTTAAAACTAAATTTGTATCAAAACCCACCCCATAAGTACTATTGAGTAGATTTTGTTTATTATGTTTCCTGTATTTCCAGATATAATATTGTCATACAAGATTTTAGAATCTTAACTCCAAACGTATGTTTTTCCTACAAAAAAAACCCCTTCTAGGCAAAATTTTTTTACGACAGGTCAAAAGCCATTGATGGGTTTAATTCGATACCAAAAAAAGATTTAAGAAGAAAGTTTTCTCAGTTTATCAGCACATGATAATGAACGGAATATTTTCGTAATATACTAACCGAACAACACTAAAGAATATGCAATTTTTTCTAAATTTGAATTCGTCTGAGGGTATTTTTTTTTTAATTAAACTATTGACGCGATGAAACTTCTCACTGAGACAGTCTGCGCAGCATTAGAGGAACGACAAAAATGTCAGGCGCAGATGTGTGATCTCACCCGCGCTTTTGACACAATGTCGCACTCAAGCCTGCTTCAAAAAATTGAACGGTATGGAATCAGAGGTGTCCCACTAGAGCTGCTAAAGTCATACCTGAAGAACAGGATGCAGCAAGTGACAATCAACGGCATATCCAGCAGATTCCAGGAAGCTGTAATCGGCGTTCCACAGGGAAGCCTTCTGGGTGGCATTCTGTTCATCACATATATGAACGATCTATCTCTCAGTCTGCAAGCAACCACTACAATATATGCTGACGACACCACCCTGAATAGTACTGCAACATCAAATAATGAACTGCAACTGATAGCAAAAAATCACATGGGCCAGGCAAAGAAGTGGTTTGATGAAAATAACCTACACCTAAATGAGGAGAAAGCAGAACAAATAGTTTTTCGGATGGACAGGTGGGAGAAACCGGAAAAATCAGTACATTTTCTCGGAATCCACATTGATCCACGACTAACCTGGAAGGATCACATTGAAAACCTGGGAAAGCCCCTGAGTAAGATTACTTATGCAATTAGGCGAACAGAAAAAACCGCTGGGTACTATGCAGCGAGAGTTGCTTATATGGCAATGTTCCACTCACGCTTGTCATACGGTATCGAGACTTGGGGCCACAGTCCACTCACTAAGAACATCCTCGTACTACAAAAGAGAGCCGTAAGATGTTTGACAGCAGAACGCCCAGGAAGCCATGTGAAGCCGCAGTTCCAACAACACAAGATACTGACTGTTTATGCAGCAATCTTCTCTGCTGTCCTTGCAATGTGCACAAAACCAGCACCAATGTACCAAAACAAGCCAACCACCACAACTACTCCACCAGGTATGGGCACAATCTGCGACCAGATTTCTCACGCTTGTCAACAACTGCTTTCTACAGCAAACCTGTGCAATACTACAATAGCCTACCAAATAGCTGGAAATCCCAAACAACAAGATGTTTCCGGAACACCGTTAAAGAGTACCTCATCAAAACATCTCCCTACAGCATTGAAGAGTTCACGAGAGATCTTGGAAATGAAAATTGAATGAATTATTGAAATATTATTAAATATTGTGATGAATGAACGAAATATGTAATGTATTGTAATGAAATCTCGACTTTACTCTGTACAGAGTGTCGAAATATATTCTATTCTATTCTATTCTATTGCCGATATCGGTTGTTATACTGTTTTAATAGGGTATTTGACTGTATTAAAAATATGGCATGTATTATAGTCATCCTAATAGATTACAGTTTAAGAAAACTATTTGTTATTACTTTTCAAAAAAAATATGCTTTATTTCTATGAAAAACCAAAATTAAAATTGAATGTTATTCACGTCCTATCACGTGATTGAAAACGCTCTGTAAATGGGTGCGTTCTGCCAGTTTAAGCCGCTTAAGCGCTTGAACTCAGCAACCAATGGCCTTCGCGTTCATGTTGTTGCTGCCCAATAGCTGCCGTCCGCTGAGTTCAAGCGGTTAGCGCCTAAAGTGGCAGAACGCACGCATTGGCTCAGTCTCCAGTGATGTCATTCGTTAGTCCGCTTAGAGCGCGTTCGGTTTGTCAGGGTAGGGTATGGGGAGAGCAATGCTCAGATAACTTGGGTCGGCTGTCTCTCTCTTATATGCAGATAAACGCCGTATGACGTTAGTCCGCCTATTATGCAGCGCGTCACTCTCACCGTACAACACCGGGTTATCCGAACGCGCTCTATGCTTCTCCCGTTTGAATTTAATAGCACGAAAGCGTCATGTAAGCATAACTTTGTAGGTTAGGATAGCCCTAACCTTAAGCTGTCAGATCTGATAATATCTGGTTCGAAAATACGATAGATGACTTATTCTAGTCAGTTTTACTTATGTCGAAGTAATCTTCACAACAGAAAACACTTGTATTGGCGGCTATTTATTTCATTTGGATTTCTACGAGCCAACCACTTTCTTCGCAGTTTCAAATCTTGCGGAACAGCTACAAATAGTTTATCCGGAGTTTTTCTTGACGTATCTCTGCATTGTGGATTTATACACCATTTATAACCCATTTTTATGTAGAAATTGTGAAAACAACACATCATACAACACAATTACCAAACGGCGACGATGCCGATGCTGGCCGATGCTGACAGACACTGACAGACCATATGGGCCGATTTGACATCTACTAACCGGTGACGTCACACAACAGAAAATATCATTTTGGCGGGACTTTTTGTGATTCAATTTTTAACACTGATTTTTATGAAATATTGAGGAAATAATTACAAAAAATAATGCATTTCCAATGTAGAGTGAAGGAATAAACACAGTAAGATGGTTTTCCAATAATAGTCAAATCCCTATTCAGGGTGTCACACATTTTCCCCCCAATAAGTCCACAGCAACTTTTTTATATGGAATAATAATATTCAATTTCTAGCAAACATATAAAACATTTTATTCAAAATAATTTTGCGGGGGAAAATGTGGGACATCCTGTGTATATATTATTTCATTAGTCATTTATCGCTTTAATATTATTAACAGCTGTTTTTTAATTGTTATTGTTGTAACGCCCCCGGTTGCCAACTTTCGTAAGATGTCTTTTTTTGTAATCACAAAAATACGGCAACCCTAATTTATCTACATATTCTATGTGATATCCATATGCCCATACAAATTATATTTTATGTTTAAACTCACTTTATGTTACGTGATTTGTGTTTGTTTATTTTTCAGATTTGACATAAAAGTTGAAGAATTAGAATTCACCGAGACTACTATTTTGCCACCTACTACTTCCACACTTGATAACCATGTGAAAGTATATCATGGAGACTATATTACCATGCAACCTAGATTCCTAGAAGCGAAACCATTTAAATGCAGCAAATGTGATTATTGCTGTACACAAGGTTCTCGTCTCACACTGCATAATATGAGAAAGCATACTGAAGAGAAACCATTTAAATGCTCTGTTTGTGATTACTCTAGTGCACGTTCAAGTGACATCAAAACGCATATGAGAAAGCATACTGGAGAGCAGCCTTTTAAATGTACGTTATGTGACTACTCTGCTAGACAGACAGGTGTCTTCAATAGGCATATGAGACGGCATACGGGCGAGAAACCGTTTAAATGCAGCGTATGTGACTACGCTTCTGTAGTACGTTCGAGTCTTACAAAGCATATGAAAAAGCATACAGGCGAGAAACCATTTAAATGCTGCAAATGTGACTATGCGTCTGTAGCTCCTTCTATTCTTACACAACATATGAGAAAGCATTCAGCAGAGAGACTGTTTAAATGTATGGTATGTGACTATGCCGCTAAACAGCCAAGTAACCTCAATAGGCATATTATGAGACAGCATACAGGCGAGAAACCATTTAAATGCAGTGTATGTGACTATGCTTCTGCAGTGGGTTCTTATCTTACAACACATATGAGACAGCATACAGGCGAGAAACCATTTAAATGCAGCATATGTGACTATGCTTCTGTAGTTCGTTCTCATCTTACACTACATATGAGAAAGCATACAGGAGAGAAACCGTTTAAATGCTCGGTTTGTGACTACTCTGCTAGAGAGTCACGTGCCATCAAATGGCATATGAAACAGCATACAGGAGAGAAACCATCTAAGTGCAGCAAATGAGAATCCACCGTAGAACTCACCAAACGTGTAATAATCAATATTCAATTTACTAATAGAAATAGAAATAATTTATTAATTGCTTATGCAATAAGTCACAAAAAAATTGACAAAAAATATTGTATTATTATCAGTGGCCGGACAAAAATGTATGTCTCGCAGTGCTAGAAGTCGCCCAGCTGTGAGTGTGCGTAGCGGGCACGCATGAGTCAATGACGACTTATGCGGTCGATTGGATTGATATCCATAGGCGCAAAGCGCCTGGCGGTCGGTAGTACACCGAGTGAATTTAATATTAAATGTTTGTCGTAACTATATGCAACGTAAAGTAAAGTAAAGTAAAGTAAAGTAAAGTAAAGTTTATTCTTATAACATATCTACATGTCAATAAAGTCAAAATAATTGTATGTATTAATATTGGTTCCATTCACTGGTTAAATATTCATCTTGGGTATAGAAGGCCATTTTAGCAAGGTAGTCCTTGATGTTAGTTTTGAAGACTGGTGCTGGTAGGTTTCTGATGTGAATAGGTAGTCTATTGAAGTATCGGTAACCCCAATATCTGGTGCCTGTTTGGCCTTTCTGCAATCTTATTTGTGGAGTATGTAGATCCTCTCTTGTTCGGGTATTGTGGGTGTGGAAGTCGCTCCGTGTATTCAATTCCTTCTCAATGCTTTTCAGATACACCAAATTCTGTAAGATGTACGCGCAGGCCATTGTCAATATTCTCTGTTGCTTGAATATTGGTCTGCAATGTTCTCTTGGGTGTACACCCACAACAGCTCTGACTGCCTTCTTCTGTAGGGTGAACAGTCTTGAGCCGTGGGGAGAATTTCCGAAAATCATGAGGCCATAGGTCAAGTTACTGTAGAAGAGGGCAAAATACACTGTTCTTGCCGTGATTTCATCTGATAGTCGTCTGATTCGTTTAATGGCATAGATTGCTGTGGACAACGGCAATCTGAGGACATCTATGTGTGGCAGCCAGGTCAACGTAGCATCCAGGTGGATGCCCAGAAGTTTCACAGATACAGTTGCATCCCCAGCTGTTTCTCTCCGTGATCTGAATGAGATGGTCTGGTTTTTGTCTGTGTTGAGTTGGAGCAGATTGGACGTAAACCATTCCATCGCACTATTCTCAACCTCAGAGTTACAAATAGAATTTCCGTAGAGAAAGGTGGTATCGTCAGCAAATTGTATGGTCTGTGCAGCGGAAGGTACATGTCTTGGTAGGTCGTTCACATATAGAATAAATAGAACGGGGCCAAGAATACTTCCCTGTGGGACGCCACAGGAAACTTTCCCCAGGGTAGATTCACCTGTTGAGGTAATTGTTTTCTGGAATCTATTGCTTAAATATGATCGGAACAGAGAGAGAGAGAGAGGAACTCCCCGTATGCCGCACCATTCTAGCTTGCTAAGTAGGATATCATGATCCACCGAATCAAAGGCTTTGCTAAGATCGCAGAGCATAGCATGGCACTCAGCTTTATCATCGAGGTTGCCAAGTATTGATTCGGTGATTCGGACCATTGCGGAGATTGTTGACCTGTTCCGTCGAAATCCAAACTGGTTATCCAGCAATACATTTGCTTCAAGATACCCGACAACTCTCGTCTTTATCGCAGCCTCATATATCTTTGACAGCACTGGGAGTATAGATATGGGGCGGTAGTTGGTCTCTTGGGTTGGGTCTCCTTTTTTGTATATGGGGTGTATCACTGCATGTTTGAGTGGATCCGGGAAATTACCCATACAGAAGGCTTGGTTAATCAAGACAGTAAGCACAGGGACAAGTTCCTGTGAGAGTCTTTTGGCCAAAGTGGTGGTAATTCCATATATATCTTTACAGTTACTCTTTTTCATTGTTTGTATTAGGTGTTCTATTTCATGTTCATCCACTGGGTACAAAAAGAAGGATGATTGCTCTCTGTTCATGTGCCTTTCAAGCAGGTCTTCTGATGTCAGAGTTTGTTTATTTAGCAGGTTGGTTTTGATTCTGGGTCCGATTGCTGTCGAATAGTCATTGAACGCTTGAGCAGAGACCTTGACAATTTCCTTCGGCTTGTTTGCACGCCCTGTGGTCTCATTAATAAGCTGCCAGGTTGCCTTTCTGATGTCCGAGTCTAGTATCTTCTGCCTATTATAGATTGCATGAGTTGTCGCTAGTTTTTGTTTGTAGAAGCGTTTGTAGCGTTTGTAACTATCTTCTAGTTCTAGGTGTGGGTGGGATATACATGCACTCCTCATTAGAAGCATTGTTTCACGGATGTTATAGAATTCATTTGTAATCCACGGGTACCTGACCTGATGCTTACCAGCTCGCTTATTAACTACCTTTTCAGGAAATATGGTACTGAAGAGGCAGCTAAATTTTTTGTGGATTATCCCAAAGTCAAAGTCCGGAACTTTCCAATCTATTTCCTGCAGACATTCTTTGAACTGAGAAATGCCTAAATTGGTGATGGGACGTATTTTGAAAGTGTCTACTCTGGGGCTCCAGTTGGCTAGAATATTGTAGTGTAGCCCTGAGTGGTCTGAGAGTCCTGGATCCACAATCCTCAGATCGTTATCCGAAGCATGCATGTTCGTTATTATATAGTCAATGCAGGAAGCCGATTGTTTTGTTAGCCTTGTCGGTTTGTGCACTACCATCTGAAGCCTGTACATATTCATCAAATCGACAAGATCTTTTTTCGAGTTACTGTCAGTTAGATAGTTGATGTTTAAATCTGCGCAGAGTACCACAGGTGTATCGACCGGCAAGACATGCAAGACCCTCTCAAACTGTTGGAGAAAAACAGCCATATCACCAGTCGGTGGACGATATATGGTGACTATGGTTGCATTGTCAATTTCTGCTGCTGCAATTTCGATAATTCTCTCAATGCTGCATTTTGTTATTGATTTCAGTTCTTTGGCTGTTGTTGATTTTCTGACAAATATTGCCGCACCACCATGACTGAATTCAGTTCTGCAGTATGCAGATACAGTCCTGTACCCAGCTGGCTGGTTCATTATAAGCTGACTTTCGCCCATCCAATGTTCAACTATGCAGATGACATCAACATTGGCTCCATCAAGATACACATCCAGTTCTTCAAGTTTGTTGTTTAAGCACAACACATGCCCACTGAAATATTTTACTCATTTCTTGGATATGCATTGAACGATTGTATTACTGCATATTTTTCTAAATTATCTTCAGTAAAATTATTTCGCTTAGATGTTAAAATGTGTTTAAACCTTGAAAATGATCTTTCTACATCGCAGCTAGTCACAGGCGCAAAAGAATAAACCAACACCAAATTGGAATATTTTTGAGAAATTCCTTCATCCGTAAATGAATTCGTAGAGATTTGTTTTAAAATATTAAAATCCAGATTTCTATGTACTACCGCATCAATTTTTTTTTGTAATTTTTTACTGATTGGTGCTTTAATGCTTCGTAACCTTTCATACAGAGATTCAATCCTTTGAAAACTGCTTGCAAGTTCAACATTTTGTTGTTCTAGAAACTTTATGGTTGGCAATACTTGCGCAAAATTTGTATCAATAAATTTTAATTGTTCATGCAAATCTTGTAATGATAGTACTTTTTTGCAGTCTTTAATACTAACTGCTTCATCAGGCATATTTAAGACGAAGGGTTTGATGATATCAAACTTTCTTGCATAAAAAATTGCCGCTTCTAACCATGTACCCCATCTCGTAATAACTGGTTGTGGTGGCAAAGGTAGATTAGGGCACTTTTCCTTATAAAGAGACAATCTGGAAGGAGCTTTCAATAAAAATTTTTTGCATGTGCTTATTAGCGTATTCACGTCTGGAAATTCTTCCCGAATGAATTCACAAATTCTATGAATAGCGTGTTGCAAAACATGTCAAATGAAGAATATTTTAAAAATGTTGTTTAAGTAATTTTCCAACTTTTAACATAATCGCAGCAGCGTCAGAAACAAACATTAATAGTCTGGTAGCGTCTGTGATTCCTACTTTTTTTATGGCGTCATTTACTATTGTACATATCTCTTCAGGTTTGACGGTACAGCGAAACTGAGTAGATATTAAATAGGGTTTATATAAGTCTTGCGGGTCCAACAATCCGACAACGACGTTGACCACACATCTACGCTTCATATCCGTAGTTTCATCTGCAGAAACCCAAATATATTTATCAGATAGTTTTGACTTTATTTTAGAAATTGTTTTGTCATATTGCCCTTGTACGTAATATTTTCTAATTGTGGATTCATCAGGTAAGTCTCGTCCAGTATACTTCTTGATACATTTTTTAAAAACGGGATTATTAATTTTTGTGAAAACTATATTAGCAGAAATAAATGTTTCACATAAATCATCAAAAAAGTTTTTAGTTGACGTTCCTGATACATTTTCTATGTGTTTTTTTGTTTTTACATGAGCCCGAAGACATTGTTTACTACGAATAATTAAATTTCGTGAGCAGAAATTGCAAACCACTTCCCCTTTCTTAACGAACGTGAAAGTATTGCCAAACTCAGATAGCAAACGATTCATTGCAGGATTTTCAAACTAAGTACAACTATAAAATAAAAAAAATAATTCAACTCCAAGTTTAAAACAGAAGAACAAATTTGAAATGGAAAATGAAAACAGATATTCACAAAAAATTTGAAGAACCAACACAATTGAAAGAAACTGCTAAAATTATCTATCGACAAAGCGGAAATTTAAACAAGGCAAGCGACTGTACTCGATCAACGCCAAAGCAGGTGTAGTGGTATGTACACCATTAGCCGAACCCAGACCGGCTAGCCGGTCGCGTCCCCACCAGCACGTGTCCCATGCACGACACTGGAAAATATATATTTTTGTCCGGCCACTGATTATTATACATCGCCTGCTATTGTCTGCAAAGAAGTGGCACATTCTTGCAACGTGTATGGTGGATAGTCTTTGAAATGGTGTTTCAGCCTCTTAAGTAACTGCGTTTTTGGAAGGTTTCTCCACGGGTCTGGCAATATGTTGAAAAGATGTAGCCCCATTGTTGTTGGCGAGCTGGAACAAAGTCTTTTAAAAGGCACACATAAATTGTTGCTTTGACGGGTGCAGTGGTTATGAGTTACTTCCCTCCGGCGTAGTGATGGCAGCTGTTCCTGGACCTGAGCTAGATGGTTTATAGCTAATTGAGCATATATGGTTAGAATCCCCCATTTCTGGAAAAGTGGTCTGCATGATGTTCTAAATGACTCACCCCCTATAGCCCGTATTGCCCTCTTTTGTAATAATAGTATTTTGATGGCATGTGCTGATGCTCCCCACGCCATCAGACCATAATTCATCTTTGCGTGAAAGAGATTGTAGTAAAGGATCAAGTATAGTGACGTGACCGCACCGTAATTATGTGGCGTAAAAAGATCAATGTACATAATTTCCACTCCGCGATTATAGTGACGCTCCGTAAACCGTAAAGTTCGTTCTCGACCGCAACGAATTTCATCTCCAGCGTTTTATGTCCTAAGGCTGGTTTTCCTAGGAGCAGGTTCTTTACGCAGCGTAGAACGTAAGCGTGCAGAGCGCAAAACGTAATGTAAAAATACCAAATGTCAAAAGTTCGTTTCATATTTTCAAAACTGACATGACTAGTTAAGATGCGATTGTCATGCATTCATTCTGTCTACGACATGTGAAAAGATTGACTTGAACGTTGGACGTACGTCTTCTCACGCGACTGTCACTTTTGACACCACGCAAATATCCCTTAACCAAACTATAAGTAGGCCACCTAAATAGCAGATACTTGACATGCCTCTATTTAGTTGTATGCTGCGTAAAAAACCTGCTCCTAGGAAAACCCGCCTCTACGTTTTCCGGCGTATGGGCGCGTATGGCGCCATCTGTACGTGTACCGGCGAGTGAATGGCAGTTTCCAGTAAGTTGTAGGTTAACTGATAGCATTTTGATAACTTGTGGCAACGAGAACACAGAACGAGAACGACTTCAGAATGAATTGTTGCTGCAACAAGCCGTTCGTCCATAATTTATTATATCTACCTCTGCTTAATGCATGATGCAATCAACAATACCACTGACATGCGAGGTTATGTACCGTTGTTTATATAGTTCTCCGCTAGATGGCGCTCAATTTCTTTGAGATCATCGCGGCACTATAAATACTAATTTTGTCGTCCGGAACGGCATGCGGTACGGCATGTAGTGATGGAAAAAACCGTTCCTCTGTCGGAACGTACCGAACGTTATCGTACCGAAAAAATCACGTGATTTCGGAACGTGATTTTTCGGTACGATAACGATTGGCGGACTGAACGGCGCGGCGCCAATAGTGCAAGGCGTACCGAATGTTATCGTACCGTACAAAATCACGTGATTTCGGAACGGTTCAGGTGGTGACGTTCGTTCCGTTGAAGAAAGCTGGCAATTAGCCAATTGATTTGCAATTTCTACGCATGGCTACTCAAAATAACAAATTATACGCATTTCACCCTATGGATACATAAGTTACACAGTTCTTTTGGGAAGTTTTTATAGAACAATGTCCTGTCTGTACTACGTGAATAGATAAAATACTTACGGTAGCAAATACAATTAATTTGTCACATAGGGTCATTCAGAGCGTAAACCATAATCGGTCGCGAGGTTAATTTGTGTTTTAATGACCCTATGTGACAATATTTTAATTAATTTAATTGATTTTAATTAATTACATATATGCGGCTTATTTTAATTTCTAAACTTCTGCTCATTTATCATTTACTGTTACGACCATAGTCGAAGTGTAAGCTAATTCTGCAAAGACGATCAAGACGTAGAAGATTGTTTGAAATAGACTTATTATTATTAAGTAAGCCTACGTTTAGGTCGGCGGAAATATTCGCGCGGTTCCTTAGTCTGCACAGCAGCGGTCGATGCCTACAAAGAATATCGAAACCATATATTTCGGCTTTTTGATCTAGTATTTGTCTCCAAGACTGATACCGACGCCATCAGTACCTTGTGAAAGGTTGTTTTCAAAGTCAGGACAAATATTGACGGATCGTCGCAATAGATTAACATCCACAAAAGTCAAACACTTATTATTTGTTCAATACAACAGTAATCTTTAACCTTTAAATAAGATTTGATCTCGTTGTTTGTATTTTATTTTTTCTAAAGTTTTGTTATTTTTATGTATATGTATATTTTATGTATTTTCTGTATATTTTTGGAATATAGTTTCGGTTAAAAATGTTCAAACATTGTTTTGTTTATTTTATGATAATAAAGTTTTATTATTAATTCTCGTGTTTTGTTTATTACCACGGTTATAGAAAAATGAGATCTTTATATCTAATAAAAAGTAATAGAGGAAATTATAGGGAGAATATTGTACCTACACCAGTGCTGCTATTTTACTATAATTCACTCCTATTGGCACCGTGCGCAGTACGGAGTGGGGGATTGAGGAACGCTTTATGCGCCCATGGCGGAATATGTATCCGCCAGAAGTTTTCTCGGTCACCGCTGCACGCAAAAGCGCTGTAGTCGACTTTATTTATTATTTCTGTCAGCTGATAGCGTTGTGCACAGACTAGCATTGTGTATACAAATAAATTACTTGCTTCTACCAATTAACCTCATTTACGTACGGCAACAGCTTTCTTGTTTATGTTTACTTAGTAGACGTGCTACAGGTAACTACCACGTGGGTGATTACTAGGAAGGAAACTGCATAGAACAGCGCCACCTCGTGGCGATCTTAGTCCCGTCCGGCGGCAATAGAGATGGGTATATCGTACGCGCACGGCGCCAATAATAAATAAAGTCGACTACAGCGCTTTTGCGTTCAGCGGTGACCGAGAAAACTTCTGGCGGATACATATTCCGCCATGGGCGCATAAAGCGTTCCTCAATCCCCCACTCCGTACTGCGCACGGTGCCAATACGCTGTACTACGCTTTATGGATTTTGTTTGTATATTCTCTAAACTACAAAATTTTTATCTTATTTTTTTTTTTCGTGAGTAAACAAGTTTTATATTCCTATTTATTTCACGTTCACGCCCCCTCTGTACGAAGTAATATTATCTACGTATTATAACGTGATCATTTATTCTTACTAACTAATTATAGTAAGTAAGTGCGTACTTAATCATCTTATAACTTAAGATTAGAAATTAATAACCTGCCCGCGCTCCGCATTGAGTATACATTCTACCTCGCTTCGAACCGTGACCGTTTACACCATCTACTACATTATATAAACTGCAAGTATTCTCTGCAGCCGTACCGGAACGTTAGCCGGTACGGAATTTTATGCGTCCCGCATAAAGTTCCGTACCGGAAAACGTTCCGGTACGATCGTCCTCGCCTCGCAAACCGTACCGAGTCACGTCGTTCCGGGAGACTTCGGAACGTTCCGGAACGTGATATAAAAATAACGTTACAAAATCACGTTCCTGAAATCACGACTCATCACTAAACTGTTGGTGACACTGGCGACACTGGCCATAGGTGCCATCTTGTAACTAACCTATACGGGGACAACCGTGACCCAAGATAGTGTGACCGTGCTTATACACCGCAAGCACGTTAATTATTAAAATGTCCCCCAACTTTATAGTGTTGTTGAAGTACTACAGATTCGACAGAGATGGAACAACAGGATGAACACTGAAAAATCCTTGAAAAAACCGTCTCCGCAGCGTGAGGAAATGGACCCATGAAGGACGCTTCTTCTATGGAAAAGTTTATACGGAAATTAAGTTCACCTTACAGAAGTTTTGGCCTAATCGCCTACTTTAATTTATACCAGGACATGGAGAATTTGATTGAGACAGAGATTGAGTGCAGAGGTTAGCTTTTTGCTTTATTGGTTTTAATTTTTAACTAGTCGTCGTTTTTTAGCTACTGTTAAAAATACATCTTGTGAAGCGGAGGCTCTTAATGCATAATTACTTCGTAAACCAGCAGCAACCAAAGACGTAAGGAATTCTTTTAATTATTATTAACCAAACTTTATTATAATGCCCCGCTCCAATAAAACACACCTTATGCCATTTTCAAATTTGAGATATGGATTGTTACAGAACATTTAACCCTGTCTCTTCCTAAAACGAGGTGTCTTCCGTCTCAATTTGTTGAAAATTTAATTAAAAAAGCAATTAGCAAGCACAAATTTGTCTATTTCCCTAATAAAAATATAACATAGAGCGTGAAAGCGTGTGCAAAAGCATATACTTTTTGACAGGGAGTTAAACGCAACATTAGTTATTTAATTTACGTACAGGGGCTGTTTTTTTTTGGAATACATGAAGATCTCGTTTATTTACAACACAAAAAAGGTTAAGTGGGGGTACTAAAATTAAATCTTCCCTAATTTTTTTTCCATTAGAGATGTACTTGGTTGGTTCTTATTTAGTATAACCATGTTTTTTTTCAAGCATCATCTTTAAAGATTTCCTATAATAGGGGTCTTGCAGTAAGTCACAAAATTAAAAATTAATACGCTCTATTAGTGCCAAACGTATACGAGAACCGTCCGCAAACGTTTTCTTTGACAGAAAAAATCGGTTCGAACACAATTAATAATATTGAAACCGGTCTCGGCTCTTTAAATATGAACGCGCTGTGATTGGTGTGACGTAGCATGCTTGGTCGAAGGCCACGTGACATGAGCTAGTTACGATGCGATTGTCATGCCTTCACTCTTTCTACAACATATGAAAAGATTGACATTAACGTTGGACATACGTCTTCTCAGACGACTGTCACTTTTGACAACACGCAAAGATTCCATGACCCAACTATACTTATTCGTTATCAGAATGCACACAACGTCCTCCAGATGCTATACATTCAACTCGATGCCGTTCTCGTGCCCGTAGGTCCTATTTTTCAGCTGCTCTCTACGGCCTAGGCTCGCTGAACTTCTCACCAATCTTATGACGTCACGGAGCATTTTGGAGTGGTTTAAACTTTGATGTTCAATAACAATTGAGTGCAACAATATTAAGCAGAAAAATTTTACACACGGTTTTCTTGCCACCTTAGGATTTTATTTGTTAAGTTATGTAAAATCATGCAAGACCCCTATTAAAGAAATAATTATAGTAGTTTTTTCTATAATTTAAAAAAATTTACAAGTTGCTACCGGCTGTAAACTTAATTAAAATTAATTCAATTTTGTCATAAAGAAATAGTTTGTTTCACCAATATTCATTTAAATTAATTTGCGTACCACAATTATTATTAACTTAGTAAAAAATATCTGTAAACTATTCTATAGGCTAGACCAGCGTTTCCCAACCAGTGCTCCGCGGAGTCCTACGAGCGGAGCGCTTTGTTTGGGTTTGTCATAGAGAGTTGAAATAAAACCCATTCCATTTAGCGCATTCCAAGTTATAGTTTGACCAACGCATCTTTGATTGTCAAAACTGACATCCGCTAGTTACGATGTGCTTATTATGCGTTCACTCTTTCTACGACATGTGACATGACTGACATTAACGTTGGACGTACGTCTTGCTAAGACACACGACCTCGTATACTAACGTAGATACTAGTATATAGAACAAAGCCAGAACTATAGTAAGCAGGTCATTGTGTAGTTCCTAACTCCAGTGGTGTCGCTTTGTGGGGTACTGCCATACCTATTAGCCTGACACTGAATGAGCAGGCGGCAAGCAGCAAGCAGCATGCATTTTGCTTCCTAGAAACATTTTGCACGACGCATACCGCACACTGAGAGAGCTTACCAAAAGCACATCACTCAAACGTGACATTTGTTTAATGTGACATTTAATTTTATAAAAATATACATTAAAAGATTGTAATGAGCCTATAGCGTATAAATAAAATTGTGACATGCATGATAATTTATTAAGAAATAAGTACTTAATGAACATAAACTTATATTATTATATATTTTTAAGGTTTCTGCATTTTATGCTAATTTATAATTTAAGGACAGGTGGCTTATTCACAATGTCATGCAAAACATTAGTCGTCGTCATCCGAGGATGACGATTTTCTTACGTGGCGTTTAATTAGAAAACGTAAGAAAAGTTACTGGGGTCATCCGTATAATAGTAATTTTAACTCATTTATTGCTATAATCATACAAATTTGAATTGTATAGAACGGGATTGTCTTCAATTTCAGCAATTAATTCCACTAAAAATAAAAATTGTCTTTAATTTTGAATGATTGACGGTTACATCATCCTGACATAATCTGTTGCTATATAGATGCATATATAATATACAATTTATCATCTGCAAATAAATTATTGAAAATTTTAGATCAAAAGTTTAATGCCAAAATTTGCGTCAAATAATATTTTAATTTTACTAATTTTTCACTGGCGAGACTAGTTCTTTTATTAAAACAATCCTATTTTGCGTCAAATTCAACGTTCATGATAATGGGTTAATTTTTTTAATTCTGCTTGAGTGCGACGCAGCCCTTTCTCAAATCGGACTACCTTAATTATCATTAATAAAGCAATTATGAAAATGTTCAAACTTTATTTAGTGTACAATTGACAGGCCTTGTTTTCCCCTAGGAAAAATTTATTCATCTATGCCACCGACTGAAAAGAAATGATTGCACCAGATGACTGTCACTTTTGACAACACGCAAAGATCTCTTGACCCAACTATATCTTTTAAGTATATAATACTTAGAGTACTTATTTTCTATTTAAAAAAATCTCAAAGTTTAGTTACGATACTCTCTTAGGTCCCATCATAAAGATTTTTTCCGATTTGAAGGAGTACTTAATTTGTTAATTCAATATTTTTTTGTTTATTTCCTTGTACGCAAAGGACTTGTAATAAAAGAACTTCCTCTTACTCCTTCTACTTTATGATAACAAGCTATTGATGGGACCACAGACTTAAATATCTGAAACTGCCACAATTAATTCATCTTACAAGGTTTAAAAATAAATAAAAACATTCCTGTATATTGCACTGTGTTTGGTATGACAACCCTTTAAAAATGAGAGAAAAATCACTTGACGTTAAAGCACCTTTCTTTTGAAAATTCTCAGTAAACAGAAAAGGGCACCATATGATTCATAATACAAATTATTAGAAGATCTATATTTAAAAGTATTTTTTTTTTAAGTATAAAATTGATCTACCCCAATTTTCTTACCATGTTACACATATTGGCTTAAAGTATTCCAATCTTGCAGAGTCCTTGATATACACATTTATATGTCAATAATACACTGAATAAAAAACATATTTCACTTGCATAGTTATTTGTACAAATAAAGTGTAGGTAATATGTATAATAAAGGATATGTATGTAAGCTTGGAGAGATCTTTATTTAAAAGAATATTGTAGGACAATCGATTTCAGTACTTCAAGTACCATCTTCGGGTCCCGCTACAAAAGATAAAAAACATACGATAAAATCGAGCAAACATATCAGAGTTTCTTTAAAAAACATACAGTCTGTTCAACTTAACGTTCTTAACGTTGTTTCCTTCGTTGTTCTTATTTCTCTTTCTTCTCTCTTTCTTTCTTAAGGTAGACAGCAAGCAAACTAAAAAATTCATACAAAACACGAACATGTAACCAGGGTTGCCAGATCTCACAAGAATGCCTGAGATGATGTGGGGAGGTATAGTCGACAAGATTACAAAAAAAATATAAAATGAATAATTGATAAAAAAACAAAACTTCTTTTTAAAATAAAAATATTAAAATAATTGATGTGCTTGTGATAAACTTGATTCTCTGATTTAAAAAAATCAGGCTGTTTCACCTCGCATGTGCCAAACCCAAACAAGTCTAAAAACTCAAGTTGTGATGTTGGTAAAGAATTGATCATAAGCGCCTATGCAGTTGCCATTTCCAAAAGCCACGTTCTCCACGATTGCAGTTATTTTGCGCTTTTTAATTTTGTTTCTTCTTCAAGTTTCTTATACGGTAAAAAAACCTCTTGTCTATGAATACGTCGATCTTTTACTATCAAAATACACATTCTGATGAAATGGCAACCCCATATTTTTCATAGTGATTTTAAGATAACTTTTAATTGTCTTAATGGTAGCGGAAGAAAATTTAAAAAAAAAACCTTGAAGGTCGAAAATTGAGATTACGATATAAAAGTGTACATATTTTGATAATTCAAAACCGAGTTTTTTTTAAAATAACAAACGTTTTCGATTTTGTCATGTTTCAATACTTTGCGTGCTCACTATATGTATAATAGTGGGTTTACACTATTGTTAATGGCACTATACGGAATTTTTTATTGCTTAAAAAATTGTAGAACTTTCTGCGTGATAAATTGGGTAGTATCAAATAATTTGAATAACATTGAATATGTAAAATTCAACACAAATATGTCTGTGTCTGCATATCGCCCGGTTAAAAGCAAAAGTCACTAACAAACATCTCAAATAATGATAAACATAATGCCATTTTCTAGAGAATTAATGGATCTTGAACTTATTGAACTTATTTTAATAACACTTATTGGTCGTCTTTTCGATAAGATACGCATTTATCAGCATTTGGCCACAATTAATTCGTGCTTCAATAAAATGTAACAAATAGTTAGTGACTTTTACCATTTTACCTTTAAGCCGACGATATATTATTGACAAGATTGTAACACTATTTCCTTTATGTTTGATTTTGCCGGAGATGTTTGAATGCCTGCCGGAGACCCGAGATGAGCCTCAAATGCTGCAGACTCCGGCGCAATGCCGGAGTCCTGGCAACCTTGCATGTAACAATTGAGGACTCTGGCGAGTTGTAACTTACAATATAAATGAATAAATTCCGCAGCAACAGTCTCAAATACAGCAATTAAAATCGTTTCATTGGATATACGCTCATCAAACGCACTTAGATGTCAAATGTCATTGTCCGCGTATACCATGAAGTGAGTCACAACATGCTGTGCGAATGTGTCTAAAGTTACGGTGGTGTCTAAAGTTACAAATTACCTTCGTCTTATACAATAAAATTACTCATCATGATATGAACGCACATAAAACACGAAAGTCACAATAATGGTGGCACAAATTAAATACAAAACACAGAACATGAAAACGCGAAATATGAAACTGCGAAATTACGATTAGCGTTAATTTAGTTACAGAATTATTTGGAATTTAATAAATTATTAGGTAATCAGGGAGAGAAGACAAAATCAGTCGAAAAGAATGGGGAAAATTATTGGGGTCGTCTCATTTTATGTGTAAACAGGTGATTGCCGGGAAAATCAACCACATTATTCAGTAAGCTGGAGTCATCCTTATCTCTTTCGCGTCGATTATACATTTATGTAGTACATTTCCGTGTCCATTAGCACTGATTTTGGTAGAGCCTTGATGAGTTTCATGTTTGTAATGCTAAAATGATGTCCCTCACTAATCATATATTGATAGACGGCCGAAGAACTTCTAGTGATATTTATTCATTATATCTGGTTCGCAGGTTTCTGCCTGATTGGCCTATATATGTCATTTTGCAATTTGAGCAAGCTAGCTCACATATGCCACTTTTATCTAGATGTGGTGTTGTGTCTTTATTGTTTAGTAACTGTTTTTCTATGCTATTGATAGTGGGGCAAGCTAAAGTTCTACCATTTCGTGTCAACGTTCGGTCAATTGCTCTATGCAGTGTTGGATGATACAAAAGCCTTCTATATGTCTTTCTAGCTTCAAAATGGGGGTAGACACTTTTCAGGGTGTTATTCCTCTTTAGCTTCCTACAAAGGTGGTGTATTGTAGCTTCATTGTAGCCATTGTTCTCAGGTATGCCAATTATCGTGTTGTATTCTGTCCTATAGTCCTCGGGTGTCATAGGGGTGGTGAGTAGTCGATTGATGTAATGTCTGAAAGAAGCCATCTTTGTAGCGTAGTGATGCTGAGATCCGCAGGGAATCACTATGTCGGTGGCGGTAGGTTTTCTATATATCGAGAATTGGAGATGTTCCTTGTGTCTTGTTAGTGTTAGATCGAGGAAGTTTAATTGTTGTTGTACTTCCCTTTCCATTGTGAATTTGAGCACTGATATTTGATTCATCCTAGTGAAAAACGTTCTTAGAGTTTCATCGTTACCATTCCATATGATGAGTACCTATGTCATCGACATATCTACGCCAGTAACCAATATGCTTGCTTTCTTGCAATTGAAAAGTCTGGTCTTCGATAGTTTCAACATAAAGGTCCGCATCAAACCACTCAAGGGGCATCCCATCGTTAACCCGTCGGGTTGAGTGTAAATTTTAAACATTATAATAAGAAGAATTAATTTTGACAGTTTCAGATTTTTAAGTCTGGTCCCACCAATGATAAGCCAGCATTAAATATCTTAAATTTTAATAGCTTGTTATCAAAAAGGGGAAGGTTAAGTGGGCTGTGTTTTATTATAAGTCCTTTGCATACAAGTTTATAAAAAAAGTGAGTGAACAAATTAGGTACCCCTTCATATCGGAAAAACATTTTTCAGATTTTTTAAATAGAAAGTAAGTGTAAACCTCAACAGATGGAATGCTCTAAATGGAACAGTTTTTTTTTTTCAACTCTGTGATAAAACCAAACAAAGTTATTTAGTTTACCGCAAGCACATACTCATGTAAAAAATAACGGATTTGCTGGCTCAAAAATGGCTGTCATTTCTGAACCGAGTAAAATAAATATTATAAAATTGTTTTGCACTCCCAGAACATAGGGATTGTGATAACAAAATAATTTGTTCGACAATAGTCAAGCGACCAACTTAATTTTTCTTGTATTCATGTACTCAATACGCAAATGTATGAGATCTACTCAAGTACGCTCTCTCTGCTCTACACTAATTCAAGATCGCTCGAAAACAGCCCACAAGTCGACATGAACAACCACGTCTATTGGAACATCTATATCCAATAATATCAAAAAATTACAGTTCGTTTGGTTTACAAAACTTGTGAAGGGGATGAGCCAGTGGTACACATATCTCAATTTTTAAAAAATATTGACTTATCTCTTTCTTGCACCAAGGTCCTCAATTATAAAAATTGTCACATGCCTTACGAATTTTGAAAAACAAAAAATGATGTTTTGGTTGTCTAATTACGAGACACCCTGTGGAGTAATTAAGGAACTTGGACTGGTTCTCAACTACCCTGCTATACAATCATATCAATTCACAGAATTTGGCTTATGTTTCATCCCAATATCTGAATGTTTGTAAATCCTACAGTTACCTATAAATCTTTGCAATTTTAGCTTTTATTGCTTTTATGTTCAATCACTTTTTCAATGACCGATTTGTTCAATTTTTCAACCGGACAAATTCATTAAATTTATCACACGCCTTCAAAATATTGAAAAAAAATCTTACGACCAATTATACCGAAAGAAGCAAATGATGTTTTGGTGATCTAAGTTCGAGACACCCTGTGGAGTAACTAAGGAATTTGGCCAGATTCTCTTCTAGTCTATAACAGAGCCCCTTCGTTTCCCAACATGTTGTGGCTTGATTCATCTCAATATCCACATTTCTGTAAAAATTACAGTTTTTTACAAACAAATATGTTTATTTGTGGATTCGCGCTTATCGAACAATGTAAATAAATAAAATAAATAAATAAACCGTTTATTCAATAGACATACGATGTGTAGAACAAGTCATAATAAATAACAAAAGTTGTAGTATTGATAATTACCAAAAGAAGTAGTATTTCATCACGAACAAAAACATAGGCAGAAGCGGCAAATCAAAGAAAAATTGCGTGGTCTCATAATATGAATCCACCGAATAAAAAGTGTTCTGTAGTAAATGTTTGCGTGGTGTATTTTTAAATAATTTCAAAGGAAGTGTTTTATATGACGTTGGCAAATGATTATAAATTTTTAAAAACTGCGTTACTGCTCCCTTACTGATGTTAGATGATGTGGTTTGGGGTATTCGTAGAGACGCATCACGGTTTGCTCGAGTATCATACAAGTGAGGCGTCTCATAATCACGGAATGTGCTATTGTAGCTCACTTTCACGAAACACGCACTCTCCAATATATATAGACTTGGCATTGTCAAGATTTTGTGGCCACTGAAAATGTCCAAGCATGATTCACGAGGTTTATGTTTGAAAATGCTCCTTAAGCAAGCCTTTTGAAGCCTGAATATTCTAAGTGATGATGTAGAGTTACCCCAGAAGAGTACTCCAGATGACATGCTGTATTTTTTTAAACATCATCCAGGATCTTCCGCTTCAAGATTCTTTTTCCAAAATTTCATGTAGCATCTTAACAGTGGTTATATTATGAAAGCCCATGAAGATAAAATTAATTTTTTGTAACTGTGAACTTCTTTGACGAAGTTTCAAAAATTGGGATTAATCAAAACCCAAAATATTGGGAGTTCATATGGCTTTTTACTTCACTTGTTTGTTTGTTACGTTCAAATCTTGTAATCGACATTTTACCTAATTCCCAATGTCCAATCGAGTTGAAGTTTTGCATGTGGACAGGTTTCCGGTGACAATGCATGGGTGCATTCCGGTGACAACAATGGGTCAAAGGTCAGATAAGGCCACTCATCCACGGCATTGTATTTCCCACTTTTGTCTATTAGGAAGTGATGTTAAACGTAAGCTTTGTCGTTTCATTTTCTGTCGTTTCGCTTTTTTTGTATCCGTGGTACCTGTACTTTTTATAGGAATATATTTTAATACCGAAATACCAGAACTTATTTATATCAATATCGGTTTTCAAGACCCGACAGAAGTCGTGTAGGATTCCAGGACTCCCGTATTGTTAGCACTATGTGAGACGTGATGGAGACTTAGTACTATGTTCGTCAACCACAGAAAAACAAACAAAATGATTTTTGTGACGAAAAGAAAACACGAAACGGTTTAATTACTTAAGAAACCCCTTCTACTTTCGTCAGATTCCTCTTATTGGAAAGTAATCTTATCTGTTTCAAACATCTCATAAAATTTGGGGCCAAAATGAATGTCATGCCAAAATTAATTTTGCAGAACAATAAATAGTGCTGTTACTAGTGAAGTCATATTAGATATCATATTAGATAGAACACTGCGTTATCTCATTGAAAATACTGGGTTTTAAATTAATCTTTTTATTGAAACCTTGCAAATTTAAAGCACTAAAGCTGTCCAGCTTAAATATTTACGCTTATTTATTTAAAAAATAAATTTTAACATTTGTTTAAATTATTAAATTGTGTATTAAACAATCATAATATGACACCTAATCTCCACCGCTATCTTCTAACGTTTAGAGGTTTGGTGTGCGGTAAATATTTCATTAGTATTTTTTTACCTTATGGTAGTTAACTGTCATTGCAAGTCGATAGGCCACACGGACCACCGGTGATCTGCATTGTTTACGTTAGCAACTGGCGTTTGTTTATTTTGTTCCGCTAGCAACTGCTTTTACTAGTCCTGTAAAGAGTTTAGCTCCAACATGAGAGCCTTTTCTGTATTGGCTTTTTTTTTCAGATTTGACCGAAGATATGAAGAGTTCGAGTTCATCTATTTTCCTGGACATCTTAGTGATCATGTAAAGATAGAACCGCCAGAGGTACTATTCAAATGCGGCAAGTCTACACTAGTCATGTTACACTCCATATAAGAACGCATACAGGAGGAAGCTTTTTAATTTTGACTATGGTAATACACGATATCATCTTACACTGCATATGAGAACACATACCTACAGGAAAGAAACCATTTAAATGCATGGTTTGTGATTGTCCAGCTGCAGCCATAAAAAGACTGAAAGTTCATGTAAGAACTGATGCACAAGATAAACCATTAAATTCTGTGTATATAGGCAACAAAGTAATTTTACACTGCATATGAGAACACATACTGGAGAGTAACCTTTCAAATGCATGGTTTGAGATTATTCCAGCTGTAGCCACAAAAAGGCAGAAAGTTCATGTCAGAGCTCATACACAAGATAAACCATTTAAATTCAGTGTATGTACTCAACGACGTAATCTTACACTGCATATGAGAATATATACTGGATAGAACACATTTAAATGCATAGTTTGTGATTACTCCAGCTGTAGCCACAAAAAGGCTGAAAGTTCATGTCAGAACTCATACACAAGATCAACCATTTAAATTCAGTGTATGTATTCAACGACGTAATCTTAAACTGCATATGAGAATATATACTGGAGAGAACCCATTTAAATGCATGGTTTGTGGTTATTCCAGGTGTAGCCACAAAAAGGCTGAAAGTTCATGTCAGAACTCATACACAAGATAAACCATTTAAATTCAGTGTATGTATTCAACGACGTTATCTTACACTGCATATGAGAATAACCCATTGAAGTGCATGGTTTGTGATTATTCCAGCTGTAGCCACAAAAAGGCTGAAAGTTCATGTCAGAACTCATGCACAAGATAAACCATTTAAATTCAGTGTATGTATTCAATGACGTAATCTTACGCTGCATATGAACATTTACTGAAGAGAATCCATTTAAATGCATGGTTTGTGATTATTCCAGCTGTAGCCACAATAAGGCTGAAAGTTCATGTCAGAACTCATGCACAAGATAAACCATTTAAATTCAGTGTATGTATTCAACGACGTAATCTTACACTGCATATGAGAATATATACTGTATAGAACCCATTAAAATGGATAGTTTGTGATTACTCCAGCTGTAGCCACAAAAAGGCTGAAGGTTCATGTCAGAACTCATACACAAGATCAACCATTTAAATTCAGTGTATGTATTCAACGACGTAATCTTACACTGCATATGAGAATATATACTGGAGAGAACCCATTTAAATGCATGGTTTGTGATTATTTCAGCTGAAGCCACAAAAAAACTGAAAGTTCATGTCAGAACTCATACACAAGATCAGCCATTTAAATTTAGTGTATGTATTCAACGACGTAATCTTACACTGCATATGGGAACATATACTGGAGAGAACCCATTTAAATGCATGGTTTGTGATTATTCCAGCTGTAGCCACAAAAAGGCTGAAAGTTCATGTCAGAACTCATGCACAAGATAAACCATTTATATTCAGTGTATGTATTTAATGACGTAATCTTACACTGCATATGAGAACATATACTGAAGAGAACCCATTTAAATGCATGGTTTGTGATTATTCCAGTTGTAGCCACAAGAAGGCTGAAAGTTCATGTCAGAAATTATACACAAGATAAACCATTTAAATTCAGTATATGTATTCAACGACGTAATCTTACACTGCATATGAGAACATATATACTGAAGATAACCCATTTAAATGCATGGTTTGAGATTATTCCAGCTGTAGCCACAAAAAGGCTGAAAGTTCATGTCAGAACTCATGCACAAGATAAACCATTTATATTCAGTGTATGTATTTAATGACGTAATCTTACACTGCATATGAGAACATATACTGAAGAGAACCCATTTAAATGCATGGTTTGTGATTATTCCAGCTGTAGCCACAAGAAGGCTGAAAGTTCATGTCAGAAATTATACACAAGATAAACCATTTAAATTCAGTATATGTATTCAACGACGTAATCTTACAATGCATATGAGAACATATACTGGAGAGAATCCATTTAAATGCATGGTTTGTGATTATTCCAGCTGTAGCTAAAAAAAAACTGAAAGTTCATGTCAGAACTCATGCACAAGATAAACCATTTAAATTCAGTCTATGTATTCAACGACGTAATCTTACGATGCATATGAGAACATATACTGGAGAGAACCCATTTAAATGCATGGTTTGTGATTATTCTGCTGCAGATATAAAAAGCCAAAAGATCATCTCAGAACTCATGCAAAAGAGATGCCATTTAAATTCAGTCTAAGTATTCAACGACGTAATCTTACAATGCATATGAGAACATATACTGGAGAGAACCCATTTAAATGCATGGTTTGTGATTATTCCAGCTGTAGCCACAAAAAGGCTGAAAGTTCATGTCAGAACTCATGCACAAGATAAACCATTTAAATTCAGTCTATGTATTCAACGACGTAATCTAAAACAAACAAAATCCATCGTCACATAGTTATCGTAATATATTTTGTAATTGAGATTATTGGGTACAATGCTACACATTCGGACTACAACGTTGCTTGCTGCTCCCAAGTTTGGTGCTCCAGGTACCTCTATGTAGCGACCTCGACCAGCTGCTATTTCAAAGTTATATGAAAATCCTGATACACCAGAAAGTACCCACATTTTATATCCCCACTTGTGGGGTTTTTTGGGATTATAAGTTTTCAGGCTTGACCTTCCTTTGAAAGGTATTATTTGTTCATCACAAGACAAGTTTTCCTCCATCCGAATTTTCAAGCAGGCATGTCTTATTTGTTCCAGAATTGGCATTATTTTATGGAGCTTATCCTGATTCTCAGTATTATCAGAAAAATGGAGAAACCGTTTTAGCCTTTCAAAACGATTGCAAGTCATGGTATCTGCAACTTGGGCAATTCTTGTATCTGGGGCCCAATATCTACGAGTTGTATGCAGTCTAATAATAGACATCCAAATAATAATGCCTATAAATCTCTGAATTTCTTCTGGATTCGTGGTGAGGGGACTGTTTGGAGAAATTTGAACACTGTAAATACATGTCTGTCGTACTATCACAACCAAATATTCGAAAGGGAGAAAAAAACTGAATAACTTGTATGGCGTATTGAGTTTCAAAATATCCTCTGATAAGAGCGTATTACCTACAAACGCGGTATTCGTTTCATTTCTTCTTGTCCGTGTAGGTTCCATACAAGTTTTTCTCGTGATTTTGGCGCTGTGGATCTAGCACGGACTGGAATCAATTGCTGCAGGGGAATATCAGCTTCACTTTCATAATCATCACTGCCGTTTGCATTATTTATTTCCTGTTCATCGTTGTCAAGCTCATCTTCAAGTTCCGAATCTTCGCTATCAGATGGAATATCTCTCAGTCAGCTTCACTGTATTTTTACGTTTCCCATAACAAGTTGACGTGTCCATTCCTGTATCCATTTTGGGCCCATTTGGGAACAAACAATTATATTTTGTATTACATGAGCTCATAAATAAATTTATTTGGTGTTATAAACAATAAACTTACCTAAATAACAATTTTTAAACTAATGTTGAAACAACAGCACTATACCGGGTGACCCACGCCATAGGTACTCCCGTTTATTTTCTTTGTTTATAAAGCTGGACGAATGAAATTTGGGAAAGTCTTAATAGACAAAAAATGCCATTCTTTGGAATACTCCTGAGGTTAATATGACTTCCGGTTTTTCCGGAAATGACGTCATCATTGAAATTTTAAATGGCACCCTATGTTTTTTGTGTGATATTTTCAATCGGGATGTCATTCTGAACTCAAAAATATATCGATCGTCAATTTTTATCGCCAAGGCAACGTAAAAATAACTTTTTTGTGTATTAATCTAGGTGGCTATGAATTGGTGAAAAAAGACGAAAATTGTCAAATAAACTAACTAAATCGATTTTGGCCGACATTGCATTACTGGCGCCCTCTAGCGCGATTTAATTGGTTTTTGGCCAGTGAGTCGTTTTTTTCACGGGTACTCAATGGCCATACCCTGATTATTCGATAGAAAACATCTTTCCGATTACAATGATACCAAACACTTGATATTTTGTTAAAATTGTAGCGTACAAATGTTGTTAGAAGGAAATCGAAAAAAAATATTGACCTAAGGATCAATACGTACAAGTCACTCAATGGTCATTTTCACGCTACAATTATAAGCAAAATATCTAGCATTTGGTATCATTGTGTCGGAAAAATGGTATTCCTCGAATAATCAGGGTAATTCCTTCGAGTAGTCCATTGAGTGACTTTGACTTGTACGCTGACTTTGATCATTAGGTCAATATTTTTTTCGATTTCCTTGCTTCTAACAATATTTGTACGCTACCAATTTCAACAACATATCAAGTGTTTGGTATCATTGTAATCGGAAAGATGTTATCTATCGAATAATCAGGGTGTGGCCATTGGGTACCCGTGAAAAAAATGACTCACTGGCCAAAAACCATTGAAATCACGCTAGAGGGCGCCAGTAATGCAATGTCGGCCAAAATCGATTTAGTTAGTGTTTATTTGACAATTTTCGAATTTTTTCACCAATTCATAGCCACCTAGATTAATACACAAAAAAGTTATTTTTGCGTTGCCTTGGTGATAAAAATTGACGATCGATATGTTTTTGTGTTCAGAATGACATCCTGATTGGAAATACCACACAAAAAATATAGGGTGCCATTTAAAATTTCAATGATGACGTCATTTCCGGAAAAACCGGAAGTCATATTAACCTCAAGAGTATTCCAAAGAATGAAATTTTTTGTCTATTAACACTTTCCCAAATTTCATTCGTCCAGCTTTATAAACAAAAAAAATAAACGGCAGTACCTATGGCGTGGGTCACCCGGTATACAGTTGCCACACATAAACAAATTGCAACGAATAACAAAGTTGGTAAAATCACAGTAAAGTGCACGCCATCATCTACATACCGGACAGCTACCGCCATCTATTGGTGTCAGTCAAAAGTACCTACGTTTCCTTTTGGAACTAGCATGCACGCAACGTCTAAAATTGACAGAACGGTTAAACAGTAGAATGTTCCCATATGGGAACAGTATGCAATAGAGGGTTAATTTGAATTGATAGAAGAAGGAACATCGCGTGTCTACTATTATTGTTCCCCATCTAATATATAGTGGGCTTATGAGTACCGACTTACTATCCTACTCGTCATAGTACCAGGACAAGCCCTACTACCGAGTATCTGGATAATTAATAAAATTACATGTTTAATGTGATATAGCATTATGAGCTGTTGACATATGACCCTATCTGACCAACCATGGATATATGCATATTCATCTACAGCATTTATCCACTCATCAACATTTTGGTTAATAGGGTTAAATTCAGGAATTATATTATTAGCGAACGCAATACCTAAAGGGCTTGATTTGTTATCTGTATTTTTATAATTTTATTAATGCCATCTAAAAACATGTGGCTAATCGTTTCAATTTGATTTATCGACTCCCTACTCACGCTACCATGCTGGGCGCTCGAGGTACACGCTCCGAGTACTGCAGGTGGCAAGTGCGTTATCTCTGCTATATTAGCGACCTTGATCGGCGCCCTTGCTTGGATCGAGACATCAAACGCTTTGCTGTACCGCTCCTACTACGCTTCCTGGTACGCCCGCGTTCTCTGTGATACTGTTTATTCCCGTATTTGCTCGGCCTATGATTCTCTCCCTCGTTTTCGTCCAAGGACTTACTACGCCGCCTCCGCTTTCTCGAATCCCTTGGCATTGTTATTCTTTTTTAAAAACAATCTGGCGCGGCGTCTTGGGTGGATCCCACTCTGATGTTAACTAACGAAATTGCTTGAGAAACGCACACTCACTTATAACAGTTTTATTTAACTCAACTAAAATACAATACTTGGTAACGGTGAACAAATGGGTAATATTATGTAGAAATATAAATGACTCCCGCTTCGTGTCAGTTCTTGCGAGGGAATGATCGTCTGCTGCAGCTGGGCTCGTCCCATTCGCTTCCACTCTGTACTTCCCCGTTTTATTTCCGCACAGAAATATTGGATCCATTCAGAGTAGATAACATATTTGATGTTACAAATACATCAAGTTGTTCGTTTCTTACCAGTTATTTTTAGCACTTCCATAACTTCGTCGCAGTATGAACAGACCAGACCTAAAGAGGAATACCCAGCAAACACTGCACGTCGTAAACAAACCACATCCGCCATTACGAATACGGGCACCCAACCGCGACGGTTCTAGCCAGTGTTGCCACAGGCCAGCAATTGATTTCGGTAGATTGGCTCGTACTTTTTGGTATATATCGTACTTTATCGGTAGATTTTTAAGTGCGTTTAAATACGTATATTTCAATACAATATGGTAATTGCGTATTTTATAATGAAATAGTTAGAAAAAAAAAACAGATCAAGTAAATCAATTAGGTACAGATATTTGTTACATACCTTCTTTAACTTCTTTGCGGCGATGCCGCAATGAAAGTGCGTCATCACTTTCAATTCCAGCACACTCCTCGTGGCCCCATTTCGTACACATGATGCAACAAACCCAACCCTCTCCATGGCGATTCTTAGAAAACTGGTGCTGGTAGTACAAACATTCGGCATCACCGTCATCGGCTGATGTGTCAGGTACGTCGTGTGGTATGATTTTCTTCCTCTTTTCTTTTGCTTTACCCCTTACGTTTATCTTCTTTGCCTTTCCCTTATAAGGAATATTTGCAAATTCTGCTTTTCTTTTCGCAGCCCGATTTGCTTTCTTCGTTTCGTCAGCAATTTTCTTTTCTGTATCTTCCTCCAACTGATTTTTATAAGGTGTGCTTGTCAGTATTACTGTGCTTTCAGATGATCTTTTCTTTGTGCATCTTCTCTCAGTCATGTGTGGAACTGGCACGATGTTAGATGGACCGACACTACCAAATGAGCTTTCCAAAACCGCCTGCTTTGACGTAGAAGGAACAGGAGAAACTCTACTCAGGATGTTTTCATCATCGCGAACGGTTTCTTTTGAGGTTTCTGAGGTTTCTTGGGACACTACAGAACCACACTCATTCGTTATAGCCTGTGGAATTTCTTCCGGCTGCCCATCAACTAACTGACTGTCCATTTCGGGTTGATCGGTCGTTTCTGGCGCTACAAAATCTGTTTCATTCAAAACATCCGGGTCAATTGGAACTATCCCACATTTTTTGAATCCATTAATCGCATTTAAGGGAACATCAGCTTTAAGATAGGCTTCTCAGGTCCTCGGCCAGCAATTTTTCCTTTAGGGAACACAACATCCCTATAGGTTGGCTTCTGACTGGACGCCTCTTTGGTAACCAAGTAGATCTTTCTGCCGGTCTTTTCGTCGGTTGCCTTGAGTGCTTGTCCTACTCTGGGATTAGACCGACGCAGCTCTGGAATGTTTCGAATTTCTCTGAATTTCCAAACTTCCTGCGGAAAACCTCGGCTATCCCTCTAGACATTTTCAAGTCCTTAGCCACACAATGTGCCAGGGCGTACCTAGCTGAAGCAGTAAACAGGTCTTGCTTCACTTCACAGGTCACACTGAACCGACTCTTTTGACCATTAGAATGACGGGCCATGAATTCGTCGAATGTCAAATCCGGCTCTGGTTGGATTTGCCGCAGCTCCGCGTCTCCGTGGTCTCCGTAGTAAGGAGCCAGTCGGTTGAAGTGAATGACTCGAGCTTTACCCCGCGGCGGCTTTTGTATCCGGTAAAGGATGTCGTTGAGGGCTTCCAGAACTTTGTATGGGCCATCCCAGGATGCTTGAAGTTTTGGTGACTGTCCTTTTCGTCTCTTAGGGTCGTAAAGCCAAACCATATCACCGGTTTTGTACCTGTGGTCCTTGGCATTGACATCGTATGCGTCCTTCATCCGATTACTGGCATCTTGAATGGAAATGCGAACTTGGCTATGAATGGCATCCATTTTTCTTCGCAGTTCACTGACGTAGTCCTCCCCGGCGACATCAGTTCCTGGCGGGCAACCAAACTTCAGATCACATGGGAGACGGAGTTCTCTTCCCATAATTATCCGAGCCGGAGACTCTCTCGTGCTTTCGTGGACGGCCGATCGATAAGCCAGGAGGAACAAATGAAGAAAGCCATCCCAGTCTCTTTGATGGTCGGAGACCACTTTGGCCAAATACCGATTAATGGTTCTATTCATGCGCTCCACCATTCCATCCGACTGCGGCTGTAAAGCGGTAGTCCTTGTTTTCTTGATTCCGAGCGTCTTACACATGTTCTGGAACAAGCTGGATTCAAAATTTCGCCCTTGGTCCGAATGTAGCTCCAAAGGTACGCCAAATCGGCAAATCCATTCTTTCACCAAGGCGTCGGCAATTGTTGAGGCTTATTGGTTTGGTAGAGCGTATGCCTCAACCCATTTGCTGAAGTAGTCCATTACGACCACGATGTAGTTATTTCCTGCTTCGGATTCGGGAAACGGGCCGGCTACGTCAATAGCAATCCTTTCAAAGGGACTTCCCACGTTGTACTGGCGCATCAAATCCTTCTGCTTTCTCTGCGGCCCATTACTTGCCGCACATACAACGCATTTTCTGCACCAGTCCCTTACGTCTGCCTTGCTATTGACCCAGTAAAATCTTTCCCTCACCTTTCCCAGCGTCTTTGTCACTCCGAGATGTCCTCCTGACACACCGGCATGGAGTTCTAGCAATTCCGCAATCCGACATTTGGGCACAACAATTTGCCTTCTTTCCTCTTTGCTGTCGTGGTCAACTATTTTCCGCCGCAGGAGTCCATCCTCCAAAATTAGGGAGTCCCATTGTGCCCAATACGATTTGATGTTGGAAGAATACTTGGCAACTTCTCCCCAGGTTGGCTTCTTCTCTTCTTTCATCCAGTTTAGTACTATCTGGATTTCGGGATCTTCCTCTTGATCTTTTATAAGATCTCTATTTTGCCAGGTATCGTCGACTATGGTGGTTCGTAACAAATCAGCGTCTTTTCCGTCTGCCCGCTGGCAATGCTTGCAGTCCTGTGGACAGGGTTTCCTTGATAGGGCATCTGCATTTCCATGGATTCTCCCTGCTCGGTGCTCGGTGTCGAAGTCAAACTCCTGTAGCCTCTCTATCCATCTTGCCACTTGTCCCTCCGGGTTTTTAAACTGAAGGAGCAATTTTAAAGCTGCATGGTCTGTTCGTAGCAGGAACTTCCTTCCGTAGAGGTACTTGTAAAAGTGCTCCATCGCTTTCACAACAGCTAGCAACTCTCGGCGGGTGACGCAGTAGTTACGCTCTGGCTTGGACAACGTTTTACTAAAATAGCCAATGACTTTTTCTTCTTGTCCATCCTGAATTTGGGACAGCACTGCTCCTATGCCCACATTGCTAGTGTCGGTGTCCAGTACAAATTTTCCTTCAGGTAGGGGATAGCTCAAGATAGGTGCGCTTGTCAGAGCCTCTTTTAGATGATCGAAAGCTTCTTGACATTCCTGGGACCATTTGAATTTTCGTTCTCCTTCGGTGAGCCTGGTAATGGTTTTGCGATGTTGGCAAATCCCTTCACATCGCGCCGGTAGTATGTGCATAATCCCAAGAAGCTGCGCAGCTCATGCTTGTCGTTGGGAACTGGCCACTCTTTGACAGTCTGGATCTTTGCCTTGTCAACCGCCACTCCTTGACTGGAAACAACGTGACCCAGGTACTGCACAGCCCTCTGAAATAGATGACATTTCTTTGGGCTCAACTTCAGTGCTGAACCTCGTAGCCTCAGGAACACTTCTTCTAGGTTTCGCATGTGGTCTTCAAACGATTTTCCTACTACAATAATGTCGTCAAGATAGACCAGACATGTCTTCCAGGACAGTCCTCTTAAAATCGTTTCCATCAGTCGTTCGAAAGTAGCAGGAGCATTGCACAGTCCAAATGGCATCACGTTAAATTGCCATAATCCAGCACCCACCGTGAAAGCTGTCTTTTCCCGATCTTCGGGGGCCAATTCAACTTGCCAGTACCCGTTCTTCAAATCCAGCGTGGAAAAGATCTTCGATTCGGCCAGGGTGTCCAAAGTGTCATCGATGGGAGGAAGAGGATAGCTGTCCTTTTTGGTCACATTATTAAGCAGCCGGTAGTCAACGCAGAATCTGGTCGAGCCGTCTTTCTTCTTTACCAGTACCACCGGAGAAGACCATGGACTGCTGGATGGTTCTATGATTCCTTCCTCGACCATACTCTCGATAATTTTGTCAGCCTCCTCTCTCTTAGCCAGCGGTAGTCTTCTAGCTGCCTACCGAATGGGACGAGCATTTTCCGTATTGATTTTATGCTGGATTATATTGGTCCTCCCTTTCTTCCCAGTATCAAAAACATCTCGGTACTTATGGACCAAATGCTTCAGCCTCCTTCTTTAGTCTGGTCTTAGACCGGTGCCTGACGACGATACCAGCACTTCTAATTCTTCTGGAATGGCTTCCCGGCTGGTTTCCACGGCCGCAACCTGTCGCAGTATTGCTGAAACTCCAGAGCAGTGTCCTAACTCCGTGCCCTCCTTTAATAACACAGGCTAATGATTGACTTTCATTATCCTCACAGGAATACTCCTGCCAGCCCGCACAAGGGCCTTTCCGACCGCTATTCCTCGGCCAACAGCCTCGTCATGCATTACGGGTTCGAACCTGACTATCTCACCATCTGTTGTCTTGCCATCAATGCAGCCGTCCAAAACGATCTCGCTCCGTTCTGGTATCAGTGTCTCCTCCGGGAGTAGGACCTGAACGCTTAAATTCTTTTCTCGATGTAAAACAACTTCCTCGTCTTCTACCCGCAGAACTCCCTGCCTAAAGCTTAACTCGAAGCCCTTGGTGTCCATTATGTCCGTCCCGATGATCACCTCATCCTCAATCTCAGCCACTATTACAGCATGGTCAAACGTGACTTTTCCGATGGTAAACATGACGTTTGTTTCACCATACACTTTTGCTTGATCTCCCGTTGCTGTTCGTAGACGCCATTTTGATTGCCGAACCTTAGCTGCAGGTTTTATTATGACGGGCCTTATGATTGTCTTCGTCGCACCTGTATCCAGCAGCACAGTGCGGAGGGTTCCATCCACACACGCGTCGACGAAAACACTGTTGGCATGGTGTTGCAGTGAGGAGACCTGGGCGGTATTTGCTGGAGCTTGCTGAATACAGGTCGACGATTGCCCCCTCGGATTGCCGATTGCCCCTTTTTTAGTTTTCCGGATTGGCGGAAGTGGGACTGGCGCCTTCTGGACAGCGTCTTCTTATGTGGCCTGCCTTGCCACATTTCCAGCACTCCAACTTCCGGTCCTGGCGGCTACGTTCTCTATTGATCTCCCTGACGATCCGTTGGACTGACTCTTCGAAGTCGTCCTCTCCTGGAGTCACTTGTCGGACACGAGCTTGACCTTTGTTCGTGTTCTTGGCAGCTTCGAATTCAAGGGCGCGTGTTAGTGCATCAACTAGCTTCGGTGGATGTGCTAGTAGTAGGGCTTGCCTCATTTCACCATCACGGAGTCCGTCCAGGAATGCTTGAACCGCCAAACGTTCCATGATCTTTTCCTGGGCATCTGGATATGCCAGTCGAACCAGACGTGCAATATCTACCTCAAATTTCTGTAAGGACTCCCCTGACTTCTGGCACCGATTTTTCAACTGAGTGTGGTAGACATGTTCCAGGTGTGACTGGCCCTAACGCGTCTCCAAGTGTCTCACCAGGTGGTCGTAGACTTCTTGCTCTTCCGGGGACATTCTTTGCAAGATAGCAGCAGCATCTCCTATCAAGGCCAACGTAAGAGCGGTCGCCTTCTCCCTGGATGACCAACCGTTCGCTTTTGCAGCCGCTTCAAACTGACGCTGATAAACATTCCACGACGTTGAACCATCAAATTGAGGCGGTTTGAGGCGCATCAGCCCAACGGGTTCCGGATTGGCACTAACTTTGCTCTTGTTGTCTATTGCTGAAGGTCGATAGGGCAATTCCTCGAAGGTGTTGACGTCCAACGTTGTGATATTCTTCTGAACTTCCTGGATCCTGCCTTCCATCAAAAGAATTCGGTCTTCCAGTGTAGAAGATTTTATTAAAATTTCTTCGTGTAATTCTCTTTTTAGGTTGGCATTGTTCTCTAACATCTCTTTTTTCAACTTGGCAGAATTCTCTTCTAGCTTTTCCCCAAGCTCGCTTTTTAAACTGGTAATAAGTTCGGAATTTTCTATCAATGTAGCCTCTAGGTCGGCAGAAATTTTCTAGCAATTTAACCTCCAGGTCGGCGGAATTTTCTAACACTTTAGCCTCTAGGTTGGCAGAATTTTCTAGCAATTTAGCCTCCATTTCTAACACTTTAGCCTCCAAACATTGCAGCATTTGTCCGATATCACTTGCACTAGCAAAAACAAAGTTGTCCGGGTCATTGCCTTCTTCAATTAGTGCTTTACGAAGCCGCTCCTGCAAGTCCGCTTTCTTCCCCGTCGTATCGCAGTCCCTTTCCTCCAGCTCCTTTTTCAGCTCACTAACTTTTAAGTCCGCTAGTTTTGCCATTTTCACGCACGGTAAAAGTCCGATTTATTTTAGTTCAATTTTATTTTCACTAACGTCCAGTTCACACCCGACACCTGACACCAATGTAGCGTTCTTCGTTCGTTAAGGTGTGAATTAAAACACTCGGTATATTAAAAATAGTCAACTAATTTATTTAAACACTTTTACAGTCTTATTAACTAATTATTAAACACGAACACTAAAAACAAACAGTCACTTAAGGCTACTATTAATATTTATATTCGCTTTATTTATTTTGAACTATTTACGAGGTTCTAATAATCGCGCCACCGCCCTGACTGCACTCCAACTAAGAACTGGCCTCTAGCGAGCGAGGGCGCTCCTTATATATTCAATATCGATCGCCGTGGAATCTTCGCGTGTTTTCTATATTCGCCCAGACGGTCGCGACTGCGCTCGCTGCTGGATGGATCTCTCCGGAACGAGCCGCCTCGAGAACAACCCAGAACATCTGGTGTTTTCGCGGCTGTTAGGATCGTCACAATATGTTTATTTGTCAAAAATGTTCGCTTCCAAGCCGGCACGTCCTACTCCTATTACATCTGTGTTCCGACTATACTCGCCTCGACACCGAACTGCCCTCCCAGGCACGCTACCCCCACTATCCCACACGAAGTGCGCCTAATAACTAGTTCTAGAATTTATACAATATTAAACACTTATCGTAATAGGTTTTAGCATGTGCCCAGATCATTTCAATTGCATTGAATTGACAGTGGTATGGTGGCAATCTTAGAACTTCATGTCAATGTTCTTGTAGTAGTTGATCTAGTTTATATGCTTTTGGTTTCCGCTCTAAATGAAATAACAAAGAACCAACAAACAAAGGAACATAACCTATTCTAAGTATACATGACCCGTCTCAAATATCTATCACATAATCCTTCATGCGCTCCGGCACCTTCCCCACTCTTCGAGGTCTCCGCACCTGCTCCTGTTCATCCTCTGGCTCCTCGCTGGTAACTTCCAACTGTTCAACTTCTCCCGTCTTCTCCATGTCTTCTTTTCCGTTGTCTTTCGCTTCGTCACCTTCTTGATCTAATTGATCTTCCATTTGTTCTACGTCTTCTTCCTTTTCATCTACCTCCTCTATGCTTTCTGGATCTCCCTCTCTGTGATTGTAATAAGGCTTTAACTGCGACACATGCGCTGTACTTGTATGCGCACGGCCACCAACACCAGTCTCGTGTTTATTTATTCGGTACGTATCACTTGGTAGGCATTCTATTATGACATATGGTCCCTTATACTTTGGCTGTAGTTTTGTAGATTCACCGGTAGCTTCAGCAACTGACTTCATCACTACTACTTCACCTACATCATATGTAACTCCCTTAAATCTCCTTCGGTCGTATCTTGCCTTGTATTTCTCCTGTTCTCTAGTGATGTTTTCTCGAATTTCCTCTTGTAATCTTCCTGGTGATGCCCATTGACCCTCTGCCCCTCAGCCATTAATCGTAATTGTCCATCTGTGAAACAAGGGGAGTAACCATACAAAGCTTCAAACGGTGTCCGTCCCGTTGTTTTGTTCACCGCAGCATTCAAGTCCCTTTGAACCTCCTTCATTCGCTTGTCCCAGTCTTGTTCTCGTTCCATCTCTACTTGTATAACTGGTAGTATGGTCCGATTTACTCGTTCGACCTGCCCGTTCGCCTGTGGCCACCTAGTTGAGTTGAGGATATGTCGTATTCCTTGCTCCCCGCAGAATCTTCCGAACCCCGCCGATGTAAAGCACGTTCCCCTATCGCTGACCATCACTCGCGGTAGCCCGTACACAACAATGAAGTCCTCGACACAACGAATAAGTGTTCCCGTTTTCGTGTTCTTACACGGATACAAACTCACGAATTTTGTCAATGCGTCCACTATTACCAATAAGTACACGTTCCCGCGCTTGCTACGAACGAAAGGTCCCAAATGGTCCATGTGCACGCGCTCGAATGGTCGGTTCGGTGGAGGAATAGGATGCAGTTCCCCTGGTCTTTTACCACCCGGAATCTTGTTAACCAAGCACTCGAAACATCCGCTTATATGCTGTCGCGCGTAACGCCGTAACCCCGCGAACCAATATCGTTCTAACACCTTCGCGACGGTTCTGTCTAAAGAAAAGTGACCCAAGAGGTCATGGAATTTCACCATTAGCCCTTTCCACATCAAATCGGGTATTACGTATAGTTTCCGCATCTCGTTCGCCACCTGCACGCACTTATACAGTTTACCCCTCGATACTCGAACCCGCGCGTAACGTCATTCTCGTATTTACTTCTATCGTCTTTATTCTTTCGTAAAATGTCAATTATCGCGCACAACTTCTCGTCTCCTTTCTGCGTCATAACCACCTGTTCTTCTTCACCACACACCATCATCACTCGGGATCTCCTCTCCAACACACAGTCCTCCAAATCTCCAGCTTCCTCGCATGGCGCCCTACTCAGCTCATCCACGTGCTCCATACTTCGTCCAGGTCGATGAATGATGGTCATCTCGTATTCCTGCAGTGTGTTATACCACCGAGCCATCTGCGGATTCAGATTCTTCTTCGCATTCAAATATACCAATGCCTGACAATCCGTCACCACGGTAAATGATATTCCAATCAACAGTGGTCTTAATCGTTCCACACACCATACGATGGCTAACAACTCTAACCTGCTCGAATGGTATCTGCTCTCGGCCTCCGTTGTCTTCTTGGACACACAGTACACCAAATGCATCCCTCCGTAGTCAGTTTAAATCTAAAATAGGACACTTCCTTCTTTCCGAACTCGCATTTGGTTAGGTTCAACGTTAGTTTGGCCCCACGAAATGCTTCCAATACTTGCTCTAACCTTGTCATCATGTCAGACCAATCTCTTCCCGGCACCAGCACGTCGTCCAAATAACACATTGCGACGCGGTTTCTCAGCGGTCCCAACACAATATTCATTAACCGCACGAACTCATATGGCGCGTTCGTCAATCCAAACACCATTCTCTCAAACTGCCCTGTTGTGTCCGGCGTGATGAAGGCGGTCTTGGCCTTAGCTTCCTCTTTCAATGGCACCTGCATATACCCATTTGCAAGATCCAGAGTCGTGAAGACGTTTGAATCGTGAAGTTGCTCGAACTGTTCATCGATGTTGGGTATCGGATAGTTGATTTTAATTGTTTGAGTGTTCAGCCGCCTATAATCGACAACGAGCCGCTGTTCACCTGACTTTTTCGCTACCAACAGGACTGGACTGGCATAAGGAGAGGTTGTCTCCGTGACAAGCCCGCATCGCTTCCATTGGTTCACAATCTCCGCTATTTTTTCTCTATCAGCTCGAGTAGTTTGATACGGCTTTGAACGTACTGGGTTGTTGTTATCCTCTATATTCATCTCTATCAAGTCTGTACAACCTAATTCATCCATCGAAAGCGCAAAACACTCGCGGTAACGGTTTATAAGTTCCTTTAGTGACTCCCGCTCGCTGTCACTTCTACCCGGATCTACGTTGATCATGTCCATCGTTATCGCGTTCACGCACCGCGCGTACTTTTCGTCTTTACCGGCCGACTTTACTTTTGATAAAACTTGTCCTCGTGATATATTAAAATCCGCGCCCGATTTGTTGTTTATCGACATCACTGTTTTATGTTCATCGTCCAAATGAATATCACCTCTCGTGTCTTTATTTATTCGCTTTGCCTGTGTTGCTCTTAGGTAATGCTTCTTGGGCACCTCGCAAACGTCCAGTTCCTTGAATGGAGCACTATTCGCGTAACCGAAAAGCAATACGTCGCCGTTTCTCACGTAAGCTAACTCCGGAAGCTCAGTAAACGAACGCCCGATAATAATTTGGTACGACTGCGCTGCCTTCGGCACGACCAACAATTCCACACCGTCCACCTCAACCTTGTCAATCGAAATATTCGCACGTACAGTACCCCTCGTGTGTACCGCAGCTTCCTTCGCGTTGCCAAAAGCGTACAATGGTTGACTATTGGCTTCGTATTTTAGTCCATGATACCCCACAATGTCCTCGCGAATCGTACAAACCGCACTCCCGGGATCTACGAACGCCTTTAGAGTCAATAAAATATTCAACATTATTTCCCGCACGAACTTGTTCAGGAAGTCACAATCGCTGACTCCCATTTCAGTTGCCATCACGCGCTTTTTCTCTGGGCACTCGTTCTGAAGATGTCCTCCTTTTCTGCAATTGAAACATACAGGTTCCCTGAAGTTGCAGTCTCGTGCTAAATGTCCGGCTCCTCCGCATTTGTAGCACTTACGCTCGATTGTACGTCTAGTATCTGTACTAGTTGCTTTTCTCTCATTCTCTCCCTTTCCGCCAGGCTGATCCTCCTTTGCTGACTCATATTTCACGTTGTTTCCTCGTTTGGAACTATTGATTCTCTGTATGGTCACAATATCTTGCAGTAGTTCTTCGCTCTCTCGGTGTTCTTTGACCATTAATCCGGTAGCAATTTCACGTGACTGAAGGCCCATTAAAATTTCCTCCTTTGTCTCTTCAAACGTCAACCCAAGCCCGTTGCATAAATTTTCCTTCTCATAAAAATATGCGATGGTTGTCTCACCACTTCTTTGCCGCCTTTGCTTCATTTTCTCCCACTTATCGGATAACCGCTGCGTTTTGATATATGCCTTACGAAAATAATATTCGAAATCATCCCAATTTTTAATTTGTTTTTGACGTGTTGCATACCATTGAACCGCAGGACCGGCTAAATGTGCTCGAGCGGTCTCTAAAATCAGCTCATCTGGCCAATGATTCAATTTCCCACTGGTTTTAACATTTTCCAACCAATTTGACGAGTTTTCCCAGTAACGATCGCCATTAAAGTATTTGATAGCCTTGCTAAGGTCTGGCAAAACATGAAATTTCTGCTCGTGTTTATCCAAGTTCGCCGCCCTTTCTAGCAGCGCCGCCAATGATGAAAACATGCTACTAACCTCATCTTTAGTTGCAAACTGCCCCATAGATGGCGCAGACTGACGCTGGTATGACGTCTCCGGTACACCGCTCGAACCTACTCCGTCCCCCATGTTGGACTCGTCTAACACCTCCTTCGCACCTTTTTCGCCGTGATAACTCCCGTCCGTGCTCATGTTTATAGCGTACAATGTCAATACTCACAACACACACCTCGCTCGACACCCAGCATGCACCCAGCTCTCCGCAAACTCCGCGCTCTTCGTCCCAAGCACACAACACCGGCACACGGGTTTATCCCACTTCTGAATTGTTATCTTTTTAGTCTTTTCATTAGTCACTAGGTCAGAATGACACACACACAACTTGCTTTTAAAACGTATATTAATCAACTCAAACACAACAATACAACGCTAACCTACAATACAACGCGAACCTACAATATCGACCGACCGTACTCGTCCAAAGCTACTCTCTGACTGCTACCGCCGTCACGCACTCCCAGTGTTGCCAACACATACCACCATGATAGTCCAACAAATTCGATTTTTAATGCATCCGCAACTCTCTAAGAAATAATGTAACAATGTTCGTACTAGGACGAATGGGCAATAATTAATACCTGCTGAATTGCATTAAGGGAAATTAGGGGGCCCATTAGGAAACAAAATAACAAAGGCAAATACCTTTAGGCTTTAAAAACATTGTTACATTGTTTACAAACATTGTCCCAAAGAATATAATAGAAAAAATGATGTACCAACCATCACAAATATGTTAAATGCATTACATATCTGAACTAGTGAAAAACTAGGTCACACTTCCCCGGGTTTACCTTACGGTATTTATTCACCAGAGTCAATAGTAGTTGTAGCGTACCTTGATCAGTATCCGGTGCGACCTGTATCATCTCAATGGTTATAGGTTTTACCCCTGTATCGATTTGTAAAATATCTGGCCCCTCTGATCGCTCTGCCCTGCTCAAGCGCGCTATGACCTCATCCTGTAACATCTTCTGCAGTCACATTGACTACTGCATCTGGCATTCTTCGGTATTTATTCGGACAATTATTAAATTAACGGTACCTTTGTTTACTGACTGTCCATTCTTCAGACTGTTAATATCCAGTCGTTGTGGCGTTACTTTCAACTGTAAATCCTTGAAAGGGGTATCGCTTACTGTTCCAAATACTAGCTGGTTTCCGATCTTCATGTATGCCACTGGGGATAGCTCGGTGAAGGTGCGTCCCACAAGTATATCCACCGCTTGAGCATCATCTCGGACACCATAAACGTCCACCAACTGGGTCAACTCGAAAGAAACCGGTGACAATTCCTTTGCATATTTCTACGGGTTTATCCATATTACCATATCCGAATAACCAACAACAACCAAGAATGATGTTGGTCTCATGGCCAGACCCATCTGCTTTGGAATGCTCTCAAGTACCAAACATACGGCACTCCCTTGGTCGATTTGGGCAGTAATCTCTCTTCCGTTAAATTCTACTCTACGCTAGTACTTCCATAGTGCACCTTGGTTTGAGTCTATCAGCATAACCTTTCCTTGGGGGCAGTCCCGCTTTAGATGACCCACCTGTTGGCATGAGTAACACTTCTTCTCCTCGTTCTTCTGTGGGCACATCTTTGACACATGTCGACAACGATAACATCAGGCTGGGCTTGGAATTCCCTCCTTGTGTTTGGTCATTGTCTTTCGGGGCTGCGTCTGGATTCACACGGGTTATCTCCATTCCCGCTGATGCACCTCCTCTTGGAACGTCTCTCCGTTTTATGGGGCGCTTTGTGGAGGAGATTAAAGGCGTCGCGGATTCTTCTCAATTTCTAGGAAACCGTTGTTTGACAAGAATGTCAGAATTTTCTCGTTGTAAAGGTCGTTGTAGATAATTACCACTCGTGCATTCTTGTCGGCTTTGATGATGTAAGTTTTTTAGCTTTTCCTTTATACTGTTTATCGTCCTAAGTTCTTCTGCGGTGTCTCTTCTACCCGGTTCTCGCTATTCTCTCCTGTTTTCTCTTCTTAGGTGTTCTATGCAGACTCCTTTTATCTCTTGTTCAGCTGGGTGGCTCTTGATGACCAGTTCCATCTCTATTGCTGTAAGGTATAGGCAGTGTTTTGTCGTGGTGTTTGGGGCATATTTGTTGCCCTTCTTCAGCAGATTCCATTCATTGTTGTCAAAATTTATATCCGTCAAATTTGTGATGTTCGCAAACTCGAACGTAGGTATCTCACTCACCGATCGGTTTGCTTGTTCGTGTCTTCTCATCGTTTCTCTCTACCGATCTCGTATTCTTCTAAGTGAGATGAATGTGTTGCTCTTTATCCTAGCGTTCTCATTTGTCTTATAGTATGTGTCTTCTCTAACCTTTTCAATTATCTCCTCACCAACCACATGGTGTAACTTCGTGCATAGCTTCTGGTAGATGTTATACTTTTCAATGGATACTCTATTTAGTGTAGCGTATTGTTTGTGCCAGGTGTTCCTGTATGTAAACGTTTATGAAAAAGATGCTCTGCTTTGTTCTCTCTAGTCTTATACTCTTCCTAAAGGTGCGTATTTCATTGGACGAACTAGCCACCATTATATTTTAGATATGTTAACGCAATATACAAACAGGTGTATGTAATACAGGAAAGGTTTTCAAGATGTTCTTCACTGTTCAGTATTTTTCAGTAAGATGTTTATTGCGTAGCTGACATGATACGCCTTATTCAGGCGTTATCAAAGCTTACACTAAAAATAAAAACAAAGAGAACAGATAACTTAAAAATTGCACTTAAAACATTGGACGGTTTCCGAGAAATTAAAAAGAACCCGCTACAGAATTTTATCTCCTCCACAAAGGGCCTCATAAAAGAGAAAATGGACAGCATAACCACCTTTAACGAGAAGAAGCAGACCTGTATTTACATGAATCTAAAGCTCCCCCAGATGTACGGTCTTATCAAGCTTCACAAACAGGAAAAGAGCATGCGACCCATTGTTACTTTTTATAACACTCCCACCAACACACTGTCAAAAATTATACTACCCTTATTATCATACGAACTTTTTCCACTAAGGTACATAGTGAAGAACAGCAAGGATTTGGCTGATAAGATCATGCAAGTAAATTCGGATGGACTGAGACTGATTTCGTTTGGTGTCGAGAACCTCTACACTAACACCCCCATACAACACACTCTCCAGATCATAAGAGAGGCACTGATTGACTCCAGCCTCAGGGATAGAGAAAGCCAAGATGCATACGACATCCTCCAACATGTACTAGGAAATCATTTTTGCACTTTTGATAGAAAAACAAATTGATACTGATCTACCCATGGGTTCTCCCATATCAGGAGCACTCGCCAACATTTACGTCAACCACATTGAAGTTGAACACATCATGTCAGCAAAGAACGCCCTTCAAAACAACATAGCAGGATGGTACAGATGCAAGGACGATATCCTATGTCTATTCACAGGTGAAGAGAATGAATTAGATGCTCTCACCAACTACATCAACAACTTGTCCCCCAACCAAAAGTTCACTACCGAAGTGGAGAAGGGTAGAACCATAAACTTCTTAGACTTGGCCATAAAACGAGAATATAACACCTTTTCTCTTAACATCTACAGAAAATCTACTACATGCAGTGCGATAATTCCGCAAGATTCACACTACCACCACTCCCACCAGCAAGCAGCTTTCAGAGCGTTGTCACAAGGAATGTTCAGACTCCCTCTCAGTGAACAAGAAAGAAAATTGGAACAAGCGACGATCAGAAGTTTAGGTGTTATGAATGGTTACAAAACCACGACCATTGACAAGATCTTTAAAGCAGAAGAAATAAAACTACATCTTCTATACAAGAGAAACATCCCAGCAACACAACCCACATGGAGAAGCTTTACTTTCTTCAACAACAACGTCTCCTACATAGATAAGATCATAAAAAAGCGAGGAATCATGTGCGGTTACAAAACAAAGGCAACCACATACACCCTTCTAAAGAAAAAAGAAAACCTGGACAAGCCAAACAACTGCGGTGTCTTCAAGATCAAGTACAATGAATGCAACGCATTTTATGTAGGAGAGAAGGGCATTAAAAACAAGAACAACGGAACATCGAAAGGCGATACACCGCTCCAGTTTTGGACGCCATCTTCTATATTCAGGCTATAAAAGCACATACGATGATAATATAGAAGTTCTACATTATGAGACAAACGGGCCAAAGCTGGAATTGCTAGAAGCCTATGAAATTTGACAGGCAAGAGGTGAGAACGGGCTATTGAATGAACAGGTAGAGCTGGGAAATAAACCCCTTCAAGAGCTGGGAAATGAACCCCTCTTCAAATGTTATGTTCTTTGGCAAAAAATTGTTTTAATCGAGGAGAAAGGTAATTTGTCGGGCAATTCCGTCACACGAAGAAGCAACCGCAGACACGTGTTTCGGACTATTAGTCCTCATCAGTACGGTATAGCCAAGGAGCAAGATGGACACTCAATGGAAAAACACTCAAATAAAGACCATAAAGGGGGTGACTAATGTCGCCAATTTGGTGCTTCAGTCCATCTTGCTCCTTGGCTATACCGTACTGATGAGGGCTAATAGTCCGAAACACGTGCCTGCGGTTGCTTCTTTGTGTGACAATTGCCCGACAAATTACCTTTCTCCTCGATTGGCTCACCGTCGATTAACCAGTTTTCCTTAAAAAATTGTTTTTACATCGTTTTTCTGTATTTTGTTCTCACCTTTTGAGATTGTTATCCGTTTAATATTTTAATATTTGAACAATCTTTTATTATTGAATTTGTCAATTATCATCTCTGTTTTACCGACTGTTCGCCCCACTGCTTGCCTGCACACGGGAGTTATAAGTTCAGATTTTATTTAATTGTTCGTGTTGGGAATACAACGCCACACTTTCTGCGCGTTTGTACTAAGGTTGGGTTCGTGTTTTTCTTTGGCCTTTTAAGCGAATATCGACAGATTATATTTTAAGATTTGACTAATTGCTGCATCTTACGGAAGAAGATTTTTCGAGAGGTATATTTTTGTGTTTTATTAGTGACCAGAGCCCTCGGCATTTATAGAAGAGAGTCTTTACACACATTTTTACTTTTAGGTTAAGAACGTGCGAAAAAAGTTTCTTTTCCTCCTTCCATTTGTGCTGCACATCTAAATGTATTTGATTACTGCACTATTATTTTCTTAGTCCTAAGGATTTTTATGACTGTGAGTTGTGACTCTCCAATTTTTTTAGTGCAAATCTTAAGTTATCTGTTCTCTTTGTTTTTATTTTTAGTGGAAGTTTTGATAATGCCTCAATAAGGCGAAACATCAGCTGCGCAATAAACATCTTACTGAAAAATATTGAACAGTGAAGAACATCTTGAAAACCTTTCCTGTATTTTCTATAATGTTTGGTAAACGAATATAAGTCAAAAAAATCTATAGTATTTATACTCTCTACAGCGATACGAATTTCTAGGCACCAACTTATGTATTTGCTTGAAATGAAACTTTAAACATTTTAAGGTGGTAAAACTCTGTCCACAGTGAAACACAACGGCATCTTTGTTCACGAGAAATACAATATAAAGAAATACAGTATAATAACAACAACGTAAAAGATAAATTGTAAAACCTAACATAACCTCTTCAATAATCAGATAATAGAATGTTAACAAAAGATATTTTTATCATACTTTGTGACCAATTCGTATACACCTTTTTGTATTAAAAGCCAGATATGCTCAGCTTCAATTGGTACTTGGCATTCAAAGTATGGCAAATCTTGAAGCAGATGTCCACAGCACTTATTGGAGAACCAACATGATACATACATTTATTTAAGTTTACGTAACTAGATGAAATGTTGTCCAAATTTTCTCCAACCAACAGGCGTGCGTTGATATGTTTGTCCAAATTTAGCCAATTTGTCTCGTCTTTTCTGCAAAGTAGGGGCCATCTTCTATTCTCCAAAATAATAAAAAAAATAAGTATATTAAAGTTAAGTTGAAGTTAAACTCTTATAGTTACATGATTGAAAGAACCTTCTTCTGCTTCTTTTCTGCTCGGTTTCCAGGTTTTTGTCACCATTGGGGGTTTTAATAAATATGGTAATAAACGTAGGGTTTGTAATGCTCTGCCACCTGCATAAGAATACATGATGTATTTAATATATTTGATATTATATTAAATTTTTGTAATTACCGCTGGAAGTGCTTTCTGAGATGTCTTTGATGATATCCTTGACAATCTTTTCTCTTGATGTATTTGCATATATAATAATTTTATTTGAAAAAGTTTGAATAATACAATACAATGTTTAAATGCTGAACGTTATAGGGTACTTCGTGGAGTATTTTCTTGGGATTCAGTACGGGTAGAATTAAACAATTCTAATTAATATTGACCTTGTTTATTGCTTCAATATTTCGTGAACAATTTTCCACTTCATCAGGAAACTGTAAAAGCGATGTAACTTAGTTTAACGAAACTAAACAAGCGGATCACCGGCCTACCTAACAAATAGTCTAATACAGCTTAAAATACGACACAGCGGACATCAAGGTATATATAACTTACATCCCCTATTGAGGACTCTAAAAATAATTACTGACCAATAAATAAATAAATCACAGTTAACAGCATATTGTAAAAGCATTGAGGTTAAACCACATGTACATACCTACAATAGCCTTAAATACGCTTAACAAACAATATAAACTGGTAGAAACAGTCACCAGAAAGTTATGGTTACCCAGCGACAGATCAACTCGCTCAAAAAGCGTCTCCAAATTAAATATTGTCGTAAAAGCAGACCGAAAATTGTTAGATGTACGTTCAAATATAGACATTTGACAATTGCGGATGTAAGGTTGCTTCCATATGACGTTTGCCGCACAAGCAATAGGGTACATTCAAGAATCGTTCACACAATCCTCAACAAATAACTTCAACAACAGTTTTGAAGAAATTGTTTTTTTTTACAATACAAGACAAGAACTATAACAAAGACTCATAACAGGGCAGTAAAAATATTTATATTTACAAATGCTCACATATAAATTTATATCCTTGATCCTCTTGTAGAGCAGGGTACTTCTTGTAGTAATCGAGTATATCCGAGCAGTGCCTTAATGTTTGTTGTCTTTGGTCGTAACAGTTCTTCCAATATTCTTCAACTTTCCGCCATGGTTCTGTATTGTGTTGAACCCAATTTTTACTCACAGATAGATCTGCATGACTTGACCATTCCTATAGGAGTGAAAACGAGTTAAACTTACTTTGCAAACTTTGTATCGTATATTTTGAAATTAGTGTCAGATGTGACCAACGTGCCCCAGGCTGGGATACTTTGGACAGGATAGTGGGGTTCAATGGACACACCATGATCATCCAACGAAAAACAAAATAAAATCTTTTTAATATATTTATTAATATATTTATGTATGTAACTTATTTATCCAATATTGTAACGTCAAAATGATGTAGTTTATTATCCCGTGCAGTTCCTCCCGTTTCAGTTGGGGGAGGAAGGTAGAGAACAATATTATCAACATCTACCACAGATTCATCTCTAACAACAGGGAACACAAAACTGTTGCCTTTCTTTCTTAAAAAATTTACACAAAACTCTAATCGCCCAGTATGTACTTTACAGCTTGACCCACAATACCTCAATGTTTTTTTAGTTGAACTAAAACAAAACTATTTTCCCCAATATCTGCCACACCTACACTGAAAAAAATTTTGATGTGAATTTACAGTCAGAATCGTAGGTTTTTTTTTGCCCTGCGATAATCGGTGCAATTTTACATCTTAATTGTGTTTTTACAATGTCATTGTATATTCACATTGTGATTTTACAAGAATTTGGGCGGAATATTACACCAATTTTCATGTAATTTTAAATGGAAATGGTGTAATGCGTAGTAATTTTACATCGATATTAATGTAATTTTACATGAAATATGAAAATTACATTGATTTCAATGTAATTTTACATGAAATATGCAGTAATTTTAAACAATTTTATGGGATTCACATTGATTTTAATGTAAATTTAAGACGTAATTACGTAATAAAGCATTGCTATTGTTCGTAATATTACCAGTACTACTAAGGTAAAATTACCATGGATTTGTAAAATTACCATAAATTTGTAAAATTACCATGCATATACTGCAAATGGGGTTATTCATAAACAGGTACTAATCTTAATTAACATCAGGTTAACATTTCGAATTAACCTAAACTTAATAATTTAATGATCAGAACATGGTTTATCAATAAGGCTGCACACACATCTGCTTAAAAAGCAGCCTGTGTGCAGCCTTATTCATAAACCATGTTCTGATCATTAAATTGGTTAATTAATTAACCCGTTAATTCGAAATGTTAACCTGATGTTAATTAACATTAGCACCTGTTTATGAATAACCATATTGCTTATTTTACTTTATCTAATTATTTTACAGGATATTATAAACAAAGGTGTATTAAATTATATAATTAAAACTCTCCCTGATCGTTAGAATTAATTTTATTTTAAACATAATACAGAACACAACAAAATATATTTACGCTTTATTTATTTATAATATAAAAGTGCTTATTAACAGCTAAGTAAACCTTTTACATATAAATTAAACTTATACTTCAATAAATAAACTAATACAAAACATTACGTAGCAGACAATATATAATAATATATATACTTAATAAACAAGTAAAACTAAACAACGGAATGTTTGTATTTTATACATTTATTACTAAAGACAACCAAAACACTAAAACTGTATTTCTTTACTACGGAAAACAGACACTATATGTCTCTTAGCTTTGACAATAAGCGAAGTACCTTATTTTTCGCAATTGAGTTACTTCTAGTTGCATCTGGGTGCCATTTAAAAAAATACCGCTGCAGTGTTTCTAGAAAGCAACTTATGTGTTTTGGATACTGGACGTTAAAGACATAATAAACCCCAAAAGTTATCATTATTCCTTCAATAAAATTACTGCACTCCACTACTTTCTCTCCTTGGTAGTATACATTGTATATGGGATGTTCCGTATCTTTATCTGTAATTGAACACAAAAGCATGTTACAAGTTTAACCTAAACAGGAAATTTCACATTTTATTTGGTACCCCAAGTTGTGCTTTACGTTTTCGTTATACATTATCTTTAAAAAGTTGGAATAGATAATGCAAAGGGTAGTTATTTTTTAACATATAATTTGTACTCTGATGTTTGGATGACATTCAATAGTAAAATTTATTTAATTTAGGGCTGGTATTTTCATCTACCTACAAAGTTCTCAATAGTTATATGACAGATCTGATAGATTTGATACGCTACTTTAGCTCGTTAAATGAGAAGATGTGTCGGAGGCGGTGGGTGAGCCGCGTCTCTTGCTCGTCTCATTTAACGAGATAAAATAGCCCAACAAATCTGACAGATCTGTCAAATAACCATTGAGGATTTTGTAGGTAGCTGAAAATACCAGCCCTTAATAGTAAAAAGTTATCGCTCACTATAAGTTATATTTAAACCTCTGTGAGTATAAAAATGGCCAATTTTAAAGCAAACCTTCGAGAAGAAAACAAAAAACATTTTTTGTATTGAAGTGATGTTGCTTAACTTATTATCCAAGACAAACAACAAGAATATTTTGTTAAATACTTACAGCTTTCTACCAAGCATGGTGTTAATATATCAACATCTAGCGGCTCGTTAATGATCTATAAACAAAATACGAGTTAGTTATTTGTTAACAATGCTGTAAATAAAGCACAAACGTTATGTTTAATCCAAAATTTTCGAATGTCTTCCTTGAAGTACTTTGCAATGAATATCAAGCAGCATTGCTCTGCCGTGTGGCATGCTATGTCTCTGTCGTCAATAATTTTTTTACGAATGGCATAGTCTACAAATTTTCCTGATTTTTTTCTCGAGATTTTTGCTTAAGTCATGTAGGTCTGCGTCCGACAATTTATGAAAATGCCATGTAATACCATGGATGCTGAACAGGATGGGATATTGAGATTGAATTTGTAGAACAGTGGGTTTATTGGTCATATTATTGAGAAAAAGACGTTGGTGTGGATATGTTTTTTCCATTAGTGCGTAGAGCTCATCATTTATAGTGTTGGTTACTGCTAATTGTTGTAGTCGTTGTTGGGCTCCGTCGTTTGTACTCGCAGCTGTTATATTAGGTGCCCAACTGGAGCAACCTGCCTGTATTTGCCTTACTTTCTTGTTTAAAGCAGGCCCTGCTGGATGGGTATTTGTGTCAGCTGGGCGCTTATGTGGTCTTCGCAGATAAGAGGCTCTTTCACTGACTTTGCAAAAAATGGATGAGGTTCCATCCCCTAAGACCGTTCCATCCTTATCACAAAACATAAGCGGGTATTTTGCAACCATTTTCTGTGACAAGATTTTTAGTGCCTTTAACGGGATCATTTCCTTCCGTTGCCTAACATCATTAATTACAATATGAATTATTTCGATAATAGCTTTTTATTCCTGCGGCCAACTTCACACTCTTTGATCATAAAATCAGGAACCTTATTCCATGGGATTTCATACTTATTCCAAGAATACTCAGAATCAAGTTTATTTGTTTCATCGGTGTTTTCTTTCTCCTCAGTGATGTCGATTGGTGTACTGTCGTCAATGTCAAAGATGACTGATAAGGGAGCTATGGAGGTGTTGCTGGTACCCGATGTAACAGTATCAGTTGTGCAATATTGTATTGTGGAAATCCATTCTTCATTGGGTTGCAAAAGTATCAGAGTTTCGTTTTTAAATTCCAGCAATACCTCACTGTCATCAATTTCGATTCCATCAGATTCAAGCACAATTCTAGCACCATTCATATCGAGCTTCTCGGATGCTGAAATACAAAATAAAGAACTATAAAAGATCAGGATATAAATAAATTTATTAATATTTTTTATGTAATCTGTTAGATGTTTTTTATTGAAGTTATATTGTTATAAGTTATAAGTATTTTAGTTGATAATTTCATTTAGCCATGCAATTTGTAGAAATATTGATATGAACATTTATGAAATAACATAGAAAGTAATATGTAGGTAACGTACAACTCAAATATAAGAAAATGTAGAGGATGAAGTAATAAATTAAACAGAAAGTATGTGTCATTAACTCACCTTTTATAATTAGTTTGTTGTATAAGTCTTCTTCACTTTGGTCCACGGAAATAAAAACCTTCCTCTGCCTGTTCCTACTCCATACTTTAAAGATTGTCATCCTAATTGCATTTACATATAAGTTACATATAAGTTTACATATAAGTTACATATCAGTTTTACATATAAGTTATTACATTGCATAAAATATGTATATATATATATATATATATATATATATATATATATATATATATATATATATATATATATATTATAATATATTATATTAAGTGTAGCTATTAGGAGATGCATATAGGTACTATGTCTGCAGATTGAATTACGTAGAGAAACAATTCTATTTTTGAGTTCTGAACAATAGATAATACATACGATAGCCCAAGAACATAAACTGATATGTTTTTTGTAACATAATAAAAATTTCATTATTTTTTTCATAATGTTAGAACAACATTTAACATGCTAAATTTATAAAATATGTCTCTCAGTGTAAGTCAATCTGCTTTTCAAATTCCTATGTTAATTTTAATTTAATTCTAAAAATGTAACAAACAACCAATATTTAAAAAACAATTCCTTTTCCGGTGTACAGTACATTCAAATATTTTCAAACGGAATACTTCTAAAATAACATTGGTATCCAACTTGAATATGTTTTCGGTATAAAAGAGTATCATTATTTTCTAAATCGTTTACTACAAACGGTAAAATGGTCAGTAGTAACATGTTTTGATGTGCTGTACCTGGAAGTCTGTCACTTTTTCTTAGTGGTGGTAAATGTATTTTTGTTTCGCATGCAAATCTGATAGTCTTTAATGATTGATTTAGTACATCATACCTTAGGTGCCCCTGCCTTACAAGTTTATTTACAACCAACATAACATCCCACGCGACAATCCCTTCAAAAAAGTCATGTGCCATACAAGGTAATAACCCAGGATTACATATATGATAATAATTTAGGGAGTTTAAAACTGAATTAGATTTGAGACCTCTATATGGCGCATTTGTATCCCTAATTACGCTTAGATCAGCAGAATGCGATGTTATTGTTCGTTTTTCGTATAATGTTTTTATGTCAGTTAGTTTATTTATATAACAAAACCGACAAAAATAACTATTTCTGTTAAAATTTTCGTTATAGCCGCCAATGTGATGAGCTCCCAGATTGTCACCCACTACTGCTACTAAGGACCCTTTTATATTTAATGTTTTCGTATCCACATTGCAAGAAATTCCTTCCATCTCAATTTTACGTAAGTCATCTAGAAGAGGATTTAAAACCTCTGACCACCCAACTTGTTTTATGTCTCTTTCATATACCAACGCTACTAAAAATATTTGATCTATTTGTGATCTCTGCCACGTTGGTACATTAGCTAAAGTCATGTATACTCCAACAATTTTATGCTTAATCCTTGATGTTCCGAGTGGATTGCAAATCTCAAATGAATCTTGATACAAAATTATCTGCATTGCATTTTCATTACTTTGAAAAACTCATTATTTTTAAAAAAACTGCCATCTCTGATATCTGACCGTATATTACTTACATTTTCATGTTTTCGAAAATACTGATAGCTAAATGATGAAGATTTAAATAGTTCAGTAAGTATTTCTACTACTGGTATGTAGTAAAACTTAGAATTGTTGCTAAGTCTAATGGGTATTGGTGTTATAAAGTTAAAATTTAATTTGTAGTATTCGTTTCTACTAAACGAACTTCTCAATATGCCATTGACAGGATTGTGAGCAACGAACAATAAATCATTTTCCAAAATTTGTTTGTTAACATTAAAACCTTTACTATTTAATTGTTCGTGCAGATACTCTGCATTCATTTTATTAATATCTAGCATTCCATCTATTATGGTTTGTATTGTTTTATTTGTTACAAAAAACTGTGACTGTAATCTTAAATATAGTCCACTCAACAATTTTATATTTAGTTCTTCTAAATTTTTAGATACATTTTTCAATGGAGTAATAGCGGTATTCATATCCGCGTCGACCGGTAAGAAAGCTGGCGAGACGGCCGTGTTTCCAGAGGCGCCAGGACATTCGGCGTTGTCCTCGTCTAAAATATGGTTATCATATTTTTCACTAGATATATTAAAATGACGTCTGTAAATATGTTGACGCAACGATGGAACGGTTTTGAATACGGTTGTATAATTACAAAAATTAGCAAAAGGGCATTTTGTCTGCAGACCATCTTTTATGTGTTTATAAATATGACGCAATAGATCAGCCTTATTGGCACTTTGATAGTCGCATAAATCATTGGTACAGCTTGTAACTTTTAATGTCATATTTTTAACACGTTTAGGAAATGCTCTATGTTGTCTGTATATATGACGCTTAAATGCAGTATATGAGTAAAATTTTAGGTTACATTGCGATCGAAAACAAATGAACGCAATATTTGGAACACGGCGGTGAAATTGCAGATGATGTTCGTAATTGGTAATTAGATTAAACTTCTACATATTTTGCAGTAAAACATTGCCACTTACCTGATTTACAACACTATCTATACACTTTGTATACTTATACAATGTACATACGTCGCGCCGATCACAAATGCAAGTCTGCTAAACAGCTAATACAACGTGCACTGATGCGTTAAAAGCGTTTGACCCTGACGAACGATGCGAACACTCGCAACTAACAACAGGTGATAAAACGCGCATGCGCGTCAATGGCAATATCAACAAATCCGCTATTATATTTGTAAATACACAAAGTACATTGTAATTTTACAATTCTGTTGTATAATTACGTTGTGTTTTTACCAAAAGATCATTGTAATTAAAATAAAGCAGTAAAATCGTTGTAATGTTACACTAATATGTAAAAATAATGGGAATTCTCTGCAATTTTTAGACTTACAACATTTCTATTGTAGGTTAATAATATGGTGACATACCTATAAATATTAATTTGACAAGTTATGTCGTTAAACATTTTCATTTCTATTGTAATTTATACAATCATTTAAGCGTATTTCTACAGCCATTTTTTTCAGTGTAGAACAACATCGTCCGGACCTTTTTCTTCAAAATATTCAATATCATCCTCACTGTCTGCCAATACAAGGATATCCTCAGTATCACTAGACTCACTTTGTACGTTCTTTGTTATCGTCCTTGTTGCTTTCATTTCGTTGCAAATATTTATTGAATAATTCTCTTAACCGCTTTTACTTTAGGAGTTTGTTTTCTTTTCTTGATATTTTCTTCTTCCTCGAGCCTGTTCAATACTGGTGTGTCCGTGAAAATTTCCGTACTCTGCTTTTTCTCTGTCTGCGGGTTGTTATTGCAGTTTTATTTGTCACTTTCGGGTAAGTAATAAGCCTGCAAGGAGTTACAATCTTGCATTTTTCTGGATGCTATGTCCAGGAATAGTTTCTAGTGGCATTTCGACATTTATGCCGCTCGTTCCTGCTTCTAATCCAGTTGAAGGATCCTTCTCTACGTTATCACTGTGGGAGCATGAAGGCGTAGGTTCTACTGAAGTTGCTTGAATATTCTCATTAGTGCATGGAGAAAGTATCGACCGTACTTGTTGACAGACAAAGAAGGCTATCCCGGAGACAGTCAGAGCAAATGATACAACTGTTTTTGTCGTTCGACGTTCCGCTTTATTGTGTTAAAGTTTTATGTGTTAAATCATGAACAGCTCTACAATTTAAATTAAAATAATCTTAGTTAGAATATGTAACAAATTTTGCTTAAAATTACATACAATTGTTGATTTTGAAACTAACAAATTGAATAAAAGACATCTCAGTCCACTAGAGACGCTAACCTCACTTTTTCTTGCACACAGTTATTAATAGGTAAAATTCAGCACTAATCCATCCACCATGAGGTAGAATAAGTTTTGCTGCAGCAGGCCAACAATCAGGGGAGGCGACATACGGCGTACGCACTTAATTATAAAATTAAATTGAATTACTAGTCCAAGTTTAAGCTCGCTATTCTCATTAGTGACTGGAATGTCTGTTACTTCCGCTGCCGAAAACTGATGGTGTTGGAATATATTTCTATCGAATGGGAATATGCCAGTGGAGCGAAATCCCGCTGTTATCATTTCGCATATTAAAACCAAGAGGAAATTTTCCAAACAGCTCTGCTACATCGTATGGAGTGATCCTTTTTCCCGGGTTTGCCGTCAACCAAGCTCTGCACTGAAAAAAATTTTGATGTCAATTTACAGTAGGAATAGTAGGTTTTTTTTTGCCCTGCGACAATCGGTGTAATTTTACATCTCAATTGTATTTTTACATTGTCATTGTATATTTACACTGATTTTACAAGAATTTGGCTGAAATTTTACACCGATTGTAATGTAATTTTAAGTGATATATGGGGCAATGCGTAATATTTGAACATCAATTTAAATGTAATTTTAAATGAAATATGAGGTAATGCGTAATAATTTTACATCTATTTCAGTGTAATATTCAATGAAATATGCAGTATTTTTGATTTGTATAATTTTATTCTGATCTTGAGTAGATATTAACATTATCTATCATATAATACAAAAAGAAACAGTAACATCATGCACACAGTCAAACGTTACAATAGTACAAACGGTCAAACAAAATGGTATAGAAAAAATTACTTGTGAAAAAATAAATATGTAGACGTACATACAAGTATAAAATAGTTTGAGGGACATAAAAATACATTAAAACTACAGAGAAGCTATTAATAAATACTTAGCGTACGCAAATACTTAAACATAGAAAACACGGATAAATATATAAATGCACTTCGGTCAATCATGAACACTCCTACTTGTTCACTCTTTTTCTGACAAAGATACTTGGTGCAAGATGTTCCGCATCTGTATCTGTAAGAACAAGGAAAGATATTAGACAGACACAAAAAAGTTAACCTAAAAAGAAGATAGCACATTATCTTTCTATTGGTATAAAACCCTTCAATCTTAAAGCAAATTTTTAAAAAGAAGTAGAAGACTGTACTTACAGCTTTCATCTAAGTATGGCGTTAACGTTAAGACATCAATTTCTAATGGCTAATTGTCGTCGTTGGTGATCTACAAAGGCAATACTGTCACGTTAACCTCGTGATTTCCTAGTTTATGGGCTACTCGCTCGGCTACTAATCCACTAATCTAGTGCTGAGGAACCAATTGGTATATTCCAATAATAATAATGAACGTGCACTTACCTTATACTAACTTCGCAGACTTCGCTAACACCTCGCAATCACTTGGATATAGTCGGGGGATAATATATACGCTTCGAAGCCCTTGTCACAAGTCCCTTTATTATTTCTATATCAACACTTACAACCTACACTTACATGATACCTAGATAAGTTTTAGTTCACTGTATTATTGTTACTTACCGGAGACAGAAATACGACGCGCCCAACTACATATTGCACTCGATGGTATGCGTGCCGGCGTTCGTTTGCAAAACAGCTGATCAAACGTAGCGCATGCGTCTGGGCGTTACAATATCAACAAACCCGCTATTATAATAGTAAAATCACAACATACGTTGTAATTTTACGAATTTAAGGTATATTTCCATTGTATTTTTACTAAAAGATCATTGTAATTGAAATCAAGCAGCAATATCGCTGTAATAGTACACAGACTTTTTTTTCACAATAATGTATGTGTAATTTTCCCGCCATTTTTCTCAGTGTGCAATAAGAAGTGCAATATGAAACGCAAATCTCTGAAAATTAAAGATTACTTTACCTGCAGGCATCATTGTAATAGTGTTTAAAGGTCCGAACACTGTTTTATCCAATGCCAGCAATTGGTGGCTTGTATAGGGGGGGGGGGGGTTAAATTAAAACTAGAACGCCATTTTCTTTTGCCAGTTCTATAGCCGGGATAGTAATATGAGCTTCATGATTATCCATAATTAACAGTACTAGAGAATTTGGTGAAGATTTTGCGAAATAAATTAAGTGTTTTAGCCAATCTATGAATAATTCGCTATTTATCCAGCCAAACAAATTAGCAAACCCAACAGTGCCAACCGGGGCTCCTTTAATCATATGTTGTCATCATATGTATGCACATATGGAAATATGAAGAATTTCCAAAAGCATTGACAGCACAACAAACTGTTATCGCCTTACCTCCCTCAGCTGAGGTAAGTTGCCCGACTTGTTTACTACGTTTTTTGGGCAATAACTTTAACGGGATTTTGGGTAATTGTCAGCCCAGCTTTGTCCATATTATAAATTTTATTATATCCAGCTTTATATTTTGTATAAATCTCTTCAAGATTATCAAACAATTTTGACACCATGGGCTTATTAAAGCCCATTGCTCTGAGTAGGTAATGGGATCCTTGGGACGACCTCGTTTGACCCCGACTGACGGCTCGAACTCCAGAAGTCGAGAACACGGCCGCTAGTCCAATGAAGGTCATCTGGTGGTCCGTTACCGAAGTAGGATTGCGTGCACCCTTTATCAGCCATTTTGTCAATTGTTGCGCGCGCGCCATCTGATGGTCGTTTCTGTAACGTACTATTTATAATTAATTTAAAAAAATACCCTTGAATAGGCTCGAACTCGGCCTCCGGAGTTCGCGCACATGCCAGTTCGGTCACCTTACCCAGGTGATCCATCAGTGTAATTTATCAGCAATTGTTTATTTCTGAATGATACGGCGAGCGGTCTGTCTGTCTGTCGGTCGGTCGATCGGTCGGTCGGTCGGTCATATTTGAAATAAAACATTGTGGTGTTTAAACATATTTATTGTTGATAAAAAGATAATAAAAAAGAGTACTATATTTTATTTAAATTTTTTCTTGTTGCTGCTGTCAGTCGTTGTCATCGACGTCGTAGGCGTCGCTGCATGCCTAATCCCAATTTGCGCTTTGCTTTCATGGCGGATGTTACTAACCAGGCGCTAATTTTTTCACCGGTCGATGCCGATGGATGTTTGACACGCTGCCAAGCCGCTTCCTCCAGAATTTTATCTGCCGCATGCCTCTTGTGCAGTTCCTTGTGTTGATGGTAAACATTTATTAAAATAATTTACAATATTAGTAAAATCACATTACACACATACATTATATTGATTACAGAAAGATACTCCTTTTACGATTCTTTGTCGCTATTTGAACAGGAGTGGAGTCATTAATTATCATATTTGATATTCTATCGAGGTTAATTAATTTGGACGTTTGATAATTAATCAGAATTCCTTTCACCTTTACGACTGTCTTTAAAGAATCGCTGTTTGTAGAATACACTTCGTAAGCATAATTTTTGTTGGTATACATTACAGAAAGTTATGATATAAAAAAAGGATCATTTGCTGTGATGTTTTTTCTTGTACCCATAAGGTAGGGAATCAAAATTGTCACCAAATTTCCGTTTTGTGGAGTTTAAGCGATAGATTTTCTCTTCTTCCTTTGTTATAACTTCATGATATTTATTCCTTTTAATATTCTTTGACACTATTTGAACAGGAGTCGAGTCATTAATTATCATATTAGATATTTTATCGAAGTTAATTAATTTGGACGTTTGATAATTAATCCGAATTCCTTTCACCTTTACGATAGTCTTTAAAGAAACGCTGTTTGTAGAATACACTTCGTAGGCATAATTTTTGGGGCCACCAGATGCGAACTTCGTTATGTAGCTGCCACCTCCGTATGTTTCCAATTCGTCCGTCATTTCTCCTAGGAAATTCCCAACGGGCACATCTTCCTCCGCATCTTTGGCAATGTAAATAACAGAATCTGTGTCGTAGTACAAAACCCTATCTCTGAGCATTTCTAAATAACTATATAATTTAAGACGCGCTTGCGCTGTAGTATATGCTGCAAGGCAAACATTTACGGTACTTAGCAAGTCGCTCGCTTCCTCGATATATTCATAGTTTACAATCAATACGTTCTCGTTTACGGGTAATATCCCATTCACAGTAATTGAAGGATTTGATAAGATATTAAAAAAATCATCAGGTTTGTTTACTATTGCAGTTTTTGGTTGGTTTTCCCTCTGGCCGAGTTTTCCCCAGAAGGAGTTGAGAATTAACTTGGCCAATGATCGTAAACCAGCGTTATTAGCAATGTTATCAGATTCCAATTGTATTCCCTCGGCAATAAAAAAGTCGTCAATATATTTTCTTTTTTCATTGTCTGTTACACAGTTTGAAGGAAAGCCTGTCGCTTCTACCTTGATTTTGATATAGGAGTTACGTAGCTCTTAATAGGGGATGGTCCAGGCCAGGGTGGATGTAAATAAAACTTGCACTGGTGTTTTACATACTGTTTATTGTCAACAAGACGGTCTAAGGAAACAGCTGAGAAGGCAGGCCACTGCCTTCTCGTATGGGTGTCGGATGTCACACTCGTGAATACAGACAAATAACAATCTCCCGATACTCCGCTATGTGGCTACTTATAGCAATTGTCCAAATACGTCATTACTATTAATTAGGTTATCAAACGTCGAGGTTGTTCACTTGAGTTTTGTGCAAACTCGTCGTCTGAAACCCATACTTTGAAACTGCAAGCATTGAGCAATTCAGGTCGTCGACATTATTATTTTATAAAACCTATTCGAACATAATAATAACTTTAATACTTTTTACTTCGTAACAATATCCGTAAACAAGCCACCGGTTTTTAATGTCTGGTTATATTGCTCACATCTATATTTCCATACTTCATCAATGTTTAAAATTCTGTAGCCCATTTCAATTGCCTTTCTTACTTCATCAATAACCCAGGTGCCTGATAGTGCTCGCTCGTGGTCGTTATGTAAACATTCACCACTGTTTAAAGTTTCGCCACATATTTTGCATAATACAAACATCAATTTCCCGTTCATTTTCAATGGTAGAACAGGATGATATAGTTGCTGTGGAGGTAGTATAGTGCATTTAATCAACCCATCTAACTCGTTCAAATCTAGGGTAGAACATCTCTCATTACCAATAATTACTTCCGGATGCCCAATAGGATACTTTCCATATTTGCAAATATACGGATATAAGCTACAAATGTCCACATACTTGATCTTTTCATCAGGCTTGCATTCGTAGTAAGTTTTGCAGTTACCTGTTCTACCGCCTAAAAATGCATCCCGAGGATTTAAGGGGGTTCAAGTCGACAGATGGTGATTTTCAACATAATTCCTTATATCACTATTCATGGAAAGGAAGTTTTTGAATGTACACTCCCACATTTCAACAACTTCGTAACCTAATTCTCTAAGACGATCTATTTTTTCTATGGTAGACTCATAGCGAAGATTAACGCCCGGTTGTACCAACTGTGGTGACCGTCCGATCACGTTGATCATTGGTCAGCGGAGCATTTATCGTTGTACCAACCTTGATCAGAGACTGATTGGACCGTAACCACGCTTCAAGTTGACCGCCGTATATTGGTCGGTGATCGTTTGATCAAGACTGGCGCGCAGACGCATGCACGGCAGACCCTTGAGTGACGTTAACCTATAAAGCAGATGTTTAGTCGAAGGAGATTTGTTTGTGTTTACATCTAGTCACGGTATATAGTATTGACTTAAGTGAATTAATCTATAGAGCCAATTTTGGTAAGTAGTAGAAAAATATTATCAACAATATTTATTATTAACAATTTTTTATTTGCTTTATATAATTGTTTGCCTCCATATTTTTGATTAATTTTACTCGTAGATCAACAATGGAGTTTCATGGCGACCTTACGGAGGATGAAGATTTTATGGAAATGGTAGACATGGTGCAGCATCCACGACGGCAGCCTGTATTGAGAGAACGTCCCAATCACTTTGAAAAATGGAACGATGTTGAGTTTCGAAATAGGTTCAGACTATCAAAACCTATTGTACAAATTGTGATTGAATCTGTAGAAGAAAACATTGCCTCAAGAACTAATAGGTAAGTGAGAGAATAAATACTGAAGTTTGATATCCCTACTATATACTAAAAGTCTAACACAGTCCGCGCAAGAAGTTTACGAAAATCGGCGAATCGGGGGAAGGGTCTGCTCCTCGGAGAAGCGAAAATCGGCGCCGAAGGCGCCGATTTTCCGCCTAAAATTGGATTGTACAGCGCTTAGGCTTTCGATTTCGTCCAATTTCCGGCCAGTTCTCGTTATTTTTTAACTCGATTAGGCTAAATTTATGGATTATGCTTTAGGAGTGTACAGGTCAGCGCGTCGCCATGGCAACCGATCGAGGTTGCTAGGCAACCGCCGCGCGCTTCGCGACGCGGTCACCAGACGGCGGCACATCATCATGTCGCTGTTGGCATTACGCTACGAAGCAATAGATGGCGCCCCGTAACCGCTTCGAACGTACGAGATAATCACGTCGCGCGTGTAGCAGCATCCGCGCTTTTTGTTTCCCTCTTAACACTTCGGCGATCTACCTAGGTCGACCAGCAGGCCTATTAGGCCTGCAAATTCTCCTAGTTGGGTTACTATATCGTGACATAAAAATGGGATAACGTAGAATGTCGCTACATTCAAATTTTCACTTACCTATAGCTGCTACCTACTATAATTATCCTATTTTTACATGTCGATATGGTAACACTACTCCTATGTGATAATTTTTACCATGAATATTTAAATTATTGTGTGTAATTGTTATAGGAATCATGCTTTAACGCCTGCGGAAATGGTTCTCATTACATTGAGATTCTTGGCAACAGGGTCCATGCTAATCGTTCTAGGCGATTTTTCTGGCGTTGACAAAGGGACAGTGAGCAGAGTGGTCGATAAAGTTATTGTTGCTATTGCTCAGTTGTGGCCAACCAGCGTCCAAATGCCGAACAATGAAGAATTTAACGAAGTTGTTCAAGGATTTTATGGCATCAGTCGATTCCCTAGATGTATTGGTGCAATTGATTGCACTCATAAAAATCCTATCACCTGGTGGTGACGAGGCGGAAAATTACAGAAACCGTAGAGGATACTTTTCTTTTAATGTCCAGGTGATCTGTGATAGCTCGCTCAAAATTAGAAATATTGTATGCCGATGGCCAGGATCTGCCCACGATGCACATATTTTCCGCAATTCCCGTGTGAAAGCAGAAATTGAGAACGGAGATTTTGAAAACTATTTTCTGATAGGTGATGGTCTATATGGTGTTAAATCATATCTCATGACACCTCTTGGACACCCGGAAACACCAGCGGAACGTTTATACAACGAATCCTTAATACGAACCAGAAACGTGGTAGAAAGGTGTTTTGGTGTCTGGAAAAGGCGATTTCCCGTTCTAGCCCTAGGCATTCGATTAGATGTCCAAAAAGTGGAAAGAATTGTGGTTGCTGCAGCTGTTCTACACAACATCGCCTGTGACGTACGCGATGAGCAACCAGCAGTGGATAACAATGTCGAAGAAGCAATTAACTTGGGCATTGTTGACATGGATGATGATTTGCATGACAACCACCAGAACGACGATGCAGTAAGAACTATGTTAATTGAAGAATATTTTCAAGGACTTATTAATAATCAATTAGAAATAGATTTGGTTCAATAAATTATTTACTATAGACAAGGCTTGAAACTTTTATTTACATCATCAACCCTCTTCATTTTACAATGAAAATTTAATTAATAATTTTTTTATGGTGATAATTACTTGAAAAATGGTAGGGTAAGTATTTATATGATATTATTATTTATTTTTATACCCCCCACATTCAATGTGGTGAGGGTATATTGAGTTTGATTGAACATTTGTAATACCCTTAAGGAGGCGTGGCAGATATAGACATATATGGATTTGATCAGAATTGAAAACTGAATCGATTTAACTATGTCCGTCTGTGTACACGATAACTGCCGTAATTTTGCAACATTTGATCTGAAATTTGGTATATAAGCTTATCTCTTAAAAAGTAACGACAAGTTCGTGAATGGGCAAAATCGGTTCACTTGTTTTTTTTTTGTATTTTACGGTGGGGTGTATTTTAACTTCAGCACGGCTGAAGATAATTTTCTTACTAGTTTCACTTATATATACTGCAAATTCATCTTACCAATGATAATCAAATTCCAAATCCTAACAATAATAACGAAGAAAACAAAGATTACTTTTAAAGGTTTATTTCGAAATATCTAACTTTTATAATAATAAATAACATCAAATAAATAACTATCTGTCATAAAAATATCTAAAAATATAACCTAACTTTTATAAAAATATCTCTTATATTGGCTATATTACATTAACTTAATATCTATATTAGCATAATAAATAATATTTACGTCTGCCTTCATATAGTGCACAGATAAATAAAACCATCATTTCAGAAACTGAACAACGAACAACAGAAGCAATATGTAACAAATTTAGTTGGTATCAGTATACCTCCGGCTACGACATAAGTGTAGGAGTATAGGAAAAAAAATAATTTTGAAATTAACTGATTTCTAAAATCACAGAATTTACTTATACAGGGAGTCTCACTTCGTGTGTGCTAAATGCAAACAGGTGGCTCCGTCCTACATAAGTGAAAGACCCTGTATCTGTACACATTTGAAAAAGCAGATCAGAACCCTTAGGCCGAGTGTCCACCGGATCGGGTCAATAAATATCGGCCCGATCTGAGTCGGACGATAAATATCGTGCACATGTATTTTTATTGGAACCGATCCGTTGACACGATATTTATCGGGCGTGACACACATCGTGTCAGTGTGACGGTTCCAATAGACATGTATGTCCACGATATGTATCGTACGTCTCAGATCGGGCTGATATTTATCGGTCCGATCCGGTGGATACCAGACCTTAGGAAAGTCTTAACTTTCCGACCGCATATAAGCAATACATACCTGGCGTTTATAGGACAATAACAACCTTCCTGACTGCTCTGGCAAAATGTCCCAAGCAGTTGACAAGTACAAAAGTCAAGGCAGTATTTTGATCAATAGTCAGAAAGCCATTGTTATTCTCCTATAACTTCAAGGTATGTTATTGCTTATATATAACAGACAACGAGAAGAGGGCAAGTGAAAAGAAAATTGGTACCTCCACAAAACAAAAGGTTTTATTTATTCTTTGATCGCAGAATACTCATCTTCACCTCGTGTTCCTCCTCCATCATTTCAATTTCTCTTTCTCTTTTCTTCAGTTCTTTTTCATGTAGTTCCTGCAGTAGTCTTAATTTAAATTGGTGCTCGTCAATTAGACACTGTACCTGTGTCTTTACAAGTTCTTGTTTTTCATTGCACCATTTTGACAATTTGTTCGTTAGTTCGCTACGTTGCCGATCTTTAGGTTCTAGAATGAATTCAGTGTTATGTTGTACAGGGTACTAATAAAAAATGTTAACTCACCGGTTCGTAATTTTTTAGTTCTTAATGGGGTAGATGTTGCCCTTTTTAGCATAGCCGGAGTATACTGAGACTAATCTTCTATTGGTTTTACACTGCTCTCTGTAATCCATATAATAAAAACAATGAGTAACAATGTTGCCAGGATAAAGTGACGAAACAAACCTGTTGTTTGCTCAACGGCCACTATATCTTCTACTTCCAGATAATCATGCTCCAGACGGACAAGATTTGGAACATCAGGTTGTACTACAAAAAAAGCACTTTATTGTAAATTGTGGGCACTTTTTTAGCTTGCTATTTACCTGTATCATCGTCAAACTGTGACGTGTTGCCCGTCAGTTGCACCCCAATCATATCCTTAATTTGCAAATCGATTGGTGTTATATTTACATCTTCAACTGGGCCACCTCCTGTCAGGTACACCGATTGTTTTTCTTTTGAAAACTTTTCCTTCGTGCGCCTTTTGAGGTTTTCATACTTGTTTTTTAAAATTTTGCTATTACGGTACGTGCCGCCACAAGTAGCATTAAAATCTTCGGTTAATTTCTCCCACGTTACCATCTTAGATTTATTTGTTGTCGTATCGGATTTTTTGCATTCCAAAATGTGTTTATATTTGTCCACCAAGGATACCAATAATTTTTCATCTCGACCAGTAAAATTCGGCGTACGTGCTTTTGCCGACGTGCTACAATATATAACGTTATTTTTCAGAATATAGAGATGATTACTATCTTACCTAGATGAAGCCATGGCTGAAATGCGTCTTATTTGAATGCTCTACTGTTTACGTGAGAAAGGATGTTGCAGCGTTTGTTGTGCTCTCGACACGCTTGTGCAGTTTATTTGTGGTTATGTACCGCACTTAACACAAATATTCTATTAAATGTACTGGTCTGGTACGGCTTTTGGTAGACGAGTACACAGCCAGCATTGCCAACCGCGCCAAATCATCCGATCGGGTAACCGGCAGCCGACGAGGCGTGGTACAACACATTGCTTCTTGATCATTGGTCAAGTTTGATCAACCGGTCTGCAGATCAGACGGTTTGCGTGTGTTGGTACAACCGGGCGTAAGAGTTTCACATGGATTATCGTGTAGAGGGGCATCGCGATTGATTTTGTAGCAGACATCGTGACCATGGTAAAAACACCCATGAAACTTGAAAACTTGACGCGTCTCTTGACAATACCCATCCACCTTAACTCCTCCTAATATTACTTCTCGTCCTTTAGCTGAGTGAATTATATCTACTTTTCTTTTATATTCCTCCCACACTAACCATTGTATTGCGATTTGCGACTGGTTGTCTCTCCATCTATATCCTCCTTTAGGAATTAAACCTATAGTATCAGGTTGTAAAAAATTTCTTCCGTAAATTTTGTTGCACGCTGAGGCAATAGTTAATGCTTCAGTGAAAGGGCACAAGTTGGAAGTTGACAGCATTTGTTCTCGAAACTTCAAGCAAGCTTGAGTTAAAATTTGCACATCGGATACACAATACTCCACCAGCTCCTTACGAAAGTTGAACTCGTCCTGTTTATGATTGGTATACCATTCCAAAAGCTGTTTTCTTTCATCAAAATTATCGGGGTCATCAGAACCAAGCATACCATCTGGATCGTAGTATTCAAGAGGCGGTAATTGACCGATGTAATTTTGATTTGCTTCTGTGTTAAATAGGTGTGGAAAGTAGCCTTTTTTATATGTGCCTGGTAAACCAAAAGCTTTTGGCAGTTTGGCTAGAGCCATAGGAAAATAATTTAAGCTGTCAATAAACTTCACATTGCTGAGCTACAATCTGAATTATTTTTGTTCCACGCATAATCAACTCTGGCGTTAGATCCGTTTTTGTGATAACATAGTTTAATAAAAATTGATGGTCAAAACTTTGGCCGTTGTGTGCTATAACTGTAACAGTCTGGTATAGTTGCCTACGAGCCAATGTAAAGTTCATAAACCAATCGATAGGGTTCTGTTTTGGGAAATTTTGGTTGTTATTGGAAGAGATTTGCACTCTCTCTCCACATGTCACACATGAATTTTCGTTAGAGTTTATACAATTCTCACAACAGGTCTGAAACACGCACAAATTCGGTACATGATGTAAAGATCCATCTTCTAACACATTTTCCTGACTGGTTTCCAAATCATAAAAAATAAACAAAAAATTCTTCAATTTCGGTTTCCCGTGATCAGGTCTCATGTAGCATTGGTGATCCAGCGGTTGATGTTTTTGACAGATTTTGCAGTAAATCTCGCCACATGTATGTTGCCTTTCCGATTTCACCGTTTTCAAGCAATCAGCACAAAGGCGGACAGTGTCACACAAACTAGCTCCATCGAGTGCATTTTTTGTTTTGTGATTATCGAAACATTTCCCACTTTTAAAACTTCTATTACAGTCCGCGCACTTAATTTTACATTCAACATTACACGGCGGCATGTGCTGACAGGAAATACATTTTTTCACACATCTGTGATCGGTTTTGTTGTTGTAGGGTATATCACAATCATCACAGAAGTATCCACATGCAAATGTTGCGGTTAGAGATGTGATTACATTAAAATGGCCTTTGTGGTATATCAAGTTAATTTTTAGCGGTGCATTGGACCCCTTAAATATTAGATCTCTTCCTTTGTTGTTGTAACTATAAACCGCAATTCTATAGTCTGTTAAATAATTCAGAAATAGTTGAATTTCTTTTATACCGCATCCTTCTTCCGGGATAGTAACACCAGCATTTGTTATTAAATTATTGGTGCGAGTAGTCTGCTCTTTTCTGATATCTCGCCTGATAATTTGATAATTTGGATCTCTCGTACAATGAGCAATAGCCAGTTCTAATGCGCGAGGCAAACATAAATTGTCACTATTATTAATCACAATGACTCCTCTTCGTTTGATACATTCTTCATAAAAACTGTTGTATTTTGAACGTCTTCCATTTCCAGTGGGAACTTTAACCGTAGTGATACCCAAACAAAAGGTGTCCGTATTAAATCCCGTAGAGTTGGATTGAAAAATACCGGCCAGTACATCCCATACATCGTCTATGTTAATTTTGGACGCCTCTCGAAACCTAACCCAACCGGTACCCTTTTCGAAATGCTTGCTGCAAAAGGTGAAACCAACTTGATCTGTTGGTTCCAAGTCGCTGGTGACGTAACGAATAATATCCCTAATACCATCCTTAACCCAACCCACAGGTTCTGCATCGTTAGGTATAGGTTTAATTTTAAACTCTATTGTACGGCCTGTTAAATTAAATCTTCTTACTTTCTTAACAATATTTTTTTCTATTTTAAATTTCTCCATATTGTCTTATTCCTATTATGAACAAGTTAGAATGTATAAAAATCGATATCGCAAGATCTAAACGGGAGATCTATCACCGTTTACAAGGACGAAAGGCGGTGAGACAGTCAATCAAGTAGTGTAATGCTACTCGTGGTTCTAAATATAGCTTTAGCTGATGCAATCGATCTTCTTTTAATATATAACACCCTCACTTTTTATATACTAAACAGAACAGGCTTTCAATTATCTATAAAATAACGGTATAGATAAATAGAGAGAATATTGCTAAAAAACGTCGAATAAGTTATAGTTATTAAAATACCGCTCGGGGTTAACAACTATATTTGCAACGGTATACGCGACACACGACACACTGAGTGTAACAACCGACTGACCTCGCTATTTATAAAAACGCCGAATAAGTTATAGTTATTAAAATACCGCTCGGGGTTAACAACTATATTTGCAACGGTATACGCGATACACGACACACTGAGTGTAACAACCGACTGACCTCGCTATTTATACACATAAGCAGCATATTGCCAGCCAATCAGGGGTTAATTTATTAGCACTGCACACAAAGATCGCTTATATTGAGAGTCTTTGTGCCCGTTTTACATAAGAAACAACGTTATTTTGCAGTATTCGATCTATATGAAACAAATATCCATAAGAATACATACAATTCACAGTACAGATGTTTTGATAAGGCAGCCCGAGAATTAATTAATACGATGGTCATCGGTTTTCAAGGTCAGACATGTTCTTTCTTGTCTGTGTTGGTTCAGTGACACATTATGTCGAAATTATGCGAAAATATATTTCTGTGCCATATTTAAAACAATTTAGTAAATTTACTGAAAAAAATTAACAATTAATAATTCGTTTTAATTACTAATTCTATACTTTAGCATTAAAACTCCACAACATGAAACAAATTAAATGAATTTATTTCTCCTAAATATGTAATTAGGTTTTTCCTAATTAAAATTATTTACTTAATGAGATACTTAACAAAGGTAGAATATATGATTTACAAATATACGATGCTCCATTTTAACAGATAATTTGTTAGAAGCTAAAAATTTAATAAGATACTCCTTATCTCATGTTAATATATCCGAACTTAATAACTATAATATAATTTGTGAATCTGAGTTGTTGGTGGTATTAAAAACGATAATGTAAATATAAAAACTATACGCTATGAGCCGTGAAATTAATTAGATATCGGTGACTCACTCTTTGATTTATTTTTGTTTTTAATATTTTTTAGTTTCCGCCGACATCTATCAGATTCACAAATCACTTGTCTGTTAACCATGTCCGAGGCACTGACATTTTCAACCCGCCTGTTATAGTCATCCATGGCTTTAATGTGATCCTTATCTCTCTAGAAATAAAATTATATGTTTTCACAGCTCACGCATTTTAAAACGATATAAATACCTGTCTACATTCAGCATACATTTCATCGTAATTTTCCCTACAAACATCCCTTTGCTCTCGTACCCCATTACAGTTCTCTAGAATACTCTCAGATCCTCCTCCTGATCGAGTATGGGCGAAGATAATGATTGCGATTAATGCAATGGACATTTTTGCCTAAAATAATTAATTAAAATAACCAGATTAAATTTATATGAAAATTATATACGGTGTTTACTTATGGTGAACTATAACGAAAATGGTATGGACATTCATCATAAGCTAGTTTTAGAATTTTATACTTACTATGCAAAATATAATATCATGTATACATATGTATATACACTGTCTTGGAATATCAACGATATAACTGCTGTAATTGCATTAAAAATTCTGCAAAGATAAGATATGAAGTAAGTGGTACATTTGTTATAAAATAAATTTTAATTTACTTGAAATTAATACGTAGAACAATAAAATTGAAATAAAAAATCGAATAAATAGGTAAATATTAGTTCTTAATTTAAAAATCAAAACACACTGTATTTTAAAACATGTATTCTGTCTTGATAGATGTGATAACGCAAAAAGATACTAATACTGATTGTGATTGTAGTGGGTAGGTATTTAGACATTTTGATACCGAAGAGAAATTCACCAAAGCTGATACATTATTATTATATTACATTATTATTAAATACATCTTGTTGTTCATCCGTACAGCCGGTGACCTCGATCGTCGAGATCGAGTTGCATTTCGCTACAATTGCTTTGCTTGATTACGACGTATTCGATCGTCTTGTCAACCGGTGCTGTTAATTTCCGATCTGAGTTCAGAACTGTTGACAACCGGTATGAGATCGGGGCGGTTATAAACACATTATTGATATTATAACCTCATTATTATCCGAACAAATTTTGCGTTTGAAACCTGTCCCTGAGTATGAGTCATCAACTCGACTCAGTTCGGAGGTCACTGACCGTACAGGACAACAGGTTCTATTATTAATATCAGTACATATGACAAAACATTTTACACGTCTTCTTTGATATTTGACGCTGCACGCGCGCGCGCCATCTGTTGGTTGCTAGTGCAAGTAGCTAGTGCAACGAGAATGCATCTCGCCACCTGTCGGTTGGTAGTGCAACGAAAATGCATTTACGCGCTATCTGATAGTGAGATAACGAATTAGTGCGCGTGCCATCTGGCGTTATTTTTTTTAGTTAACTTATGTTGGTCATTTAATAAACTAATTTTTGAAATTTAAATTCGTCTGCGCGCGCCACCTGTCGGCCGCTAGTGCAATGAAGGTCATCTGGTGGTCAGTTACCGAAGTAGGCTTGCGTGCACCCTTTATCAGCCATTTTGTCAATTGTTGCGCGCGCGCCATCTGCTGGTCGTTTCTGTAACGTACTATTTATAATTAATTTAATAAAATACCCCTTTTCACCTTACCCAGGTGATCCATCAGTGTAATTTATCAGCAATTGTTTATTTCTGAATGATACGGCGAGCGGTCTGTCTGACTACGAACAAGATGACGTAAAAATTACCAAAAAGGCACGAAAGGTTGTTTCTGTTACATTTAAAAACTATTTTTATCTCCTAAACTAAGGCCCAAATCGAAAAACTAATTTCAAATTTCGCCCTCGCCACCCGCAAGTCTGTTTAGACGACTACGAACAAGATGGCGTTGTAAAAATTGCCAAAAAGGCACTTTTAAAGCAAGAAAAGTTTTTTTTGTTACGTTTAAAAAATTATTCATATCTCTTAAACTAAGACACAAATCGAAAAACTAATTTCAAATTTCGCCCTCGCGACCCGCAAGGCTGTTTAGACGACTACGAACAAGATGGCGTTGTAAAAATTGTCAAAACGGCACTTTTAAAGCAATTACTAATTCTATACTTTAGCATTAAAACTCCACAACATGAAACAAATTAAATGTATTTATTTCTTCTAAATATGTAATTAGGTTTTTCCTAATTAAAATTATTTACTTAATGAGATACTTAACAAAGGTAGAATATATGATTTACAAATATACGATGCTCCATTTTAACAGATAATTTGTTAGAAGCTAAAAATTTAATAAGATACTCCTTATCTCATGTTAATATATCCGAACTTAATAACTATAATATAATTTGTGAATCTGAGTTGTTGGGGGTATTAAAAACGATAATGTAAATATAAAAACTATACGCTATGAGTCGTGAAATTAATTAGATATCGGTGATTCACTCTTTGATTTATTTTTGTTTTTAATATTTTTTAGTTTCCGCCATCTATTCAATTTCACACTACGATCGTTTTTCTTTTCCGTACAATTATCTTCGCGCGTGACACAGCCTGCAATATCTGCAATCAATATGGAATTTTCTAATTTTAATTTTTCAATTTCCATTTTTAGATTTACAATCTCATTTTTAAAATTCGTAATATTTTTTTCAAAATTTTTGTTGGTAGGGTAGACTGGGTACGATTGTGCCAAATTTCATATGACCGCCCATTACTTTGTTACTATGCTAGTTAGCTGGAAAAAATATGTTTTTTATAGTAAAGTGTTCATTTGTCTATGTATGAATACTAAACGTTTGTACTTATGTACAATGATTAGCTCATATGAGAAAATTAGAGAAAAAAGGAAAAATTGTCACAACCGACCACAACCTGGGAGCGGTTGTGACAGTGCTTGGGGTCAGTAGTGACAGGTTAAAAAAAACACCAAACTATCCTAAAATCACTTTTATTATCAAAAAGTTAACTAAATATTTCTAATTACACATTATGGTAACTGTGTCAAAATACAAAACAAATAATAGTGTTATATCAAAATCAGTGAAACAAAAAACTGAAAATGTCTCCTTCAAGAAAAAAATAAACATTTATGTATCAACATACATCATCAAGAAACAAGAGAAATCTAAGGTTGATTAAGATTAAAATAACGAAAAAAGATACTGAGATCTAGTCAGACTCATCACAGTTATGGCAAACGTAATGGCGACTACTACCTGCGCACCCTAAGTGGGACCAGAGGTCACATTTGCCTTGGCATTTGATCCATTTTTCGCCAGTTTTACTTTCTGTATATGCGCCTAAACAAACCAGACAAAAATAGTCTTCGTCCGATGACGGCGGTGATGTATTCCTTTTCTTTGCTTTCTTTTTTCCTTTTCAATTCTTGCGTCCTTTTGGTTCAGAAAGATTTTTCTGTACATGCTTAGCCTTCAACCGTTTTTCTTTATCTTCATGTTCTTGCCTGACTGCCTCTATTTCATGCGAATCGGTATAAATGGTCGACTTTTTGGTTCTGGAACCTGGAAAAGGACGAACAATTGCAGGCGAAAAAACAGGTGGCATGGCTGAAGATGACGCAGTTGGCTGAGAATTACTTGGATTTTGAATTGAAGATTCGCCCAATAAGGAAATTGTAAGAGGCAACATTTCAACGTTAGGTCCAGAATTGTTCTTTCCAGCGTCAGGGTTTGGTCCATGTGTTTCAATGGATGGTGAAAGCAATTCTTGTGATGGAAGCCGCGGTATTTCATTACTGGTTGCAGAATTTTTTTCGCTAGTGTCATCAGGGTTTGGTCTGTCCGTTACAAAAGATGGCGCATAGTCAATATCTTGGAATAGATTACGATCGTATGGATATATACCAGTTTTGCGAAAACCAGCTTGAATGTTCGCTTCCGTGAAAGCCAGAGGCTTAGCAATTTTGATAATACCTAGTATATCGTAAATTGTCATTGTTTTTCCAGGATGACTCCGCATCCATCCATCACAAGCAGTATTTATAGCCTTTTTTAAGGGTCCGAAGACAGATCGATCCAATGGCTGCAGTTTGTGCGAGCAGTGTGGAGGATATGAGAGCAAAGTTATTCCATTCTCTTCACAAAAATCCAATGTATTAATGTGGGTATGTGAAGAATGGTTATCCAGCAGTAGCAACACTCTATGCGTTGGAGAAGCAAGAGAGAATTTCTTAAAATGTTCGAGAAATACTAGGAACGATGCATCTTGCATCCAGCCTGAAGGATTTGCAGTCCCAATCGACCCTACCGGCCCATCCCTAACAAAGTGATCATGATAACGAACCCTTGGAAATACAAATAAAGGAGGAATGGTATAGCCCAAGGCATTTACTGCAAAAACAACCGTCACTAATGTGCCTCGTTCTGCTGAAGTAAGAGCTCCCACTTGCCGTATGCCACGTCTTGCTACTACTTTATCAGGCTTTTGAACGGTAGTGACGCCTGTTTCGTCCACATTATATACATCCTGTGGCTCATAGGTATGTCTGTTCATAACAATTTGCAAATTATCATAAAAAGCTTCCACATTTTTTTTATTAAAGCTTGTTGCTCTTGAGAGACTAGTCGCTTGAGCTACACGAACAGACAGTGAAGGATTTCTATTCATGAACGATCGAAACCATTCCTCACCAGCCATCTCATTTTCAAGCCAAGTAGGTGGTCGCTTCAAATTATATTTAGTAGTAAGCTCAAAAGCTAACTTCCGTACTTCTTTCGGAGAAAGGCCAAAATATATTTCCGCGCAGCGTGCTATATATTTTGACAGCTGCTGTTCTTGCTCCTCAGAGAATACTTTATTATGAGCAACATACCTCCATCGCGTTTTCGAATGTATCGTAGCAAAGACATGCGATTAACTTCGTGCATTTCCGCAGCTCTCCGTAAGGAAGTCCCGCGTTTCACTTCGCTGTAAGCATCTTCATACTTTGTTATCTCACACTGCCCTCTTTCTGTCTTCCTCAAGCGTTTCCTTGGCATCTGAAAGTAAACATAAAAAAATTACTTGTGTCACAACCGTACCCAGAAAATATGTCACAACTGTACCCAACGCCCTCCTTCGCAAATAAACAATCACTATGATAATACAAAATAATCTACGTACAAAGTAATCACTGCTATTTAACTACTAATGTTTAACTTATAACGCGGAAAGCACTCAGAGCTCTATCTGTACATATGTAACAACAACTACTAAAAGAAATCAAATAAAAATACTTACTTTTCACTGTTAAGCGGGCCATTCATTACAACAACCCAGATCCGACTCGCAACCGGCACCCGACTCCTGACCAATCCGAGTTTGTCCAAACATTGTCCAGACTTCACGTAGACTACCTCATTCGAATGGTGTGTGCCGTACGGTAATATCATGGCGCCCGTTTTATCAAGAAAGCAGAAAGTGGCTATAGCCGTGTCTGTATTTCTTTTATTAGAAGAAAAAAAGAAAAAACGTGTTTGGGTTAAAGAATGGTTACAAAAGCGGGAACAGTATACACATTTACGCTTACTGAATTGTATAAAATCGTGCGAACCACTTGACGTTATTAATTACCTCAGGATGGATTATAGTACATTTCAAGAATTATTGACTGAAATAAAACCTCTCATCGAACGACAAAACACTCTATGTAGAGAAGCAGTAAGTGCTGAAGAACGTTTATTGGCAACTTTGAGGTTTTTAGCAACAGGAAGGAGTTACGAAGACTTGAAATTTTCTTGTGTAGTTTCACCTCAGTTACTTGGAAAAATCATTCCAGAAACATGCCGTGCTATATACTATTCGCTCAGAAAAAAGTACTTACGCGTAAGTATGCTGTATGTACAGATGTGTTCATTAATTGTGGGAACATCACAAGTATGTTTTAACGCTAAATTATGTCAGATCTTCTGCCATATATTAATGAACAGAACTGTAAACAACATTTACATTTTGTATGTACCTACTATCTACTAAAAAAAACATAGTGTTTTAGTTTTTACATGAATGATTTATTTTCTCAAATGTTTAATAATAATTATTATTATAATAAACGCATATGTGGATAACTGTTTTTACAGTTATTGCGTACGTCGCTTCTCAAAATTGAAAAGTTCTTCAGTAATATCCATATTATTGTTTAGTAATTGGTCTGCAGAAGTGGCATGTGGCACTTGTGGTTCGGTTGTTCTGTTGGCGAACTGTTGGTTAACTGAGGGAATGGGTGGATAAATGGTTGGCTGATTAGGAGGTGGAAAATTGTACGTTTGTTGAGCTTGTAGTTGTGGAGTGTATTGAGGTGTATGGGGAAATTGATAGTGTAGTGGCTGAGAACCGGTAGAAACTAGGGAGAAATCGGTAAGGTTTTCCAATTTTGCATAATACAGCACATCTGATATCAACTTCTGAGCAATTATTTTCTGTCTTCCTTCTATCTTTTCTAATTGCTGTCCCACATTTTTACCAAATGTTATTTCTTGTGAATCTATGGTTGTTTGGTCCGTGTCTTCTTGTAAAACTTTAAGAGAAGCATCTAGGAATTGACGTTTTTTTCTTTTCCCATGGTGTTTTTTCGGTTTGTTTGCGGAACCTTGAAACCGGAGTTTCAGGTGTTTCTGGTCTTAGCAAATGTGGTTGCGATTCCTGCGTGGTTGAATCTGTCTCCTGCAAATTAGTATATACAACAATTATTACGTAATTAATAATAATTAATAAAAAGTAATAAATCATTACACTAAGTAAAATATTACTGATTTCAGTTTCCAACAAAAGAAGAAGACTGGGTTAAAATAGCAACTGATTTTAAAAACGTGGCAGTTTGAAAATTGCTTGGGAGCAGTAGATGGCAAACATATAGCTATCAAACAGCCACCAGGCAGTGGTTCCTATTATTACAACTACAAAGGATTTTTCAGTGTTGTGTTGCTTGCAATCGTAAATGCTAATTACGAGTTTATTTACGTAAGTACTGGAACGAACGGAAGAATATCAGATGGAGGGGTCATAAAAAATACAGATTTTTATAATTTATTGACTCAAGCATCTCTAAATTTGCCGAAACCAGTTAATATGCCAGGAATACCAAATAAAGTGCCGTTTGTGTTCATAGGAGACGAAGCATTTAGCCTTATGACAAATTTAATGAAACCATACAGCCAAAGCAATAGAATTACTGAAAAATGCTTCAATTACAGACTTTCTCGCGCAAGGCGTGTAGTGGAGAATGCATTCGGAATCATGGCAAATAGATTCAGGGTTTTGCTAACACCAATAGCTACTAAAGTGGACGTAGTCGATGACATAACTTTAGCATGTTGTGTTTTACACAATTTTTTACGGTGCAAATGTACGACCTATATTCTACATAATAACATTGACACGGAAGACATTACATCTGGAAATATGTTGTTAAGTGACAGACAAACCTATGGAGAATTAACAGGTCTGGATGCGGCCAGGCACGCTCCTGCTACAGTTGATGCGAAAGTGATACGCAATGCGTACAAAGATTATTATAATAATGAAGGTGCAGTTGACTTTCAACATAAATTTGTACATTGACATTATACTGTATGAAGAAATTAGTAATATATAATATAATGTATAAATTATACTAATTTATGGTCCATTTTCATAATCAAATTGATCAAGTGTCTTGGCGACATTAGATTAGTAATGAAAATTGTCCATAAAATCAAAACGGATAAATTAAAATAATTACTTACCGATAACTGTGTTTGTTCATCAAATGAATCGCCTTCTTGTAATGAAGACACAGCCGACCGGGACTCTTCTTGATCCAGAAGAAAAGATAATAAATCAAAATACCATAATGTTGTTTCCGGAACATCTTCCGCTCCAGCGCCACTTTTCTTCGCGGTATTAATTCGTCGTAATTGTCAACGAAAAGATGCTCTGAACGAGGAGATTTTTTTTATAACAAATTCCTTATTGGCATTTAGAAACAATTCTGTACATTTTTCAATTAAATTTGCGTATGCAGCATTCTTTTGTTGTTTATTTCTGTAGTGTACACTTTTCACATCCCAAAGACATGGTTTATCTTTATAGAGGAGTATAAATTCCTCCCAAAATTGTTGGTTATCTTCGAACGACATTTTTCCAACGGGTTTACACAGTGAAATAACAAATTCAACGTACGGAGTTGCGCGACTTGTCCTGACATGCACACACACCACACGGATCGGTCTAGGTCGGGTCGTGGGTTCGGCTGCGAAAGCACCGAACCCACGACCCGACCTGGACTAGTTCGCGACTTGTCTCCCGTTATCACTCATTGGCGAATTGGTCGGCGAACAGGTCGCGGCAGACCGATCGGGCGGACCAATCCGCTAGTGAATGGGACCCTTTAAAAGTATTGTAAACCTCGGGTAGCGTTAATGTCGTGGGATAACTGATACAACACTGTCAAACACGTTCAGACGGGCACGCTGCCCATCTCTCCTCTTGCACCCACTACGTTATTCCTTATAGTTTCTCTAATACGGCGACTGTCACAACCGTACCCTGGCACAAACGTACCCAGTCTACCCTACCTGTTAAATTTGTAATATTTGTTCTATAAATAGAGTTATCGAAAAGTGACTCGCGTTTTACAATTTCACAAGCCATCAAATCAGATTCACAAATCACTTGTCTGTTAACCATGTCCGAGGCACTGACATTTTCAACCCGCCTGTTACAGTCATCCATGGCTTTAATGTGATCCTTATCTCTCTAGAAATAAAATTATATGTTTTCACAGCTCACGCATTTTAAAACGATAAAATACCTGTCTACATTCAGCATACCTTTCATCGTATATTTCCCTACAAACATCCCTTTGCTCTCGTACCCCATTACAGTTCTCTAGAATACTCTCAGATCCTCCTCCTGATCGAGTATGGGCGAAGATAATGATTGCGATTAATGCAATGGACATTTTTGCCTAAAATAATTAATTAAAATAACCAGATTAAATTTATATGAAAAACTTACGGTGTTTACTTATGGTGAACTATAACGAAAATGGTATGGACATTCATCATAAGCTAGTTTTAGAATTTTATACTTACTATGCAAAATATAATATCATGCATACATATGTATATACACTGTCTTGGAATATCAACGATATAACTGCTGTAATTGCATTAAAAATTCTGCAAAGATAAGATATGAAGTAAGTGGTACATTTGTTATAAAATAAATTTTAATTTACTTGAAATTAATACGTAGAACAATAAAATTGAAATAAAAAATCGAATAAATGGGTAAATATTAGTTCTTAATTTAAAAATCAAAACACTGTATTTTAAAACATGTACTCTGTCTTGATAGATGTGATAACGCAAAAAGATACTAATACTGATTGTGATTGTAGTGGGTAGGTATTTAGACATTTTGATACCGAAGAGAAATTCACCAAAACTGATACATTATTATTATAATACATTATTATTAAATACATCTTGTTGTTCATCCGTACAGCCAGTGACCTCGATCGTCGAGATCGAGTTGCATTTCGCTACAATTGCTTTGCTTGATTACGACGTATTCGATCGTCTTGTCAAGTAGGTAATGGGATCCTTGTGACGACCTCATTTGACCCTGACTGTAACAAACATTAACGGTTCTTAAGCGGTTGTTAACAGTTCTTATGTGGTTGTAAATGGTTCTGAACCGGTTGTTAACTGTTCTTAAGTGGTTAACAGTTATTAAGTGGTTAACAGTTCTTAGGTGGTTGTTAACGGTTCTTAAGCGGTTGTTAATGGTTCTTAAGCGTTTGTTAACGGTTCTTAAGCAGTTGTTAATAGTTTTTAAGCAGTTGTTACCGTCAGGGGTCAAATGAGGTCGTCCCAAGGATTCCATTACCTACTGCTCTGGCTATTGAAGTTGCTTCTGGTGTTCTTATTGTGACACGTGGATTACTTTCTAAAAATAACGTAAACTAATCTTCCCCGGCTGAATGATTTATCCCCAGCATTGAGGTACATCTTTGTTATTAGCTTTAGCAAATTCATATGCAAGCTTTCGGGCAGCCTGTGGTGTTAATCCATGGTGAAGTTGAGCGCACTTAACAAAATATTCGGACAGCAATGATTCCTCATTCTCGTCAAATATTTGTCGTGTAGCGTAATCCGGTATCATAGCAGGCAGGTCAACAAATGTTGCGCTGTCCCAATCAATATCCACACCTTCACATTTTGCTATGTACCTTTTTAACATCGTTCTGGGAATATTGTATGTAATCGCAGCTCGCTTTATTAGCATCCCATTATATGTGCTCCTAACAGCTTTCATCATTACGTTGGGATCCGTCGTGCCAATTTCTGTTTTCCTTTTCCTGCTGCGGACCATTCTGTATTTTCTAAGAATACAGAGAAAGATACGACGATAATAAAAATTATATTCACTGGGCACCCTGGCCACTACTCGATAGAAATATTTAGGAGTGTGCAGCGTGCCCCGTAATTTAGTGACCGCGGTGCCCCAATGTTTATAACTATCATTTTAGGTTATGAATTGATTTTAGTAAACATTGCTTAAATTTTGCATAGCTCTCGTAATTCTACAGTATTTATACGTGCTTATGATGAAGAAACATTTTTACTTATAGGAAATTTTATATTCGAAATACTTTAATGATTATTACTAGTAAATCATAAAACAAGAAAGTCGCTTAATAAGTATATTTTCACAAGCATTAACGCAAAAATAAAATAGCATAATAAATAGCAGAATGTTCACAGATCACACTTTTTGGTTTATATTTATAAAGACAGGAGAACTTGGAAACAAATAATAAATGTTACAATATACAAAGAAAGAATGGTCACATGTGAATTGTAAAGGTACAGTCCTACACCTAACGGTACATGAACTTTTACATTAAATAAGTAAATACTTAAAGTTAACTGTACATATATACAATAAAAAAGTTATTTTTTATATTTAACATACAAATTTCTTGCCGTTTGAAAACTGGAGGATCTCCATTGGCGATTGGTCTCAAGTCCCATGAATTATGTTATTTAATTGTCTAATATAATTTTATATTAGTGTTCGGCTTCCATGCACACAACTGCTCTCTGGAAAATTTATTCTTGACAGAAGTGTACGCATAACTCCCTTTTTAATATTAACTGCACTAATATTGTGGTCCAAGATGTGCACAATAATTGCATAAGATTTTGAAATTGCATTTAATGTTTTATTGTCAACATACATTAGTCGTCGTGTATCGCTCATGTCTTTCTCACGCGTCCATGTATGTTGGTCTCCACTGGTATCGTCGGTCAAAAGATGTTTATTACATTCTTCACATGTTTTAACAGTTGGAATTTTCTTACATTATAACCTGACATGTATGATAATATCGGTTTATGTAAATTGCTTACAGATCGGGTAGATTTACCAGGAATAGAAAATGTCTAGGTGAGAATGCCACTGGTCTCCGTAACAATACTGACTCTATTCCATCCTTTGACGCATCAGTCTGAATCACTGATTCAACAGAACTATCAAACGGTGACAATACTGGTGCTTGACAAATTATATCTTTAATCTTATCCAATGTTGTGGTATGCAATTGTGTCCATTGAAAACAAATGTCTTGTCTTAATAATCGCCTTAAAGGTTCAGTAATTTCAGACAACTTTGTTATATATGATCTCAAATAGTTAATCATGCCTAAAATGCTCTGAAGTTCTTTTTATTATTAGCATTTTTTAATTATTTTATCGCTTTTATCTTGTCTGGATCACAATGCATTCCTTGTTCATCAAATATTTGACCCAAATATTTTACTGATTTTTGTTTAAATTGTATTTTTGTCTTATTAAATTTAACATATACTTTAATGCTCTAACACATTAGCTCGAGGTTGCAGGGTTCGCGCTATCGGTTGGTCCTCTCCTTCCACATCACTCAGGGCAAAATCACCTTTCTGAGAAGTTGTTTCAACGTTCGGTTCTACAGTAGTCTCAACTGGGGGCTGCTCCCTTAGTTGAGCATTTGTATCCGCCCAGTTAGTGTAATACGGCTTCAGCTGATTTATGTGAACCAACAATTCCTGAGTGGTATTTACTCGTCTGATTCTGCTGTGATACTCTACGAACATCGGATGGGTTGACACTCAAACATGTTGGCACTTATGATTCGTTTATTCCCTTATTGATTACATTATTCCTCGTTGGCGGTCTAATTAATACAATTTTTCTAGTCATGTTTTTGTTGCACCGACGCCTCACTAGATACACAATCAGTGTACAGCACATGATGACAAATAGGACACCACCCATTTCCAAAAGACCGAATGAAATACTTGTAATACCATTGCTAGATGTTGCGCCACCACTATTCCCGGCTTGGGCAATTTTTATTTCTTCTTCCTTCTTACTGCCGTAATTCCCTATAGTTGCTACTCTGTCGAGATGTTCACAAGATTTCGGCTGGCAGGGTCGCCATGTGATATACTACGAATATCGGATAGGTTGACAGTCAAACACGTTGGCACTTATTATACGTTTATTCCCTTATTGATTACATTATGCCTCCTGGACGGTCTACTTAATACTAGTAATTGCAATTACCTATATCGAGCTCATTCACCTATTCATTCCCTAAGTCAGCACTTACAACAATCCTTCTAATCCTTAGTCAGCTCATACATACATACACTACATTCGATTGTACATCAATATGAAATATAAAATATTCCATTACACTGTGACTCACGGGGCACGGCTATTCCATGATTCGAAAAGGGCCGCTCCAGAGTCGCAACGGATACGATTGTTCTTGCCGAAATGCGCGGTAGACCACTGCGCACGTCTTGACAGTAATCCTATGCGCACTGGGGGGCAACTGCGGATTCCGACAAACTTATCCGTTGCGACTTGATGTGGAATTGACCTAAGTGAACAAGACGTATGGCAATCAAATATCGCAAGTCACGTTGATTGCGATGCAAATAATGAGACAACACGTCCTTGAACGCACGATGGCTACGTTCGATTAAACCATTACACTCAGGGTGATACGGAGTAGTCTGGATTTTCTTAATCTTCAACAATTTACATACTTTCTTCATTAATTTTACTTTACTTACTTCCCGTGACACAAAATTGGTTCCTTGGTCTGTCAACAACTGTCGAGGAGCCCCGTGCCGGTAGACATTGTGGGTGATGAATGCCTTCGCCACCATTTCCGCCATCTGATCTGGAAGAGCTAACGCTTCAGGATATTTGATGAAGTAGCCCTGGAATGTTAAGATGTATTTGTTTCCCTGTAAAGTTTGTACTAAAGGTCCGAAAATGTCCATTAAGGTCCGCTCGAAGGGAGTGGTCAACGGTTGAATCTTTTGAAATGTAGCCTTTTTCATATGTGGTGACGTCTTTCTTCTGTTACATGACTCACAGTGTGAACAGTACACCTTAATATCCCTTGTCTTATGTGGCCAGTAGAACCGTTGCTTGATGAGGGCGATCATCTTCTCCTGTCCGCCATGTCCTGCAAATGGCAAGTCGTGGAAAGTATAGATGATGGACTTTACCAACTTCTGAGGGACTACGAGAACCCCCGGGTGATTTCAAATCTTTGTATAACACCTCCTCGTGGTTCAAGAAGAATTCGTCTGTACCCTCCTTCAGAAGACGCTGTTTAATATTATTACAAAAGTCGTCGGCTCGTTGAGCTTCGACAATCTCTTCGCGGTCCCATATATTCAAATATCCCTTCGGGGCAATATTATTGATAACTACCTGAGTACGAGGGTCCAATGACTACACGACCACTTCTATTCCTGTACCCTGAAATATTTCCAATGCATATTCTTAACCTTGCTCCAAAGCAGCCCGCCGAGGCCACACCCAATACGAGGAATCGCCAGCTTGGAATAACCATCTGCCAGCATTTCAGTTCTTAGAGCCCGTAGAGATTGCCTTAGATGCTCCAAAGAAGGCTTCTCCGAATATCTCCTTTTGGTAATCAAGTTAAATAGCATGCGGTAATTTCGCAACATCCCCACTTCCCTACCTAACGCCCTCAATTCTTCAACCTTACCGAATCTATGCCGGAATTCCAATGCTATACCGGTGCCCATGGCTAAATCCTGAGAGACAGTGCGCAAGAACATATTCGCGAGGAGCGGAGAACAAACCACTAACTTCCCTAGTCTTGATAGGCATATTGTTACGTAGCTCTTAATGGGTCAGGGTGGATGGAATTAAAACTCATACTGTTCTTACATGCGTGTATAATTCTTCAAGACCGTCTAAGGAAACAGCTGAGAAGGCAGGCCACTGCCTTCTCGTGCGGGTGTCCGATGTCACACTCGTGAATACAGACAAAAATACAATCCCTCCTTGATACTCCGCTATGCTGCTACTTATATCAATTGTCCAAATACGTCACTACCATTAATTAGGTTACCAAACGTCGAGGTTGATCACTTGCGGCGTCTAGAACCCATACTTGGGAATTGCAAGTATTGAGCAATTCGGGTCATTAGCTTTGTTCTTTTACAACTCTATTCGAACATAATGATTAACTCGTTTTAATTTACTTCGTAACAACCCTCCTCGCCAATAACTGCTCGTCCCAGAGCAATGCCATAATTTGAACAAAATCTATAGCCACAGAGCGGGGTAGCAAAACGCCAATCAAAATATATTTTTGTTATACACACAAAATAATTAAAAAAGAAAAAGCATATACAAAAATTCAAAAATTATTTCTTATACAAAAAGGAAGAAATCAACCCTACAAAACACAAATAAAATCAAAAAGTACAAAACTTCAAATTCGTCTTGCCGCTATCGTAGGCGATTTGCGATCATCTACTAAAGGGACACCATTACTTTCGGCTTGACCGTGTACCCAGATTCGTGTTTCAGAATCACCTCCTGTTGCCTCTCAGAATTCTCCTAATTTTGCTTCTCCTTTTACTTCCACTTGGACTAGTCGGGACCCCTTGTCCCGTGCGAGGTGGTTGGTAGAATCCATAGAACCGGTTCCTCTCTAGTCGATTTGTTTGTTTCTTTCTTCTTAGACTAGCTAAGACATGCCTTGTCCCGTGCGGGGTGGTTCGGTAGAACCCGTAGCGCCAAATCCCCTCCAGTCTACATCGCCAGCTTCCTCTGGCGGTATCGGCAACCCCAAAACTCGCATAACTAAATTATGCTGGTATGGTCCCCGGTTCGTCATGTGTCGACTGCTTCTTGTAGATGACCACCATCCGTGTATTTATCTCTTCGTGATCCCGGACCAGTCAGCTCCTTCCATCGAAGTAAGAAAATCCAGAGACCGTTACCACAGGACAATGCAGTGAAGACGCCAAAACCAAAGCCTACACGTAAGCCACCGACAAAGGAAGGACCTGTTTCGTCTCAAGAAGTGGGGGCGATATTTGGAGACACACCCGAACTTACGGTCGCCATAACGGATGCCGACATTATAGCTGCGCTTTCGGTCAATGTGGCCCATATAGATAAAATTACACTCGTATCGACGAGGCTCTTTTGCCGAAGGACTCGATGAATTTTGCCGTTTGGTTCCATGAAGTCCCAATATTGCAGGTATCCATTAAAAATTTGCTAAGACAACCAACCCAATATTTCTTCCGAGGTGTGCCATCTTCTACCAACATTCTAGAAACCGATGCGACCATCCAACCTCCTCTTGAACCAGCTCAACCTCCTCCTCAAATTACTGTTACGGAGGCTACCCCTCCAATTGAGGAATCCATCTTACCTCTTCAACCAGCTAAGACTAGGACTTCAGAGCGTAGCGTCCAACCAGATGAGGCATTCATGCCGCCACCAAGAGCCAAGGGATCGCAGGTTTTGAAACAATTGAGTGAATCGAAGCCGCTAGGTATAGTACGCAAGCGTAGCAACAACATTTTTAAAGAGATGTTTCATTTAACTGCACAACGGGCGATAGTTCGGCCAATCACCGCAGATCTTTATGATCTTAATGAGATCATCATTCAATATTGTGTATGGAAATAAAGCAATGTGTAGCTGGAAATACTTTATTGTCGATAAAATAGTTAAACTTTTCACTATCGATTTCGGTCCATTTGATGATGGACCATCATCAGGTGCGGCTAAAAGAGGAAAATCGAACGATTACAATGCTATATCAAATATTGTAGTTGTAGTTGTAAAGCACATGTAAAAGCGCAAAGACGCCACAAACAGAATAAAAAGATCGCTGGCGAAGCGGGGAACCGAACAATAAACGTGCGGAACCGAAATGATCAGTTTGAAATTATATACAACAAAGAAAAGAGCTTCAGAACGGTTTCATGAAAATATTCTGAATAAAACAAAATGGTGAAGGACTCTCTTTTGTGTGGTCGTGCTCTGGCTTTCTATGTGTGTCAATGTGAGAAAGAAAACAAAATGAAAACACCCGAATCATGCAAAATGAGAACGATACAATGTCGAAAAGGGACTCACCGTCTATTTCAGGAGGATTCCAGCAAGGGCATGTCGTTGTAATCTATCAAGGGGCAGCTATCAAACATTCGTGTGTGTTGGTATAAGTTTCGTATCAGATAAGAAATATAACAATGCTCCAGAGTCGCCAACGAATTGTCACGAGGTGTGCGTTTTATGCCATCTGTTGGGGTAGGAAGGAATCATGCGGTGCGTGTGCGTAATGTTAGTAGTTTTGGCTATCTACGCACAGAGGGAGTCACCCGTTTTGCAAAATATGAAGATTAGTGGAATATCACAATTTAAATGAATAACTCAAAGCAAGGAAAAATGTATGACGCCAACCATAATTAACAATGGGGAGCGTTGAGAAATCTTACGTGAAAGGTCATATCATCTTGAAAAGGTGTGGCTCAGGAAAATTTGTGATGTCGTTTAGTAATAGGTCCCCCTCCGCAATGCTTAAGAATCTCGTATTTTTCAAGAAGGCAGAGTCTGTATGACCTGCTGAAATGGACCGAAATCGATAGTGAAAAGTTTAACTATTTTATCGACAATAAAGTATTTCCAGCTACACATTGCTTTATTTCCATACACAATATTGAATGATGATCTCATTAAGATCAGAAAGATCTGCGGTGATTGGCCGAACTATCGCCCGTTGTGCAGTTAAATGAAACATCTCTTTAAAAATGTTGTTGCTACGCTTGCGTACTATACCTAGCGGCTTCGATTCACTCAATTGTTTCAAAACCTGCGATCCCTTGGCTCTTGGTGGCGGCATCAATGCCTCATCTCGTTGGACGCTACGCTCTGAAGTCCTAGTCTTAGCTGGTTGAAGAGGTAAGATGGATTCCTCAATTGGAGGGGTAGCCTCCGTAACAGTAATTTGAGGAGGAGGTTGAGCTGGTTCAAGAGGAGGTTGGATGGTCGCATCGGTTTCTAGAATGTTGGTAGAAGATGGCACACCTCGGAAGAAATATTGGGTTGGTTGTCTTAGCAAATTTTTAATGGATACCTGCAATATTGGGACTTCATGGAACCAATCGGCAAAATTCATCGAGTCCTTCGGCAAAAGAGCCTCGTCGATACGAGTGTAATTTTATCTATATGGGCCACATTGACCGAAAGCGCAGCTATAATGTCGGCATCCGTTATGGCGACCGTAAGTTCGGGTGTGTCTCCAAATATCGCCCCCACTTCTTGAGACGAAACAGGTCCTTCCTTTGTCGGTGGCTTACGTGTAGGCTTTGGTTTTGGCGTCTTCACTGCATTGTCCTGTGGTAACGGTCTCTGGATTTTCTTACTTCGATGGAAGGAGCTGACTGGTCCGGGATCACGAAGAGATAAATACACGGATGGTGGTCATCTACAAGAAGCAGTCGACACATGACGAACTGAAGTACCTTACCAGCATAATTGAGTTATGCGAGTTTTGGGGTTGCCGATACCATCAGAGGAAGCTGGCGATGTAGACTGGAGGGGATTTGGCGCTACGGGTTCTACCGAACCACCCCGCACAGGACAAGGGATGTCTTGACCAGTCTGAGAAGAAAGAAACAAACAAATCGACTAGAGAGGAACGGTGCTATAGATTCTACCAAACCACCTCGCACGGGACAAGGTGTCCCGACTAGTCCAAGTGGAAATAAAAGGAGAAGCAAAATTAGGAGAATTCTGAGAGGCAACAGGAGATGATTCTGAAACACGAATCTGGGTACACGGTCAAAGCCGACAGTAATGGTGTCCCTTACGTAGATGACCATCGCAATTCTGGAAGAAGAAGGTTGGCAGGAGCACTCAAATACCAGACCAAATGGACGAGAACGCTATCGCTTACGATAGCGGCACGACGAATTTGAAGTTTTGTCCTTTTTGATTTTATTTGTGTGTTTTGTAGGGTTGTTTTCATTGTTTTTGTATAATAAATAATTTTTGAATTTTTTTATATGCTTTTCTTTTTTAATTATTTTGTGTGTATAATAAAAATATATTTTACTAACTGAATATTACTAACTAAATATTTTTAATATACAGGTTGTTTTTATTATGGACATTTGTTAACCTTTCCTTTTTCAAATGGAACACCTTGTATATTTTTGCATTTTTAATTCTAGGATGAATACCAAGGATTTTTTATAGGAATATTTTTTTTTATAAAATGAGTAATTTTTGCAAAAAAACTTTTATTTTAAATTATTTAAAAATTTCTTGCGGTTGGAGAATTATTTAGGTGTTCCGGTAATTTTGACTAACCATCTATACAACATAAGATACAGGCTGTTAATTTCACGGCAATTTTACATTATATGGAATTGTTATTTGAGTCAAAATAAGACATACAAGTTATATAAGCATAGGTCATAAAATCTTTCGTTACTAAGATGAGTGTGGTGTATTGCAATCAACAACAACTGTCAAGAGCAGTCCTGTTACAATTAAACTTGCGCGAAAATCATGGATTTGTCGCTCAAAATATTGCATTTTTCAAAATGGTGATAATTTTGAACAAATGGTTTTACTGTGCATATGTATTATGATTGGCAGAATACATTTTGATACTAAATATTTCGTTTAAGGAGAATTTTAGGAGCTATGCTTATAAAACTTTCGTTTTCTTACTTTGTTTTTAAATTGTAGGTATCTTGCGTCTGCAGCAACGTTTACTGGTCTACATTACTATTACAGATTAGCAATAAGTACAATAGGTAAAATAGTGCGTTTGGTGTGCAGCTGCTTATGGGACCAATTAAAAGACGAATTTCTTCCACAGCCAACAGCTGAAAAATGGCAGATGACTTTAAAAAGTGTGCACACTTTCCCAACTCCCTGGGTGCTGTCGACGGCAAGCACATACGCATTAACAAATTCCCTCACAGTGGGTCAATGAATCTCAATTACAATGGTTATTTTTCTATTGTTCTCATAGCAGTGGTTGATTCTGACTATAAATTTACATATGTTGACATAGGGGCCTATGGCAAAGATTGTGACTCATCCGTGTTCCAGAGAACCATTTTGTTTAACTTAATGGATATAAACCAATTACAAATCCCACCCCCTTGCCCATTAGATGCAAATGGTGGTGAAAAGTTACCTTTTGTACGTGTGGGAGGTGAAGCATTTGGGTTATCAAAAAACCTGATGAGGCCTTATGCAGGACATGCAATAAGATACGTCGAATGTGCTTTCGGTATTCCCTCTAATAAGTGGAGAATCGTGCATAGACCATTAAATGTCGGAAAAAAGATATCTAAAGACATTGTTAAAGCATGTGTAATTCTACATAATGTAGTGCGAATCAAAGATGCACAGAGATTCGAAATGTATGTGACACAAAAGCTACAAAATTTGAACTGAGCTCCATGTCTTAGACCACCAAGCACTCACTGCAAATGATCTACGAGATCGTTTTGCAGACTAGTTCGTAAGTCCCGGAGGAGCTTTGCCCTGGCAAATGTAGTGTTATCATGTGTATTAATTAGGATATCAGTGTATTATTATTATTCTTAATAAATATATGACTTACCTATTTTCGGCTGTTCCTGTTTTTCCTTTTCGAGAAAATTATCATCGAGGAATGCGTAACCTTCGTTCCCCGCTTTTTGCTTTTCGATCTTATGTTTGAAGATATCTGGACTGGGATTTTGTAAAAATGGCGAATTTGATGTGAGTGACTTCATTACGAGTGACGTCACGATTCTTGTTTCTTCCATGTGGGAACACATGCATCTGCTTTCAAATTGTGGGGTTATGCGGAGTTAGGTTATGAACTTGTGTTCAGTTTATATCGTTAGCCACGCAAATATACGGTTCCGGTAATTATTAAACAATGTTCTCTCGTAAACAAACAATGAGTTGCCATTGCTAGGTTTGGCCTATTTTATGTTTTTCGTTAGGAAAAGGGGTTTCTGAACCATTTAACAAGCAAGCCTACGTACTGAAAAATATGGAGCTGAATTTGCTGTTAGCACGTAACCACTTCGTAACCAGTTGATCGGTTCGAATGGACTTCACAAACACAAAGTAAAAAGCACCTTTTATGAGTAACGTTTCTTTTTGATAGCTTGAATTAGTATTGATGGTTAGCGCATGCTGAAATACTTTTACGTGTAGTTTGTCCGTTGCTGATCGATAAAAATATAAGGAAGTTGGAGAACGTTCAACAAAATAATGGAACGACAGAACATAATCTGTAAGGTTGCAATCCTTCACGTCTAAGGTACAGATATTTTTACTATTCACTTGAAATACTGTATTGTTGACATGTTAATATTAACGTTTACAGTATGGTGCACGTTACGTTTTTATAAACGTTAATGTTAACTTACCTCATTTTAGAAATATTCCCAATTGTTCACCGTACCAAAACATGGAAATGAAAAACAAAATTCAAGAAAAAGGAACTTTATTCATGTTACAAACTTACAAAATTGATTAACTCAACTCAAGGGACCAATGAAATAACAGCGGTCTTGTTGACAGTGGATAAAACGTACTGAAGGACCGACCCTATTTTAGTAGCCAGCTTGTAGGAAATGGGCACGCAATCTACGAAAACATGGAAAACATCGTTCACATTATCACTTGTTATGTAATATGATTATCGTAATCTTGGTTTTAGTATTTCCTCACAAATGGAACTACAAAGTGCTCCTGTCAAATTCAAATGCTAACTGTTTCTGTTAGAAACCGATCGCTTGCTCAACTCCGTTTGCGGTTGTCAATAATAATAATTCCAATTTTACGTACTTTTACTTCATCAGCACCCCTTGCTAAAGTCGTTGTTTGCCAGCACGGCTAACATACGATACGGCAACGTAATTGCAAATGACGCTTAATAATGAAATGTTGTTGCTTAGTCGGTCGCTGGTAGGTTCCCGTTACAAAGTATGTAACCGCTAAGAACCAAATATTGGCACAGAATTGATGTTTGTCTTTTACGTTCAGAATGGCGCAAGTTTATCATCCCTTCAAGTGGAAATGGAAATAACTTCGTAAAGCTATAAAATTATTGTATAATGTACTGGATCAATCATTTGTATAGACATAAGTACCAAACTTGTAGCAATTTGCATGGGCTAGAGTGATTACAAGGGTTCCGTTGGATATCGGTTGCAGCTACCGTGTCCTATAGCCTGCTATAGCTACCATGCCAAACTTCAGCGACACATATTCACCAACTTTCTTAGTATAATAGCTTCCTAATGTGATTCACAGTGTAGTAGAAGTGTAGATTCTAAACACGGAACTGCACGGAACTTATAATTCGAAGTCTTACTACGTTTAATACGCGCATAACCTACAAATATTTAAAATTGTAATCATCTCCTGTCGGGAATGTAGTAGGTATTACAACATTGGCAATCCTGCTCGCCGTGGTCTCGTCCACCTCCACAGCAAAAACAGATAGAAACTATTTATCGTGAGGCGGAAAAGCCCTTCCGCGATTCGAAGTTAAATTTACTAAATCAATCAATTATTTTTAAATTTGAAAAAATACAACTCGAGAGAACTTGAAGCGTGTTCCTTCAAATTCCCGCTGTCTCTCCCTAATACGACAGTTTATCTGGTGGCCAGATAATTCGTCTAGTTCGTCTAGTCTACATTTGATTGTACATCGGTATTGTTAAGCCCTTTATTTTCCGTGTTCACAAATTTATTAACAAAACGTAACTTAAGTGATACAAATTAGTACTACGTATTCCAACGCAGCGTTGACGAGCTGAAATTGAGTTCGTACTATTGATAATTTCAGTTAATTTGTTAGCAGCGTCAGCATTAATCGTTTGCTCCAAAGTCAAATCAATCGGCTGCCTAGAGAATGGTTTCGGAGTTCTTTTTACACCAAACGATCCTTTTTCGAATTGTATCCTTAATCCGGGATGAGCTTGATCAATTTTGAGCAAATTATAAATAAATAAATTAATAAAATAACTTTATTGTATGTAAAATACAAAGGGTAAGTACAACACAGAAGTGATATAAAGTACTACCAAACGAAATAACAAGGAAACAGGAAAAAATACAGTATAAAAAATAAAATCGAAGAAAATTAAAAACATCGAAATAAAATTAAAAAAAATATCTTCGCGCCCGATAGAAGCGCCTTCTTAAAAGGTTCGATGGTGGATTCTCGGCTGCGGAAGCCGATGGTGCTGAGGGTATTGTTTACAACAAAGGCAGCGAGATAGGAGAAATACCTCCTGAAATACCGCCTGAAGAACGCTGCCCTGTGGTCTGGAACCATCGCTGTCGTGGCAACCCGACGAAGCTCTCGGGCATGTGCTTCAATCCGCAGCTGTATTTTCTCGGCTAGATAGGGCGGTTGATGCTCGACAGCAGCCAAGCGCACCACGCCGACATAGTGGAGGAAGCGACGCTCACCCATTCGCAAACAGCGATGCTCTCGCAATACCCCGGTCATATGCTGGCGTCGGGGGCAGCCAACAGCAAACGCCAAACAGCTGTACTGGATACTCTGCAGTCGTCGCTTAAGGCTTGATTACACGTGCCGAGTACAGTGGCGAGAGAGTAAAATGTAACTCGGCCGAGAGAGTGGTGTGGCCGAGAGACTGTTCACACGTATTTTAACTTTCTTTACTTTTGTGGCGAGTCAGTTCACTTTCGCAAGGTAATTTTGTCTACCAAAACATGAATCGCAAAACGTACATTAAAAAATATTCTAAGCTGCTGATACCGCTTCTGTTAGAAGAATTGGAGGAATTATTGCGCGCAGAAGATAAACGACTTTGGACAAGACAATGGATTTTAAGAAGACCAGATCTCGGTGCAACATACACTCTTTTTAGGGAATTGGAGTTTGAAGATCCTGGTGAATTTAGAGCACTCCTGAGAATGGATGTCGATCATTTTAATGAATTGTTAGAAAATATTGCGCCAATGATTCAAAGAGAAGATACGGTCATGAGAGAAGCGATACCTGCAAAAATTAAACTGCAAGTAGCTTTAAACTATTTGGCAACAGGGCTTAGCTACCGTTATTTACAAGCCATGTATCGAGTATCTCGGGCTGCAATACCAGTTTTTATACCAGAAGTAATGGATGCAATATCTACGTATTTGAAAAAATTTTTAAAGGTAAGTGAGTTTTCAGATACGTGCTAACCATTAGATATTAATAAATGAACCAATATATGCTAAATAAGATTATATTAAAATAGTTTCAAAACAACACACAGAACATTTTAACATTTTATTTTATTAGCACAAAGCAAAATTCAAAGTATTATTGGAAAGCATTAGTTAATGCTTCTGTTAAAATATCATTATTGTCCTCTTGCGGTGTTGAAAGTTGAGAGTCATCATAGGGGTACGTAGGTGGGGATGTAATGTCACTCAAAAAGCTTTGGTTTGTGGCGTTTGAAATTATTGAAATAGCTGAAGATGGCCTATGGCTGTTGGCAGTTTTTTCTCTATAATCTTTGATGCCAAATTCTGTTAAAATGGTTTGAATTTTGCACTGTGCCAATAATGCGTTCTCAGTAGATAAAGATTTGAGTTGCATAGCAACAGTTTTCCCAAAATAGTCAAATGACGTTTCTTCTGCGTTAATTTCTTCATGTAGACTTTTCAAGTCAGAAATTGCTTTTACTATGTCTTTCTTCCTCTTCTTTGTACTTGGGGTGTTGATAGTGGTAACTGGGTCAGTTGACCTCATCGTGCTTGTGTCCCCCCCCTGCTTCTTTATCCTCAGAGCTACCACTCACCTCAGCACAGGCTTCTTCAGTGCTTGCAATATTCGTCTAAACGTAACAAAATTGTTTCAAGTACCACAGAACAGTGACGAATGGCAAAAAATAGAAGAAGGTTTCAGGACTAGGTGGAATTTCCCTGGCTGCTATGGTGCTGTAGATGGCAAGCATATAATTGTTCAGGCGCCTCCCATTTGTGGAAGTGAATTTTTTAATTACAAGGGGTCTAACAGTGTTGTCCTGATGGCTGTTGTTGACCATGACTACTGTTTTCAATACGTAAAAATTGGAGCAAATGGAAGAAATTCTGATGGTGGGATTTTTAGAAACAGGAAATTACGTAGCGATCTTGAAAATAACTTGTTACCAAAAGGTGGTTTTTTGGTTGGCGATGATGCTTTCGCATTAAAAACATATTTATTGAAGCCATACAGCGGTACAAATCTTACAAGAAAACAAAAAATATTCAATTATAGATTATCCAGAGCACAAAGAATCGTCGAAAATGGGTTTGGTATTCTGGCAAGTAGGTTTAGAATTTTTCAAAAACCCATTCCAACTGATGTGAAAACAACCGATAAAATTATTCGCGCCTCGTGTGCTCTTCATAATTGGTTACGTCTCGCAAGTTCTAGTAAATACCTCCCAAAAGGCTGTGTAGATGAAGAAGATATTGAAGGGACTTGGAGAAGAGAACTTATAGCTGCCTTACCATCCATCACCGATCACAATACGAATAATGCGGCACGACTAGCAAGGGAGCTTCGAGATAAATATGCCAATTATTTTAGTGGTGCAGGTGCTGTTTCATGGCAAGATAGAATGATTTCATAATTATATAAATGAACTACATATAAACTACTTGTAAAACTTGTCTGAATAAAGTTCATATTCAAATCATTCTTGAATACCTCTTCCATCTCCTTGAGCCATTTAGTATTGGAAGTGTACACGTTGGTCAAGCCAGCCCCAGATTTTTTTGAATCACTTACTTTCTTCATCTCTTGGTTATATGTGGATCTTAAATTCTTTATTTTATTCTTTGCATCTTGAACTCCAAACCCGGGAATATTCATTTCTTGCAAAATAGATCCGTAGGCCATGGCACGTTTTTGTTTATTTTTGTAATCTGGCGATTTGAAGTCCCAGAGGCATGGATGTACTTTGTACACTTGAATAAATTTTATCGTTTTTTCACAATCCCATTTATTATTGGCCATTTTTAAAACAATAATACTATTAAAAATCAAAGACGATGTTTTAATAATGTTCGTAGAAACCGCAAGTGGCCAGTACCATGTTTTGACGTGCCGAGCAGGCGAGCGAGTCAGTGCGGGCAGGGTGGGGGTAAAGCGTTCGGCCTAGTAAGTAGAAAAGGGTCCGAGTGACTGTCTCGCCAATTTACTAGGCCGAGTGCTCGGCCGAGCGCTCGGCAATGTGTTTATACCAAACGAGCACTAGGCCGAGTACACTGCCTCGCCACTGTACTCGGCACGTGTAATCAAGCCTTTACTGGCCTGTGTAAGAAAGGGCCCATAAACAACATCTGCGTAGTCCAGGCTAGACAACACCAAGGAAGCTGTAATCATAAGTTACTTTAGTTGGCCTTGAATATAGTATAGCCTTGAATTGGTAGAGCAGCTTTAACTTCGCGTAAGCACCCCGACACAACCGATCAACGTGACCATTAAACGAGAGATTACTGTCCAACATCACACCGAGATTCCGAGCTTCTTCGACGATTGGAAGGCTGACACCGTTTAACGCAATTTTGAAGTTTGATTGACCGACAGTTTCTCGACCCGCACGACTCCCGATGAAGAGTACTTGACACATTATCGGATTTAGTATTAAGGAGCTACTCTTCGTCCAGGAATAAACCCTAGCAAGATCGTCATTGATGGTATTTATGCATAAATCGACATTGTCAGCAGTTATCGGCGCGTAAATTTGAATGTCATCCGCGTACATGTGGTATGTAGTTGCATTTCTCGAACACATCCGGTAGATTCGCAGTCAACAAAAGCGGCACAAGCACAGACCCCTGAGGCACACCCGATTCAACCCTCCACGACTCGGAGATATTAAAGTTATCAATTTTAGTCTTAATTATTCTCCCGTTTAGATAATCGCCAAAACAAACCAAAACCGGTCCATGCACGCCATAGTGTTTTAATTTTGCAAGCACGCACTCGAAGCCAACACTGTCGGAAGCCTTGGACATATCTAGAAGAACCAAGGCAGTACTTAATGACTCCAGATGATCTGATACAATATCATCAAGGACATGCAAAAAAGCCGTCTTTGTACCATACGATTTACGAAAGCCGGATTGATGCTTAGGTAGTATGTTGTGCTCCTGCAAGAAGTCGGAGTCGGGTTATCATGATATTTCACTAACCACCGAGCATAATTAGGTTGGTTGAAAGCAAAAAAAAAAGATTTGAAATCTTCGGCAATACGTATTTGAATAATTCCAAGTTAGCTGTTCGAATTTTTTATTTGCAACGACTCCATGCAGTCAGGAATACTATTGTTTAGGAGCAAATAATAATGTTGACGCTCGAATAAAACCTCAGTGGACTGTATTTTTCTAACGTTGTTTATTACTGAACAACACACCTAACACTATTACAAAATACGACGACCACCTTCGCTGCCTGTACATAAGCGAATCGTTCGGCTCATGCGCCTCCTGGTGGCACAAACAAATCACAACCCCCCTTCCCAAATCAAAACAGAAACCATACGCGCGCACGCAACATTTTCCCACCCTTGAACAGAAAGTTCAATATACAAGCCCCATAATACAAGTAAGTAAATCAAAATACATCAGCCAAAAGGCTAAGCCAAAGTAAACACAAGTGTTCAAATATCAATATAACAACCACGTAAAAAACGATCCAATAAAAAGGTAAGTACAATTGCCAAATAATAAGCATTCCGCCTTAACTGCGAGTCACCACACCTTTTTTAATTTCTCCCTTAAATCCAGGGATTCACTGTTTCACTAAACTACTCTGCTGGTAGCGGACACAAGTTGGGCACGGCACGACGAGTTTCTCCAGTAGAGGTTCTTACAGCGACCACTCGCACAATTCCATCCGCTCCAGGAAACAGCTGACTGACACGCCCTAGACGCCATTGCTGGATTAGAGGATTGTCCTCCTTGAGCAGTACCAAGGTTCCAATTTTGACCAATGAGGAACCTGGACGGCACCATTTACCCCTTTGTTGCAAGGTATGCAGATATTCTAGATTCCATCTGCTCCAGAAATGATTCACCAGCTCCTGGGATCTTTGGTAGTCCTTAAGGCGACTACTAGATGCAGCAGATCTTCCATCAGGCAATGCATTTAGTCCTTGGCCGATGAGGAAGTGACCAGGTGTAAGAGCAGATAAATCACAAGGGTCATCGGAACTAGGATATAAAGGACGGGAATTCAATATACCCTCTGTCTGGCACACCACCGTATACAGTTGTTCGTAAGTTAATCTCGCATTACCTAATACTCTTAATAATGCCTTTTGGCACTCTTTACAGCCGCTTCATGCAACCCGCCCATGTGAGGAGCCCTTGCAGGAGTAAAAAACCATTCTATATCATTCTCTGTAAAATATGATGTTAATTTTTCATCGTCTGCAATAAATTTTAAATTCTTTTTCATGGCCTTTATTTCACCATAAGCCCCCACAAAATTAGTTCCATTGTCGGAATGCACAGTCTTAGGTAGCCCTCGCCTAGCTACAAATCTATTAAAAACTTGCAAGAAACACGCGGTACTCAATTCAGTAGCTACCTCCAAGTGGACCGCCCTGGTCACGTAACAAACAAAAACACAAAGATAAGCCTTTATAAACCTTCTATTTCGCAACTTACTATCCTTTATCACGAACGGTCCCGCGTAATCAACCGCGGTGTTAAGAAACGGTCTCACTGGAAGCAGCCGCTCTTTCGGTAAATTTCCCATTAAGATATCATTGCCCACTGGTTTTGCATTAAAACATGTGACGCATTTTCGCAATACGCCTCGCACCGCGTCCCTCCCTGACAGTGGCCAATATTTTTGCTTCAAGCTGGCTAAAACAGCTTGTGGACCGGCATGAAATAGCCTTATATGCTCATACTCGATCAGAAGTCTTGTGACAGCATGACGTTTAGGAATAACTATTGGGAACTTAACATCATACGACAACGGAGCGTTAGCTAATCTCCCCCCTACCCTTACAATACCGTCTTTGTCAAGAAATGGGCATAACCGTAATAAATTGCTATTGGTCTTTAATTGTCGGGTTTTTTTGTAACGACGTAATTTCACCGCTAAAGGCTGCAGTTTGTACCATTTTGATTATCGCCTTCTCGGACTGCTTTAATTCGGGTAATTGCAAACAACCATGCCTTCGCTCCCTACCCTTGGCATTCGCAATAAATCTCAATATCCACGCCATCACTCTCTTAAGTTTAATCCAGGATGAGAATCTTGAAAGTATATCCCACTCTCTGTCGTCACACCTGCCAACGCGTGATATTCCTTTGTCCCTGGCTTCTGAATCCGTTTCACAAATCTCCTCCTCCCTGTAGTCTACCATTTCATACAAAAAGAGAGGACCCGTAAACCACACGGAATCCATTAGGGCCTCCGTACCCAAACCACGCGAAACGATATCCGCTGGGTTTTCTCTCCCACCAACATGATGCCATTCTTCGACTTCCGAAATTTCTTGTATTTTGGCCACGCGATTTGCTACAAAGGTCTTCCATCTTTGGGGTTCTCCGCGAATCCAACACAAAACAATCGTCGAGTCCGTCCAATAATTGATTGAATCAAATTCCAATCGCAAGTGTTTCATCACCGTTTGCATCAACCTTGCCAGCAAAAGAGCACCGCACAATTCCAATCTTGGCAATGTAATAGTCTGTAAAGGTGCGACCCTGGACTTGGAGCACAACAATGCTATCCTCACCTCGTTTTCATTGCTAACGGTTTTGCAATAAATTGCCGCCCCGTATGCCTTCTCCGAAGCGTCGGAAAACCCATGTAATTCTACCTTTGCATATGAATTCAAAAACACCAATCGTGGTATTTTAACTTCCTTCAATCGCTCCAACATCTGCCTTAAATTCAACCAATTGTCCCATATATCCGAAGCAATTTCTTCATCCCAGCCGATTCCATCACTCCACAATTTTTGTAAAAACATCTTGAGCAGAACCACTACTGGAGCCACCACACCCAAAGGATCGAACATTCGTGCGATCACACTCAATATCGCTCGTTTAGTGGCTTCTTCCCTACCATCCCCCATTTCCACATGAAACATAAATACATCTTCCTTGGAATTCCAAATGATCCCCAATGTGCGATTGTCAGTTTCTTCTCTTATGCTATGTTTATCTCCCACCTTGGAAAGACAATCCTCCAAAACCTCCGAAGCATTCGATCCAAACTTTCTTAAGTTAAACCCAGCCGTGCCTAGAATATCATTGATGTCTGTTTTGATTTTGCGAACCTCCTCCACATCCCTACCACCGGTTATCAAGTCATCCATATAGAAGTCATCTGTAATGATTTTCGCCGCCTCTGGGAAGACTTCCTTATTTTCTAACGCTAATTGTTTCAGATACCTCGTTGCCAAGAATGAAGCAGGGCCCGTTCCATATGTCAATGTTTTTAATTTGTAAGTTCGCAGTGGTTGACTGGGACTATCACGCCAAAATATTCTTTGCAAATCCTGGAATGCAGGATGCACCCAGACCTGTCGATACATCTTTTCGATGTCTCCTACGAGTGCCACATTATGCGTACGGAATCTTAATAAGATGGTAAATAGTTCATTCTGCACTACTGGACCTACCATTAACGTATCATTCAATGATTTGCTATTCGATGACTTGGCGCTTGCATCGAAAACAACTCTAAGTTTGGTCGTGCTGCTGGTTTCCTTGTATATTGGATGATGTGGAATGTAATATGACACCTCCTGTGATTCGATATCCCTCACCTCTTTCATATGCCCTAGCTCCTCATACTCCCTCATGAATTGTACATATTCTCTCCTCAATGTTTCATTCCTTTCCAATCTTTTTTCCAAATTGTAAAACCTCTTCAATGCCATTTGATCGGTATGTCCCAAAGTAACTTCTTCCCTTTTTGGTAGATGAACCACGAATTTTCCATCACTTGCTCTATTAACCGTATTGGCAAACTTCATTTCGCAATCCGATTTAATTGTATTTTCTGGTTGTTCCAGTCCCTCCACCTGTCCAATCTTCCAGAACTTCTCCAACTGTTGCTTAACTGCATTCATACCGATCGCCATACCACCTGCTACCACGCCCCCCTTCCTCGCTGTTATCGTTCCCGTTACTAACCATCCCAACCTTGATCCCTGTAATACTGGCCCATATCTTCCAGTTTCCTTTCTTTCTTGGGTTAGTAACTCATAAAATAATTCCGCGCCTAACAAAATCAGGATCTGCTAATTTGATCCCGTAGGGCAGTTTTATTTGCTTAGTGTCAATTTTTACGGTCGGTATCGTTGTAGTGATGTTTTCAATCGTCAAAAAATCAAGTGTAGCCCTAAAATTATTGTAAATTGATCCTAATTCTACCCTGACCTTTTCGTTTACAGAGGACATCCTGCATCCCATTCCCGCAACTGCTACTGTGATCCTTTCCGCTTTTATTCTTAATCTTCTCGCCATATCCTTGGTAATAAAATTTGCGTTCGAACCAACATCCAGCATAGCTCTTGCTCTGACGGCCCTTCCATCTATATCTCTCAAATCGATCATGGCTGTAGTTAGCAAAACATGAGCCTCTTGAATCTTACAGTGCGCAGCTACCCTTTCTTCTCCCCTCTTTGTACCAAACTGATTAACATGTATGAGCCTATTATGAGATCTTCGGCAAATCACACACCTATCCAAGCGGCACTCTCGCGCCGTGTGCCCCTTTCTTAAGCAATTCCAGCATAATCCCAGTGCCTTGACCCTTGACACTCTTTCATCCACTGATAATTCCAAAAATTCGCTGCATTTATAAACGTTGTGGTCTCCCTTGCAGATCGGACATACTGGCGCTCTAACTGTTGTATTAGCAGTGTTTGATACAGGCCTTGGTTGTTGACATGATTTTTCCTTGCTGATGCTTTCCAAAATTCTGCATCTGTCATTCAAAAAATCAATTAGCTGCTCAACAGTTGATCCCTTAGATTCAAGTGCTACCCCTGACTCCTCCTCCCAAGCCTTTCGTGTGCTATTGTCCAGCTTGTTCGCCAGTATATAAATTAAAAGTACGTCCCAACTGTCTACGGGCTGCTTCAATGCCTGAAGAGCTCCTTTGTGCTTCAAAAACTCATCCACTAAATTTCTCAACGCTCCAACATTTTCTTTACCTATAGTTGGCAGTTCAAATATCGCGCGAACGTGTGAAGTTGTTATCGCCCTCGTGTTTTGATACCGTTTTGTTAGTAATCGCCATGCCAATTTATAATTATTCCCGGAAACCTCCAACGAGCTTACAATTTGCTTAGCCCTGCCCCTTAAACACGAATTCAAATAATAGTACTTTTGAATCTCTGTCAAATTTGGATTATTTTCGATCAACGCATTAAACGTATCTTTGAATTGAAACCATGAATCATAAGCTCCGTCAAATATCGGTAAATCTATTGTCGGTAACCTTACATTAATGACGTCATTATTTTCCCTAACCTCAACCTTAACGTCCGTTATTTTGTCTAATTTTTCTTTCGCGATACTAATAATCCGAAAATAATCGTTTTCAAATTTCGTCTGTATAATCTGTCGCTTCATCCAATTCCTCCAATTCCAAGCCCAAGTCGAAAATTTTTCTAATGTTCCCTCTTCCCTTTCCAAACGCGTTTTCACTTCATGTATTTTAGCGGTATCTCCGCTTTCCGCGAAAAAATTATCAAATTTAGTCAAAATCGCCTTTAAATACCCCCTACTTCGCTTTAATTTACTAATTCTCTTGTCCGCCATTTTAGCCTTAGCCTACCACTATAAACAATGTACAAATCCCAATTATTACGTAAGACACCCCGACAATGGAACCAATTCTGCGCAATCGCCCTCAACATTAAGCGATCAGCAGATATGACCCCATAGCAAAGTAATCCAACCCCAACTGTAGCGTTTAGCGTGCCGCAAAGAATGTATAAACAAAGTACCTAAAGCCTGATAACCACAAACGAAGCGAGACAGAGGGCTATATACGTATAGGAAAGGAAAAAAGACGGGACTAACCTCACTTATGGCCGCCGAGAACGTTGTTGTTTTCTATCTTATACTAGTAGTGTTCGATTGCTGGCCGCGCTTAGTTCTGTTCAATCTGATTCGCGCTCAGTTGGCTAAAGTGCAGTTCGATTGCTCGTTTGACGTCTGAGCAAAACTGATTCCACCAATAGGAAGCAAGTATTTCAAATTTGCGATCAAAAAGAACAGAACGCGCTCAGTTGAAAAAGATCGCGGCCAGCAATCGAACACTACTACTGTGTATATTTCAGATATTCGTTGTTGAAGATCCTGCTCATCATCCGTATTCGACACGGACCAATGTTGACGCTCGAATAAAACCTCAGTGGACTGTATTTTTCTAACGTTGTTTATTACTGAACAACACACACTATTACAAGATACGACGACCACCTTCGCTGCCTGTACATAAGCGACTCGTTCGGCTCATGCGCCTCCTGGTGGCACAAACAAATCACAACCCCCCCTTCCCAAATCAAAACAGAAACCATACGCGCGCACGCAACAAATAATTAATAAGGTTATTATAGAGCAGGTAGTATTGAGCTGTCATTCAATGCTCACCAGGCATTGTTTTTTTGGTAGATTCTTCGTATTTTGTAAACAACTCATTCAGCTCATCGTTGGTGATGATTGGGCATATCGATCTTGTTGCTTTGAAGTTTCGTAGATATTCCTGAGCTTCTAAACTGATTTCCAATTCATTCACATAAAGAAATTGTTGGAAATGTAAAATCTGAAGTGCCAACGCAACCATGAGATGCGGTCTCTTACATCTATTGAAGTGTTTTCAAGTCATAAATGTATTCACTGAGGCACTTGCTAACAATCCACTATCTACCATAATGTTGGATGAATTGTGGATGAATTTTCCGAACACTTTAAAATACTCCATCATTACATGGAATGAACCTAGATGTATGAATAGATTGTCAAATGTAGGCCTTTCTTTTGCTTGAATTCGTAGAGCATCTCTAGCAATTGCTAAATCATACGTCACTTGCATATAGGTTTCGTTACATTCTTCAACAATTTTTTGGGTTACGGCCATACTTTTGTATACAACCGATTTCTCCGTTGGTGATGAATTTATTGTCGTTAAGTATGAAACTTTCTGCTTTGTTGAATTATCCTCATAAATTAAACTGTTAAAACCTCCCCACATAGGTGTGTTTGAAATTTTTAGAACGTGCGATACCATCCAAGCTAAATATATTCGTTGCAACGACTCCATGCAGTCAGGTATTGAGTGGCGTGACTATTTATTTTCAGATAGCAGTGTTTCAATCATCTTTGGCCGTTTATTGTACGGTTCTAATTCTTCCGTTATTGCATCAAATGTTCGTCTCTTTTATTTCGTTTTTTGATTCGAAGTACATCAGCATTTGTAGCATCAATATCGATATTTTGAAAAATAATACCCACTGTTTCATGTTCAGTGTCTTTCCCAGTACGAATATCAACGAATCTATCGAAACTGTCAAAGGCAACACCCACAGACTAGAGCAACACCTGTCTGTAAATTCGCTGCCATAGTGATATCTGCTGGACAGATTTGCGTCCTGTTTGTTGAAGCGAAAGTCGCTTCAGTTTCTAGTTCTTCAAGAACTGTGCAACTGCAGCAGTGACCAAATTTATTTATCAGGTTGACAACCTTTTTACTGCTTGTGAAGCTTTTCAGTGCCATTCCCAGTGTGATGAGTTTTGACGGTTTTATTGTTCCATTTGAAACAGCGTATATAGAATCATCTGCGAGCGAGTCCATAATTCTTTTGCATTACGAGCTTTCTCTACGGCGACGGCTAGGCCCACTTAACAAAGTTTTATAAAAAATATGCACTGCTTCGTCGGGAAAATCGTCAGAAACGACTTCAGTGGGCACGAACACATCGGAGTTGGACAAATGAAGACTGGAAACAGTAGTGTCTGACGATTTTGCCGACCAATGGTTAGCGTACGGCAACGCGTCCATGCAGATTTTCCGCTTGGGGACGTCGTTTCCCTATGCTTACGAAAATCGGTCTTTCACGATCGCGATTGACTTCAGAGATGATTTTAGGTGTTTTCGGTTTTGCTTAAACATTAATTTTAAACGTTCTTCATTCGCTTGGGAAATTATTCGTGATAGTCCCAGCCGAACACGTCATCCAAATTCCATGTTTCTTCATATTGGTGAAAAGTGTCACATATCGTTGACTCACTTATCGTTGACTTATTTCTTGCATTTTCACGAACTGACAATCGTTCCTGATGAAGAGCGATAATTACAGAACGCTGTTCCTTGCTTGTTGGGTTTCCGCATCGCATGATGTCTTCCGCGTGACAGAGTTATCTTGTGCAAACTACAGATTGCAGGCACAGAGTCGTTTCAATACGAATTCGAGCATTTGATGCAAACATCTGGTAAAAATGGGGTCGCAACATGTGTCTTAGATGCAGTATTTATGACTCTATTTGTTATTTCGTATTTAATCCTTTTTAATGGAAACTAGAAAATTCCCAACAACCACTTACAAAACAGCATAAATGTTGCATAGTAATTAAATATAAAAATTATTTTAAATTGGCACACAGTTTCACCTATCGTGAAACTGTTCGTCATCTAAACGACAAGAAGATAAATGGTAAAAATGTGTCTATTCCCCTGTCGTTAACGTTACCGACCGGATAACTTGGTACATGGTGTTTCAGGATTAGAGGTTAAGTTCTTCACTTGTGAACCCCGGTAGTGGGACGGCAACTCCAAAAACATGGAGGAGGATTTTGGTGGAAAGACTTGACGGGTTATTTTTTTTAAACAGAGGAGTGGCAGTAGGAATGAGTGAGCTTAGGAGGTACATGGGATTAGGCTTGGATATTAAATCTGGCACAAAGTTTTTGGAAATCGGTAGCAATGGCGACTAACTGGGTTTGCAAAAGGTTGAAACCACGAATGAGTTCCTCTTTATCGGAGGCAGATAGTGTTGGGGGAGTGGCCACCTGTGTAGGGGCGGGGCCTTGGACCGTTGAGGCGAAAGTCTTGCCAGTGGTGATTAACTGTGAAGCGCTAGGGTGCGCTGTGGGTCGGGGTCGTGTAGGGTTGACGGGTATAGGTTTCCTCTTAGGAGAAAGGGCACATCCTCGGTAGCTAGCGCGATGTGGACCGCCGCAGTTCCGGCACTTGTTGGGTGCTTCGTCGGGGACTTTGCAGTCCGTCGTGAGATGATCGCCGGCGCAACGGTAGCAACCTGGGGGGGGGGCGGCAGTAGGTGGATCCGTGACCAAACAGCTGACCACGGATCCACCTACTGCCGGGATCCACCACGGATCCACCGACCGGATAAATACGCTTAACGATCGAAGTTATTTAGCGATCGAATGAACCTGCCGTAAACTATTGACGAACACTTTGAACCAATCACAGAGCATGTGCTGGATGTCAAACGAAAAGTCAAACTGACAAATATTTACGTACGTACGTGCTACTGTATTAATTATGGTATTAATTGAAGTCATTATTTAGTTAATATATGGTTAACATGGCCGAATTTGATGAATTCGACTTTGAGGAATTCGAAGACCTAATGATTTTTGAAGAAGCGGTTATGGCTGATGGAATTCGACGACCATATAATAGTAATAATCGGCATCACCATATTGATAATTTTAATAAATGGGATGACGAGGAATTTGTTAACCGTTATAGGTTATCAAAAGAAAGTGTTCAAACTTTAGCTCTACAAATAGAAGCAGATATTAAAGCTCCATCAGAAAGGTAATAAGATAAAGAAAACAATGTTAAAATAATAATTCTCCACCTGTCTTTAGGAATAACCCTTTTTCACCATTAGAACAAGTTTTATTAACATTGCGATTTTATGCCACCGGATGCTTCTACATTACCGCTGGAGATTATATGCAAATGCATAAAAGTACAGCCGGACAAATTATTTCAAGAGTAACAAGCGCTATTGCACGTAGGAGTGCAAACTATATAAGTTTGCCCAATACACGCGAACAGCAAGTTGCGATTATGGAAAATTTTTTTAACATAGCTAGGTTTCCAAATGTATTGGGTGCAATTGATTGTACCCACGTAAAGCTGCTATCTCCAGGTATAATATAATTTTATAATTGAAGATACAGTAGGGGCTCGTTAATCCGAACATTCGCTAATCCAAACGCCCAAAAAGAAACAATAATAAAATAAATCACTGAGTAACCGAGAAAACGCCATTTTTGTCGATTCCTGTTTACAGAAAAATGTTGCTCTACTGTATTTTTAGTTTGACTACAATCATAAATATATAGGTATGTCTGTTTTGTAGGAGGTGGCAATGCAGAAGTATTCCGTAACCGAAGAGGATACTTGTCCATGACTATATAAGTCATATCAGACGCTCAAAATAAAATTATTGATATTGTTGCGCGATGGCCAGGTTCAGCACACGACACCAATATCTTCAAAAATTCATCGGCTCGTTTCCGATTTGAAGTAGGGGAAATGGGAAGAGGGTTACTTTTGGGTGATAGCGGTTATCCTGTACGGAACTATTTATTCACACCACTCAATCACCCGTCTAATTATGCGGAAAGGCTTTATATGAGTCGCAATTTCGTAGCCGCAATGTTGTTGAAAGGACGTTTGGTATAAGGAAACGACGCTTTCCAATCTTATCGTTGGGTATAAGATGCCAACTTGAACTAGCGCAGGATATTATAATTGCCACAGCAGTTTTGCATAATATTGCAAGACAATATAATGATCCTCTTCCAGATGGAGAAGAAGTACATGAGGAACAATTTCAACCTATAAATATTGATGAAGGGCTTGAAAACAATGACGCAGTGCGTCGAGAAATGATAATGTACTTTGCACGATTGTGATATTGAAAATACTTATATATAAAAATAAATAAGATAACACTATTATCAATAATTCTTATTGCTTACCTATTTTTTTTATCGTAATAAAAATAAGCAAATACTTTATTTTTATACAACATAATAAGAAAACATATGATTTGAAATGTTAGTAGTCAAAAAAGTAAGCTCTTAGTTTTTTGTATGTGAGTTTTGTACCAAAAAGGATGCATAATCTGAATCCATCACTCAACATTGTTTAGTCTGGTCATTTTAGACGCACCATCTTTAAACGTCGTAAATAATCCGCCTAAGAAAATAACGCCAATAGTTTCTGAAAAATGTTCATAAAAATGTTGATATTTTAAAAAAACATCATTCAATATTTTTAAATAATTCTGTCTTTATCATGTACCCACGTCCTTCGTCTTTAATGTGGAAAATTTTTTATGCTGAGCTTAATTCTTTCTGAGATATTTATGCAAAAATAGGTGGACAACTTCATGACGACTTTTTAAGTCACTGATGGTTTATTAATTTCAATAATATCATCATCAACGAGGAACCATTACACGAACCATTTTGATATAACGTTCAGGGCATTTTTCTGAATCTATGGGTATTATTTTTATAGGTGGGCGAATTATTTGTCGTCCCAAATCTAAAGTGACTAGATTAGTTAACCCACTTGCCTTTTAAAATCAATGATCAGTGATCTACAAATCAATGAAATTCATTTAATTTATATATATATATATATATATATTGAAACAATGAAAAGAACAAGAAACAATTTGACCATGCGGTCTAAAACATTAATATTTGTAGTATAAGTTTGCTGTTTATAGATCTATTTTGTTAAGTTGTGCCAATTAATTTTTAATTCAATTGCATGTAGTTCCTGCATATTCTTTTCTTGGTGTTCAATCACTTTTAACTGTTTCTCCTTAACAGCCAGTTCAGCTTTTGCTATGGCCACCTGCAATTCCACCAGCCTGGAGTCCGCCAAATTCTGAATGGTGTTGTTTAATGGAGTGGTTGACAGGTATCTTCTCTTTGAAGGCCGCAGCTTTGCGCTCGGACGTGTTTTTAATTGTTGTGGTGTCCAGGTTCACCACGTTTCTGTCAAAATTTGAGTCCCTGCTCAAATAATGTTTTGTTACACTCACATAAAGTCAAAGTTAGAAATAAACACCAACATACCATTTTCATTATCCGAAGCACCCAAAATCTCATCTGCTGGTTCTATTATTTCGATTTCCACTGGCGCTGGCTGTGCAATTTCATCTGCCACTTCAGTTGCAGGAAGAGTTGCGGTTTTTTTTTATTTAAGTCAGAGTCCCCTTCTTTCGCCGGCAAGCCTGTCACTGAAATTGTGACGGCTGAATACAGGCGTTCCTCTGTGGCAGTTAAAACCTCCTTAGTTGCAACGCCACCGCCAGTTTTCAATGTCTCATAACGTTGGCTGGAATTTTTTTTCTTCATGTTTCTTTTAACCATATCATATTTGTTTTTCAGTACCTACAAAATAAGTCATAAATTAGAAAATAACAATAGCATAATTTTAGCATTGAAATATCAACAGGCCAACGCGGCAGTAGAGAGATTCTCGCCTCTGTGACTATCGCATAGAGGCGAGAAACGCTCTAAACAGTCTAAACTCTAAAGTCACGTTGACGGCCCCTTTGAAATTTCAACGCTTCAATCGCTGTAAACCACCAAATATTTTATAATACTTTTAACGATCGATAGGTCCTAGAATCATTTTGCGCGTTAAATTCCATTGATAGCTGTTCCCAGCATTTATCTTTTTCCTGCCAGGTTACGGAGTCGCTTTTTTTATTTTCTAGTGTAGTTTTATGTTTTAATACAAGGTCTACAAGGAGATTTACCTCCGACGCTGCAAAATTAGCACTCTTTTGTTTCTTTTCTCCTTCCATAATATTTTTTTATTTCTGGTTTGGCTCTTTTTTAACTGATGCGGTTAGAAATGGGCTCGAATAAAGTTTGGTTACGTTTTGTCAATGTCTATCAATGTCATTTACGGCGCTGCATCTAGCGGCAATGAGTCCAACTTTTTTTTTTTTTTGGTCCAAATGTTGATTTAGTACACCTGTTTTACCGACAAAAAACATTCGTTAGCGATGTTTACGTTCTCGTTACCTGACGATAACTTACAGATCGGTCAAAAGACAGAATCATTTTTAACGCGAACGACAGCTTTGACGATAAACTGAAAAACTGTTCGTCATCTAAACGACAAGATAAATGGTAAAAAGGTGTCTATTCACCTGTCGTTAACGTTACCGACTGGATTAATACGCTTAACGAACGAATTTATTTAGCGATCGAATGAACCTGCCGGTAAACTGTTGCCGAACACTTTGAACCAATCACAGAGCATGGCTGAATGTCAAACAAAAAGTCAAACTGACAAATATTTATATACGTACGTGGTACTGTCATAATTGAAGTCATTATTTAGTTAATATGGCCGAATTTGCTGAACTCGACTTTAATACTATTTTTCTATTTTTGGTTTGGGTCTTTTTTAATTCATGCGGTTAGAAATGGGTTCGAATGAATTTTAGTTACGTTTTGTCAATGTCATTTACGGTGTGGGTTTGGATGTTGTATCCCACTTTAAAATCGCTCTTCAAGTTCTATAATGCACTATTTTTATCCTGGAGTAACTACCAGTCACTGGGTAAATAATAACAGCCACCACCGAATATATTTTCTCTTTTTAACTCTTTACAACCATCTTTTACAAGTCGAGTCTCGCCATCTTCTTTTTTCCCCCTTCGCCGTCATGCGCCGATCGCATAATCCCCATGGATCTCGGGAGTGAGAGAGAGGGCGACAACAAATGCCCACAGACCCCCCCCCCCCAGTGCTAGCGATACAAAGATGAAAACATTACATTTGTAAAATAAACTAACATCATGTAAAAGTGAATAAGGAAATGGCATATAAATAATGAAAGAAGATAGTAACTAATTTAACATGTTTACATTTGTGTATAATATTACCTACCTACGTACACATAAATTGTTAACGAAACCTGAGCCTAGAGACAATCGTGGACGATGCAATATTATTGTTTCTGCGATGTGGGGTTTTGAGTTGGTATAATCAGGAGCAAATGTGACTCTTTTTCTGAAAGATGTCCTTAATGCTGGCCACCCTGTCGCCGAAACACCTGGCTCGTCAGACACGTCATCAGGAACAAAGAATGCAGGTTTCAACAATTCAATGGTAACTGATTTTAAGGTGCCATTCACATCGATTTCAAAAATTTTATCAGAAATTCTACGAGTAACTCTATGTGGGCCGGTATATGGACGAATCAGTGCTTTTTGGTCATATTCCGCATAAAAACGTGAGAACAATCATGCAACGCTTTAAAATAAAATATACGATTCTTATGTTTGTGCGCAACTGGAACTGGTTTTATTTGGCGCATATACTCTCTAAATTCCTCAATAAAACTGTCCGCTGTAACCTCATCGGGCAAGAAAAATTCTCCGGGAAGGCGTAAAGTGGTTCTGAACAAAAGTTCAGCCGGGGACGCGCCTGTGTCAGACCGTGTATGTGCTCGTAAACCCAATAACACTGTGATACCGTTGTTCAGGCGGTTCAAGACGCAGCAGCAAATAAAACCCAGTTCGTTCGAGAGATAAACAAGATATATTCGAAAAATAATAATAAAATACAAATTATGTTCGTTCGTTCGTTCGTTTGAATTCGTCTGGACTTCGGTACGTCGGCTGTACTGGAGGTTCGTTGTCATCGGAGCGTATGTATTCGGAGACGTCTTGGCTGTGGTCGTGGCGCTGCTCGAATGTGCCCTGGACCTTTGACCTTTGAACATACGAGATATTGAGGTACCTAAAAAACCCTCTTAATCTAAAGTAATTAATAACGAAGATGGAAGTATAAATGGGGGTGCTGGGGTTGCACTTTCAACTGGAATCATGACTGATGTTTGTTTGGGGGGGACGGGCACTTGAATGCCGGGCTAGAAAAATATTATGTCAAAATGTTAGGTTTGAGCATCTAAAACAGAGATTGAATGTTAGAAAATTTAAAGAAAAAGTGTATCGGAATCTTTGGCTAGAAGAATAAATCTGAGTGGTTTACAACGGACGATCGAGCAGAACCCTTGGGCGTTTATACCGCAAGTTTTCTGTGTCGTACGGTAACATCCCCCGTAATAGGGCATTCGAATGTTCCTCGAGGTTCGAGTACATTTTTTCTGCAGTCTCTCGCACGAATTCGTCGATGGTGATCATCTGGGCGTCTTCGTGAAGAGTGGTGTTCCTGACAAACCACGGAGCATCGAATGCCATTCTGAGACACTTGTTTTGGATGACCTGTAGTTGTCGCATTTGTGTCTTAGCCGCGTATCCCCAAGCTGGGCAAGCGTAAGTCATCGTAGGCCTAATAACGGCGTTGTAGAGTCGAATCTTACGTGTAGGATCCAACCTACTGCGCCTGTTTATCAGAGAATAGAGGGCGACTAACGCTGCTTTCGCTCGGTTCGCCAGGGCTTTGACGTGCGGACTCCAGGTCAGCCGTCGGTCCAGAATGACACCCAAGTACTTCGCTTGTGTTTGCCATGGAATCTCCTCCTCGTGCAGAACTAGCGGCTCTGGGTTGCCTCGGATCCTACGAGTAAAAAGTACCGAGGTACTTTTTGTCGCATTCACCTTGACTCGCCAAGTCGCGAAGAAGCGCTCCAACACCGAGAGGGCGTTTTGCACTCTGCGCGCCGCAAGGTCCGGAGACATTGAGCGCGCAAAGATGCAAACGTCGTCGGCGTACATCGCTAACTCGGTTCCCTGTGTTCGGGGCAAGTCACTAACGTAGATACTATAAAGTAACGGCGATAGCAACGAGCCCTGAGGGACTCCGGCAGTTAGGATTCGTTCGCTTGACCTCGTTCGGTTCAGCTTAGTTCGTAAAGACCTACGGGAGATGTATGATCCGACTAATTGAACTAAGCGAGGGGGAATACCTGAAACAAACATTTTATTAAGCAAACCATTGTGCCATACCTTATCGAACGCTTTCGAGATATCCAGAAAAACCGCGACCGTGTGCTCGCGGCGGTTGTATGCGTCGGTGATGTGTTCCACGAGGCGTAGTACCTGAAGGGAGGTGGAATGTCCTGAGCGAAATCCGAACTGTTCGTCTGGTATGATCTCGAGTTCTTCGACGATATCTTGTAGCCTTGTTAGGATTATCCGTTCCGTGATCTTGCCGAGTGTTGGTAGTAGACTGATCGGTCGGTAGTTCTGCGGGAAAGTGCGGCTCTGACCGGGCTTGGGAATAGCAATCACATCCGCGCACTTCCATTTTTCAGGGAAATGGCGGAGGCGCAGTACTGCATTCACAATACCGGTCAGGGCGACAATAGCCTTCTTAGGCATAGCTTTCAGCGCAGCGTTCCCGATCCCGTCAGCTCCTGGAGACTTCCGTTTCTTGCACCTGGCGATGGCCTGTTTAACTTCGGTTGGACTGGCAGGGGCGATCGGTTGATCATCTTCTTCGGACATTCTCTGTCTTACTAGACGATCAACGTTGTCGATGTGCTCGTCGTCGTCATCGTTGTCGTCGTTCAGAGTGAACTGTCTTTCGAAGGTATCAGCGAAGGCCTCCGCTTTATCCTCGTTAGTAAACGCCATACCGGCAGAACCGTGTATGGGTGGCATCGTTCGGGTGCCGCCTTTCAGCGATCGGATCAGTTTCCACGTCGAGTTTTGGTCCTCTTCGTTCAGGGCGTCCAGTTTGGCATCGAAAGCAGCGAATCGACATTCGTCCAGCTCCCGCCGGACTTGTCTTGTGAGACGCTCGTATGTTTCCCTCTCGACTGGGTCCCAATTTCGTTGCCACGCTCTTCTAGCCCTGTTTTTCTCGCGGATCAGTGTCCGTACTGCCGCTGGTAGGGCGCGCCGTTGGTTCCGTACGGGGATTCGGTTCGTTGCTGATCGAAGGGAGGCTTTTATCCGTTCCGTAAAGCTTTCTACAGCTTGTTCCAGTTCCGGGATATCTTCTATGAGTCGAATCGGTCCAATCGTATCCTCCAGGTGTTCGGTGTAGGCTGGCCAAGCGATGACGTTCTTCATTATTGGAATGAGGTTGTCCTGGATATCTCCCAAATCCAGTAGAACCGGATTGTGGTCCGAGCTCAGCTCATTCAGCGCTGTTAGTTGGTGCCCCAATCCAACATCGCGCATGTGCCCTGGACTGGAACGCGCGCTCTTTTATTCGAGTCGGGCTCCGCGGTCAAGCCACGCCCTGTCGGGTCCGAGGCGTCCGGTTGGCCGCAATCGCTTGAGTCCGGTGGACCTGGCTCGGACGGCGCCGGGTTCGGTCGGGGACTCCGAGTGGCCTCGCTCCGGGCTGATGTGGGGGTCGATCGCGAACTCCGTGGACTCTCGCGATCGACGGGACGTTTTCGCGGGACCGGGACGCCGTCAAACGTGCAAGTCCGATGGTATATCGGTCTCAACTAATTGGGTTTTGGTTCTAATTGGTTCTTTTGCATGGCACATTATCGCTGCTTTGAGGACTCTGTGCCAGCGTGCTATTAACCCGTTAGACTGCGGATGATAAGGGGTGGTACGTATACGTTCTGTACCTAACGTATTTAATAATGCGTGAAATAATCGCGATTTGAATTGAGAACCTTGATCTGTCGTTATAGATTTGGGTGCTCTATATCGAGAAATCCACGTGTCAAGGAATGCGCGTGCGACAGTTTGTGCAGACATGTCCTTTATTGGTGTGGCTTCAGCCTATCGTGAAAACCGGTCAATCATGGTTAAGCAATACAAATAGCCTTCGCATTGTGGCAGTGGACCAACAATGTCAATATGTATTTGATCGAAACGACCATCAGGAGCAACATAATGTGCAGGGAAGCTTTTAACATGCCTTGTTACCTTGGAGGCTTGGCATTCAATGCAGGTTTTGCACCATGCTCCCATGTCTCGATGCATATTAGGCCAAACATATCGCTGGCGAACAAGACGATCTGTAACTTTTGCGCTTGGATGAGCCGGGCTATGAATCTGCCGGAATACTCGCTCGCGAAGGTTTTTAGGTACGTACGGCCTAATTGTTTCACCCCGTATTTCGCAATATAGCGTTATGTTATCCGGGCCCCACTGCACTTTTGATAGTTTGAGTGGGTGATCCTGTGCTTCAATCACAGCTTTTAAATCGTCATCAGCGGCTTGTTGTTCAGCCAGTTCCTTAAGGTCAAAATCTGTTGGCAATTGAATCACGTTAATGCGCGATAGCGTATCAGCTACAACATTTTCTGAACCAGACAAATGGACCAATTCAGTTGTGAATTCAGCTATGAAAGACAGTTGCCGTATTTGTCTGGGAGATGCTTTGTCACTGCGCTGTTTGAATGCATATATAAGCGGTTTATGGTCGGTGTAAACTTTGAAGTTACGGCCTTCCAATAAGTACCGAAAATGTTTAATTGCAGTATAAATCGCAGTTAGTTCCCTATCATATGCACTATATTTTGTTTGTGCAGGTGAAAACTTCTTTGAAAAGAAAGCTAGCGGTTCCCAAACATCTCCCATGCACTGCTCGACAACAGCTCAGCATCCACGCATGGGTGAACTAACAGTGTGGCGTTTACAATGTCATTCTTTATCTTTTCGAACGATTGCGTAGCTTCAGCTGTCCACACTAACTCGGTTTTGTCGTTTTTGATTCCTCCTTTGAGTTACGCGTTAAGAGGTGCAAGTGTGGTTGCCGCGTTTTTAATGCAACGGCGATAAAAATTTATCATTCCTAGAATTCGGCGGAGTTCTACAACCGTGGTTGGCCTATCAAACTCTTTAATTGTCTCAACCTTGCCACTCGTAGGGCGAATTCCTTCGGCGTTCACCAGGTAACCCAAAAACTCGAGTTCCGAAGCTTTAAATACGCATTTATGCACGTTCAGGCGCAAATGAAATTATTTTAGCCTTTCAAATACTAAACGCAAGTGAACATCATGCTCTTCAGGAGACTCAGACGCGACCAGAATGTCGTCAATCTAAATAAACACGAAATCAAAATCGCCTAATGCCTGATTTATATAGCGCTAAAAATATTGACTCGCGTTGCACAAACCGAAGGTCATGAACAGATACTCATACAGCCCAAAAGGTGTAATAATGGCGTTTTTTTCGACATCCTCCGGTGCCATCGGGATCTCATGATACGCTTTTTGCATGTCAAGGGATGAAAATACCGTTTTGCCACTTAGGTTGACCGAAAAATCATGCAGATGTGGTGTAGGATATTTATCCGGAATTGTTATTGCATTTAAACGCCTATAATCACCACATAATCGCCAGGTGCCGTCCTTTTTAGCCACTAATTGAGCAGGGCTAGCCCAGGGGCTCTTAGAAGGGCGACAAATACCTGCCTCAATTAAGGTGTTAATTTCTGCCTTTGCAACTTTGAGTTTTTCCGGCGTAAGTCCGCGTGCGCGTTCAGCTATGGGAGGTCCCGTTGTAATGATGTGGTGAAAAACATTTCGGTCTTCAACCGAAGGAGCCATTGATGTACCCGTAATTTCCGGAAATTCCGCTAATAAATGGGCTATCAAATCCTGTGGGCCAAACCGATGTACAGAACCTATAGATACATTACGCGTGTTGCAAAGCGCAAACGTGCCAGTTACCGCATCAGTCAACCGACGCCTCTTAATGTCTACGATTAGACCGTGGTGGTTTAAAAGATCCGCATCTATAATGGCATACGGTACAGCCGCTATATAATTCCACCGTATTGGTCGACGCAAACCTAAATCTAATATGCGGTATGACTCACCATAGGTATCGATAAGCGTATTATTAGCTGCGTAGAGCTTGAGTATTGCGGGCGCTGATTTTATTTTTATGTCAGCTGGTATTAGTGAAATGTCCGCGCCGGTGTCGACTAAAAAATATTGACCACTCTCTTTGTCGCTGACGTGGAGACGGCATGATGCACGAAATCCCTCCCCTGCGGCCTCCACGCGGGGAGGTGCATCTAGTTTTTTGCGTTAAAATTCACATACTCCTTGCACCACTTTCTACAAGAAGTTGCATTATTTAGATACTTTTTGTGTGCATAGCACAAGTCATCGCGATCTTTGCCTTGCGAACGTGACCCGCTTCTGCCTCGTGACTTTATTTTCTCCTCTAATGAACCCACCCTCAAAGACAATTTCTCGACACTCTCAATCAGCGCGGTGAGCTGCGAGGATAGGTCTGATGGCTCCGCGCGTACGCCACAGACTTGAAAATTTGATAGATCGGCGAGCTGATCAGCAAGCTCCGCCATGCGATCAAGAGATCCCTCACTGGATAGCAAAATACCTCGATGCTGTTCCGGCAGCTGTTCGAGAAAAAGAGTTTTAAGCACTGAATCATCCACCGCACCGCCCTCACTAAGGCCTCTAAGCCGAGTTAACATTAGTGATGGTTTACCTTCATTCAGTACCTGTCCCTTAATAAGCTGCCTTAACTTTGCCTCATGGGATATGGCAAACGACTTGATAATCCTCTCCTTAACGAGGTCGTATATGTTATTTGGCTGGGGAACCATTGAAATTATATCGCGGACGCAGCCAAGTGCCTCGACATCCAGGGCAGCAAGCACAAAGTCCGCCTTTGTTGACGACACCGTGACTGAAGCGTTGCGGAATGATACCTCCACCTGTACAAACCAGAGCACCGGATCGGCTCTGAAGATGGGTGGCAGTTTTGGCATCCTATAGGCTTCGATGCGTGGACGCGCAGTACTCAACGCAGTCAATTGCTGTTGAAGGCTCTGCAACATCGCCCTTGTCTCGTCCCCGTTTGCTCCAGCCCCAGGTTCAGTCATTCTAAAAACTTTACAATAATAATCAGTGAAAATAAATAAAAATTAAGAAGTTGGCAAAAAAGAACAACAATTTTTAACGATACGCTCACATACAACCTGTTGATATGCAATTTTAAATTTACTACACAAATACGTCCTAATTGCACACGGTTGCACTTTTCAAAGTCCACTTTGGCGGGCACACGCAGGAAACGATGACAGCGACGTTCGGCGATGTCAACAACGTCCAACGATGTGACGGTCGGTAAGGTAGGGTCCTACTCGTGGCGTCACGTGGAAGAAAACCGTTGAATCGCGCGGTAAAATGCGCGCCAAACTTCTTGGAGGTTATGTTTCGATCCCAGGTTTTGTTAGGAAAAATAGATTTACAACTCGTACCTCTATAACTGTTGCTTGCAGATAGCTGCAGATATGACCAAATGTGACGGTTCAAGACTTTCCAGGCCCAATCGTGCTCGCATTCGACGTTGATCACGTCGGGGTCACCAATGTGGGTTTGGATGTTGTATCCCACTTTAAAATCGCTCTTCAAGTTCTATAATGCACTATTTTTATCCTGGAGTAACTACCAGTCACTGGGTAAATAATAACAGCCACCACCGATCACTGAAGGTGCGTATACACTAGAGCGAACGAAAGCGAACGAATAACACCGCACGCATTCGTTGAAATGTGCGTACGTTTGATGCAATATTCGCATAGACGTCCACATATAGCAATCGTACGCATGCGGGTGTCGTTCGCGGACATTTCGTTCTTAAAGTTCCTCGGTTACAGTACTGATTTCGAAAATAACAAAATGTGTGATGAAGAGTTTTGTTTAATTGCCAGTGCTGCGTATATAATACTCAGCGAAGAGGCTGTGCAGAAAAAGAGAAGAAAACGTCGATGGTGGATGACCTCACTATTTAAAAGCAGAAACAAGTACAGAGGAGTAGATCTGATACTGAATCTTAATCAGGAAAGAAAATATGGCCTCTTTCAAAATTTCTGCAGAATGACATCTACAGATTTTGAATATTTATTAAATAGAATTGGTCCCATAATTTCTAAAAGGGATACTACATTTAGAGACGCTATACCAGCCGCAGAAATACTTACTTTGCGATACCTGGCTACAGGAGATTCTTACACTAGCTTGATGTACACTTTTAAAATATCAAAACAACTTATCTCGAGAATTGTACCTGAAGTTTGCTGTGCTCTTGTTGAAACGCTGCGAGAATACGTCAAGGTAAGACAAATGGTATTGTTTTATACATAATTATTTATTGTAGAAAATGTTACAAAAAACAAAACTAAAAATATTCTTAAAACTTAAATGCATGACACTAACCTAAGAAGTTATTTAGGTAATGGTTAATTGAATTTTCATTATCTGATGTGTGTTGTTCATGTAATATTGAAGATGACTGAGTTGGAGTGGAATTTAGTTGCGTGGAGCTTCCTTCAGGTCGAAGTTCATACAGCCGATAGGTGGAATGTGGAGAAGGTGATTGGATTTGGTGATTGGTGATTGGAGAAGGTATTGGAGTGGTATTTGAATGATGGTCTGAATGAATTGAATGAGATGGAATGGACGTTGAGGAGGATTGTTGATATGAATATTTCCTATTAAATGTTCCACTGTGCTTTTTGTTTGGGCATTGTAACGTCTGTGTTTTGCTGCAACGTGATCTCCAAAAATCCCACTTTGGTCGCGTTGTAAACGCGTTTCTGCAGTTTTCAATAGGGCGTATGCTTCGTCTGCTCTGGAAGTGGGTTTCGTAATTCTTTTGCGTAATGACGTAGACTTTTGGATATCTGCAAAATACTAAAATATAAAAACATGGTTATTTTTTAATTAAATAATTAAGATGTACAATACTAAAATCAGCTTACCAATAAAAGAACAACTAATTATACAACGAAACGGCACAAACTAAAAAACAAGGTTATGTTATACATTTTAGAATTAAATAAGACTTAATATTAATTTACCTATAAAAGAACAACTATGTATATAAATTTAATCACTACCACAACACAGAAAAAACGTAGAAAGAAAAACTAGCACAAAAACCAAAGAAACGACCAAAGAAACTACGCACAAATGCTTTGCTTAGGATAGAATTTCGAATCTAAACAAAACAAAAAAAGTTGGGAGTACAGTGCCGCCCAACGGGTCAAATATCAAATACACTTAAAATGCCTATTGAGTTGCATATACACCAGGCCATTCAGCCCCTACTCCTGATGCGTAAGAGCATACCATTATGCTTCTACCATGGACTGGCGTGCCGGCCTTTGACCTTTGAACAGACGAGATATCGAGGTACCTAAAAAACCCTCTTAATCTAAAGTAATTAATGACGAAGATGGAAGTATAAATGGGGGTGCTGGGGTTGCACTTTCAACTGGAATCATGACTGATGTTTGTTTGGGGGGGACGGGCACTTGAATGCCGGGCTAGAAAAATATTATGTCAAAATGTTAGGTTTGAGCATCTAAAACAGAAATTGAATGTTAGAAAATTTAAAGAAAAAGTGTATCGGAATCTTGGGCTAGAAGAATAATCTGAGTGATTTACACCGGACGATCGAGCAGAACCCTTGGGCGTTTATACCGCAAGTTTTCTGTGTCGTACGGTAACATCCCCCGTAATAGGGGATTCGAATGTTCCTCGAGGTTCGAGTACATTTTTTCTGCAGTCTCTCGCACGAATTCGTCGATGGTGATCATCTGGGCGTCTTCGTGAAGAGTGGTGTTCCTGACAAACCACGGAGCATCGAATGCCATTCTGAGGCACTTGTTTTGGATGACCTGTAGTTGTCGCATTTGTGTCTTAGCCGCGTATCCCCAAGCTGGGCAAGCGTAAGTCATCGTAGGCCTAATAACGGCGTTGTAGAGTCGAATCTTACGTGTAGGATCCAACCTACTGCGCCTGTTTATCAGAGAATAGAGGGCGACTAACGCTGCTTTCGCTCGGTTCGCCAGGGCTTTGACGTGCGGACTCCAGGTCAGCCGTCGGTCCAGAATGACACCCAAGTACTTCGCTTGTGTTTGCCATGGAATCTCCTCCTCGTGCAGAACTAGCGGCTCTGGGTTGCCTCGGATCCTACGAGTAAAAAGTACCGAGGTACTTTTTGTCGCATTCACCTTGACTCGCCAAGTCGCGAAGAAGCGCTCCAACACCGAGAGGGCGTTTTGCACTCTGCGCGCCGCAAGGTCCGGAGACATTGAGCGCGCAAAGATGCAAACGTCGTCGGCGTACATCGCTAACTCGGTTCCCTGTGTTCGGGGCAAGTCACTAACGTAGATACTATAAAGTAACGGCGATAGCAACGAGCCCTGAGGGACTCCGGCAGTTAGGATTCGTTCGCTTGACCTCGTTCGGTTCAGCTTAGTTCGGAAAGACCTACGGGAGATGTATGATCCGACTAATTGAACTAAGCGAGGGGGAATACCTGAGACAAACATTTTATTAAGCAAACCATTTTGCCATACCTTATCGAACGCTTTCGAGATATCCAGAAAAACCGCGACCGTGTGCTCGCGGCGGTTGTATGCGTCGGTGATGTGTTCCACGAGGCGTAGTACCTGAAGGGAGGTGGAATGTCCTGAGCGAAATCCGAACTGTTCGTCTGGTATGATCTCGAGTTCTTCGACGATATCTTGTAGCCTTGTTAGGATTATCAGTTCCGTGATCTTGCCGAGTGTTGGTAGTAGACTGATCGGTCGGTAGTTCTGCGGGAAAGTGCGGCTCTGACCGGGCTTGGGAATAGCAATCACATCCGCGCACTTCCACTTTTCAGGGAAATGGCGGAGGCGCAGTACTGCATTCACAATACCGGTCAGGGCGACAATAGCCTTCTTAGGCATAGCTTTCAGCGCAGCGTTCCCGATCCCGTCAGCTCCTGGAGACTTCCGTTTCTTGCACCTGGCGATGGCCTGTTTAACTTCGGTTGGACTGGCAGGGGCGATCGGTTGATCATCTTCTTCGGACATTCTCTGTCTTACTAGACGATCAACGTTGTCGATGTGCTCGTCGACGTCATCGTTGTCGTCGTTCAGAGTGAACTGTCTTTCGAAGGTATCAGCGAAGGCCTCCGCTTTATCCTCGTTAGTAAACGCCATACCGGCAGAACCGTGTATGGGTGGCATCGTTCGGGTGCCGCCTTTCAGCGATCGGATCAGTTTCCACGTCGAGTTTTGGTCCTCTTCGTTCAGGGCGTCCAGTTTGGCATCGAAAGCAGCGAATCGGCATTCGTCCAGCTCCCGCCGGACTTGTCTTGTGAGACGCTCGTATGTTTCCCTCTCGACTGGGTCCCAATTTCGTTGCCACGCTCTTCTAGCCCTGTTTCTCTCGCGGATCAGTGTCTGTACTGCCGCTGGGAGGGCGCGCCGTTGGTTCCGTACGGGGATTCGGTTCGTTGCTGATCGAAGGGAGGCTTCTATCCGTTCCGTAAAGCTTTCTACAGCTTGTTCCAGTTCCGGGATATCTTCTATGAGTCGAATCGGTCCAATCGTATCCTCCAGGTGTTCGGTGTAGGCTGGCCAAGCGATGACGTTCTTCATTACTGGAATGAGGTTGTCCTGGATATCTCCCAAATCCAGTAGAACCGGATTGTGGTCCGAGCTCAGCTCACATTCAGCGCTGTTAGTTGGTGCCCCAATCCAACATCACGCATGATGACCATGTCCAAAACATCCGGTCCTCCGTTGGTCGGGAAGTGCGTTGGCTCCGGTGGCGCGTCGGCTTGAATGTCCCAAGATTCTACAAGATCGTGAAGTATCTTACCATTGCGGTTTTGGTTTCGAGAGTTCCAAGATGGGTGCTTCGAGTTCAGGTCTCCGGCGATGATAACCCCTTTGTCCGTGTCCAAAACTGCCCTCAGGTCGTTGTCTAAGATGCGTCTCGCGGGGGCGTTGTAGGCCGCTACCAATCTCAAGAGACCGGCAGTAGTCTTCACAACGACGGCGTTCGCTTCTAGATGTTCGAGTTCTGGGAGTTGGTCCTCGTAGTGGTCCAAGCTTGTTCTCACGAAGATTGCAGTACCGCCTCCTCTCGCACCCTGTCGATCCTTTCTGTACAATCGGTAGTTTGGCACGCGTGGATTGTCGCCAGCCCGCATGTGCGTCTCGCAAGTTAGGATTGCGTCGGGGTTAAACCTCTCCGCAAATTCGCGTAGTTCCGCAACACGGTTGACAACTGAGTTCGCGTTCCAAAATACCAACTGTAAGGAACATGGGATTCTTGGTCTTCTCTCCATTAACGTTTGAGGGCGGTCTGCAACTCCGATGCGTGTTTAATTAAAACCCCCAGAATATCAGCGTTCGCGCTATAACATTCTTCGAAGATTTTAAACAACACCGTGAACAGCTTCAGGAGGTCCGGTCGGTCGGTGTTTGTCACTGGTTCACTTGTCACTTTTTCACTTGTCACTTTTCCACAAAACATTTGTTTACTTGGCACTTGTTTAACTGACACTTTTTCACTTGGCACTTGTTTTTTAGCACTGTTCTTCTTGCTTTTCGACTTCTTCTTCTTCTTCTTGGTTGTCGTATTTCCCGATGAACTGGCCGTTGGGTCATCTGGTTTTTGTACCTGCGAACACGACGGGATGGGTGTTAGGGATTGGCTAGGCAATTTCGGGCTTGCGCCGGTCGGTTGCTTTGCCGGGATTAGGTTTGAGGTTACTTTTGGCTTGTTTTGGGTCAGCGCCGCCGCTTTCACGGTTGGTTGCTTTGCCGCCACGTGGGTGTTAGTGGACACTACATTAGCGTAACTAAGTCCACTTACCTGGTTGTTCTTTGGGTGTTTGACGCATCCCGTGAAATTGGCGGTGTGTTGCAATCCGCAGTTTCCGCACTTCGGTGGGGCTTCCGCTGGGGCGTCGCAATCCACCCGGTAATGGGCACCACTGCACTTCACACACACTTTGTCACGGTTGCATCCTCGCTGGGCGTGTCCGAACGCCTGACATCTGTGGCACTGACCTACTTCTGTTTTCCTTCGCGCCGATTCCACGGTCACGTCCAGTCCAAGTAGGGTCTTGGCGTCGAAGATCTTCTTGGCTTGGTCCGTTTTTCTTAGGGATACCAAGACTAGCGGTATAGGCTGTCTTCTGGCACCCATTCGAAGGCGGTAAGCACCGTACGGACTGAAACCTTGGGAACGTAGATCCGCGATGATCTTCTCTTCTGAGAATTCCGTCGGCACTCCTCTGAAAACCACTTTAAGTGGTTTTTCTTCGGTGAGCGCGTACGAGTGGTGCTGGATGCCCTGAGCCGTAGCGTACTGTTTCAACAGTTTGAAACCTTCCTTCATCTCGAGGTGGATGCTGATCCCGTCCTTGGTCAGCTTTGCCTTTTTGTAGGTGATGTTGTTGCGCCTCATGTACGCCATAACTTCGGGCCAGTCGGTCTTCTTGCGGATGACGATCGGGGGAACTCGGGTGTCTCTCGGGGCCGTCCGTGGGGTGTCGACGCCGGTATGCGGTTTCGCACTTCTTGCGACTACGGTAAAGCCCGTTTCGTCGTCCTCGCCGGGTACCGGGACTTTCAGTGCGTCCGCCATCACCTTCTCCGCTTCCTTCAGGGACACCAGGGTTGGCACCGGTGTTTCGGGTTGAGGTGCTGGGTCGCAGAGCTCCAACTTGACTTTCCGCGCCCTCCGCGGCTTCTTTGGCTTTGCCGCCTCCATGGCAAAGTCAGGCCTAGAAATACTAGAAAAATCTAGTGAAGCAGAAAAATTAAAAACTAATTCTAATACTTGTTCTAAAAAGAACAAGCAACAGAAGTTGGTTCGAAGGTTCTAAGAAGAACCAAGTCGGGGTCTCGTAGGTAGTCGGGCTCTCGTAGGTAGCTGAGGTCTTGGAAGGTCTGCACCCACTGTGACTGTCAACTCGAATGTGACGTGCGTGACTGAATGTCTGGCGTGCCGGCTGAACCGGGGCCCTTCTTATTCCTGTTGCCAGTCCGTTTTCAGGCGCCGCCCATTGCTGATCCTGGCGCTACTATTGGTTGACGCGGTGAGCGCGGTAGTGGAGGCGTGCCGTGTTCGTGGCGGGCGTGTTGATTGGCGCGTCGTTGATGCAGCGGCGTCTACTGTCGGTAATAGTACTTCCTGCTACCGGCGGCTGTTGTATCTCCACTATTACCAGCCTGACTTATGATAGTCTCCTCCTTGGAGTATCTGGCACCCATTGATAACACTTTTCTATAACAATGCTCTGGGTACTCCGGAATATTTCTTTTTAACTGTTGGGTCGTCTACTTGTTGTACTTTAGTTGTTCCACGGTAGGACTGGCAGGATCGCCATGTGATGGAGGTAGAGGTGTTTAAATAAAACCACTCGAGCCCTTACTTAATTTGTCTATTGGAAGATGCGTGGACACATCAGTGGTCACATTCTGACTGACTGGTGTTTTAGGTCAGGTTGTTGCCTACGTTCCGGAAGCCTGTCGAAGTCATGTGCTGACACAGCAGCCATTCGACACATGCAGTGATATTCCGCAATACATTATTTGCACAATAGACATATATAATTAATACACATTTATCATTATTAATACACTACGGGGGAAAATGCCAAGTTGCGAAAGTGTGCCATCCTCGTCAAAATTCCACCTTCGCTTCATTTCTTTGCTTCTTTTGCTTCGCTTCTTTCAGAAAACACTGAGAAAATCCCTACACCTATTGTAGAAATATGCCAAAGATTCCGGACGATTTGGAATATCTTTATTTTTCTGAACTTCAGACATGACGTCAACGCCCAAATACATCGTGCAATGTGGCAGAAAATGTGTTCGCTTTTCGGGATCGATATTACCCACATCCGTTTCCCTAACATATCGTCCCTCCATATAATATAAAATAATTTGCACGTAATTGTCCCTTATTTCTTTAGATTCGTTATCAGTATCTTATCGGATTGTAAGTATTTATTTATTACGTCTATTTTCGGTAAAATTTTTAAATTTTAAAAATAAGTAGTCCAGTTTTATAAATGGGTCATTGAGTCCATTATGTATCTGTTCTGCTGCTAGTAATCGTTCGTCTAAATATTTCTCATTGAAAAATAATAATAAAAATATAAATAATATATAAAATATAAAAAAATATAAAAATAATAAATAAAAATACAATAATATTATTTTATTGTTAAGAAAAAAATTGAGGAAAGTTAATATATAAAAATAAAAAATAAACAAAATACAATAGGGGGTTACTCCATCTGCTCCTTTTGGGCATCCCACACAATATCAAAAATCTTCCTCTTCACCATTCCTAAAATGCTCGGGTTTGCAGTTTTTCTTAATTCATGTTCGATAGTTTTGGCAAATGACGTTAAATCATCCTCTTCATTTTGTGACTGCTCACGTTTTGTTAGTGCATTTGTTGCAGCGCTTATTAATTCTGCAACCTCTTGGGGTTTAGGGGTATGTTTTGCTTTTTTTCCCATTGGAGTCGTTCTGGAGCTAGTGGGAGTCGGTGACAACAATTTCGAAGAATTGAAATCTTCAACGATGCGGTGCCATCAAATATGAGCTCCGGCTCTACCTCGCTATCAGTGTTGCCAACCGGCGTCAACAAATTATCGGTAGAACTGTCCGTGAAAAATCGGTAGATTTCGGCAGATTTTTTTTTATTACGTAAAATTATCTTAACATAAAAAGCAAACATATTTGTTTACCTTTAAAAAAAGCTCCAAAGCTCGTCAGTGCGGCAGTTCGCAATAAATGATTTTTTTAAATTAGATTGTATTTCTTAAAGTAATCGTAAAACAAGGTATCCGACTAATCGACTAATTTCACTAATTGGGTATTTTTCTACAGTAGCGTTTTTACAGCTGCATGAACAAACCTGTTGATATTTAGCTCATAATGTATACATATAATAAACTTAGAAGAAAAAATGCTATGCATGTGTTAAAAAGTTATTTATTTAAATACATGCACAAATACAAAATAAACAATAAAAATGTATACATAAAACACTAGGTATGAGCTAAACTTGATTTATTTGGATTCAGGATACAAATTTCTTTTTGTCATTTTGGCTATCATATTTTTGTTAATGGTAAAATCAAAGCAAGTTTTTTTCTCTTGTTACGAGTCTTTTTGCATGCAAGAGACCTGTGATGGTTTCGGTATCTAAGCGGTTTCTTTTCTTTGTTTTCATTGCATTAATTTCCGAAAAAACTCTTTCAACATTTGCAGACGAATGAGGAAATGTTAAAATATTTGACACCAAGTGTGTTAAAACAGGAAAAACATAGGAATCATCCCCAAACTGCATGTTTTGTATTTTTCTTCAAAATACTTGAGCATCGTTTTCAAAACTATTAATTTCTTTAGTACCACGCAATAACCGCCATTCATTATCTAATGTTTGCAAATCAGAATTTTGTATTAAATTTGGAAATCGAGAACCAATGTTTGCGATAGTTGAAATATGACCATTTATTTCAGTTTCTGGATCAATGAAGTCGAAATTTTTTATAAAGTTATCCTTAAGTGGAAATCGGTCAATTATTTGATTACACCCTTCAATATAAAATTGTAGACATCTAGTTCTTAAAAAAAGTTCTTGTTCTTCATATAATTTATTGCTCGAAAGAGCAAGTGCAACCGCAGCACCAAAGTACATGTCTTTTAAATTTAATTGATTTTGAGGATTTTTATAATCAATACAATCTAAATCTAAATTTAAACATTCAGCTTTTATAAAACAATCAAACAAGTTCCTTACTACATTACAAACTCTTTTATATAAAATGTGGATTCGTGGCTTTTCTGATTGCAATTCTATATTTAGCTTATTGGAAAAAGGTAGACTATAATCTAAAAATTGTAAAAAAAGCTTTGTTGTGGGGTCATTATATTTGGACAAAATATTTGTTGCTGCCAAAACATCATTATTGTTGACAGCATCAATAAAATACAGCCTTAAAGGTTCGTATTGCTCTAATATTCTTTTGATAACTGCATGAGCAGACAGCCATCTAGTTTGGGATGGGTGTAAAATCTTATGAATTTTTACATTGCAAAAATTTTGAGTCTTGATTTTCGCCAATCCTCTTTGGACTCGAGGAAAAATAATTGTAAATGTCACGTGTGAAATCTTCTATCTATCGGGGCAGTTTTTGGCATGCGTAAGAGGCACACAAATGAAATGTGTGACAAATACATTTCATAGTGTATAAATGGTTAATATCTTTTTTCAATAAAACAGTTAACGACTGCCGTGCTCCTACTAGAGATGGGCCAGGTCGTTCCTTCTGCGGACTCGTTCCTTTCGGTCCAGTTCCTTTAGAGGAACGAATCCAGCGGATTCGTTCCTTTGCACCTACCAGTCCGCACTCACTCCGGACCGAACCTACTGCGGTCCGAACCTACTATACCGTACTGGGTGCGGTGCGCACCCAGTACCGCTGAACTTGCTGTGAGTGCCAGACGCACCGCACCTAATACGAACCCTATACCGCTGTACCTACTGGGAGTGCCGGACCGACTAAAGTAAATTATACGATGTTTGCTTGCATCGTCTGTCGCAAAAGGTACCCACAACCGATGCGATTACTTGACTTAAATATATGCAGATGGTTGTTATTAATAAATAACTAATAATCTACAAAATAAATGAATGTATTAATTAATAAATTGGATTTGAATTGTATTGGTTCAAACAAATCTGAAGTCCAGTGTCCAGAGTAACTTAGGTTACTATGTGAACAAATCAGGTTGACCGTGTGATTTATTATGTGTGAATCAGCCTATATTTTAAACTTGTTTTAAACAAAATAAAAACACTTGAACGTAAAATGTCATTTATTGATAAAGTAACTGAAAAATTTATGCAACAACTCGTAAAGAAAGATAATAACTAAAAAAATATATTCAATATAAATATTTTGATTCAACTTAACATGTAATAATATTTTACAAAGGTTTTAGTACTTTCAAATTATGATTTAAAAAGATAATATTTTCCACTTTATTATGGGATAATTTATTCCTACGTTCTGAAATAATTTGCCCTGTTTTTGAAAATATGCGTTCGCATGGAACTGACGTCGCTGGTACACAAAGTATTGATGTCATTATTTTGTACAAATTCGGGTAAATATGTTTTCTTTGTTCCCACCATAGTAGCGGATCATGTTGTCTGTTCAAAAGCGGCTCTTGTAAGAATTGAGGCAAACCCATCGGAGGCAAACCCGATTAAATTTTTTTTGTATGGAATTTTACATAAATTGAAAAAATTTTCAACATGTTTATATAATGTGTTTGCATCAGCTGCAACCAGTGGAATCAAACCAAGAAATTCATCATACACTACATAATTAATAACATATCTAACAACCATGCACAGATGTTTAATTGTGCCTATGTCTGTGGATTCATCCACAATTAATGAAAACTTATTGTTTCTTAAATTTTGGCACAGAATTTCAAAACTCTCCTTCCCAATGCCATTTCTTATTATGGCGTTTGCTTTTGTTCTGCCGCAGTGAACGCTTTCAGCTATTTTAGAGTCTGTACAAACAGATCTAATCAACTGAGGCAAATGGTCCATCACCGTAAATGGCAGGTTGTGTTCTGCTACAAAAGCTGCTAAACGTATTTCACCTGTTATCAAGCAACAAAAAAACATACATTAGGACAGTATTAAAATTTTAAAACATATTTACCTTGTTTAATACTGTGGTCCAAGGGAATCTTTTTATTTGTAAATGAGGTTAGTGTTGTTTGATGCTTTAATTGCGATGACGCCTGGAGATGTGTTTTCGCATTCATATGTTTGATAAGAGCATCTTTCCCAGATGTCACCTTAATGTCCTTGTTACAACTTTTGCAATACGAGAATGTTTTGCCCTTTCGGCTAGATGACAACAATTTCTTAAATTCAGGGAGTTCAATCCACTTTTCGTTGTGCGATTGCAGATATTTCTTTTTTGTACTCGGCCCTGCCCGTTCGCCGTCACTGCTTCTTGTACTATCACCCATTTTACTTCAAAACTAACACAATGCACTGCAACCTACATAAACTGCGTTGCGTGTTGCTCATCAGTTCAAGTTCAACGTAACAGTAATATTCGTTGAAACTTATATGTGTTATTCCCCTATATTATCGATGGAAGTAGCGCAGCCGGCAAGGGCAGAAAACTGTAAATGGCCCTGTAAATTGCAACGCACTCGATCTAACGAATTCAGATGGCGCGCAGTGTTAAATTATCAATGCTATTAAGTCGGTAATGTTGACTACAATAAAAGTAAAACTAGAATGCTTCCTACATTTCAATATTGTGTTGCAACTAAGTAATCTTCAACAAAAATCGGTAGAATAAGTAGTTAAATCGGTAGATCGGTAGGTTTGTCCATAAAACGGTAGATCTACCGAAAAATCGGTAGGTTTGGCAACACTGCTCGCTATCCACAATATTTTCCGGTTGTAGCGTGAGTTCTGGTAAGTTCGACTCCGACTCCGTTGTCGCCTCTGATTCCTGAAGGAACTTTAAATGTTCGTAATACCACAACTTTGGTGTGTATATGTCCGACGTACCGGCACCACTGTTTTCACTAATTTTAATTTTTCCCATCTCCTTAAAAAACTGCGTCCTTAGGTTATGTATTTTGTTTTTAATTGCCTCAACTGTGAGGACTTGTGCAGCAGCTAAGGCATTTTTCGCCACCAAGTCTCGTTGTATTGCATTTAATGCGTCTAGTCTTATATTTTTGTTTTTGTACTCTGGCAGAGGACAGTAGAGAACTCGTTGGTTCTGGTATAATTCAATTAGATCATCAATAATTAATTTCGACCACACGAATTTATCAATATTTTCCTTCTTATCTCCTTGATTATTAACATCTTAACAAACTCTTCTCAAACCAAATTATCAAACTAAGCACGAACAAAAACAATTAGCGGAATAGGTTCTGTTACGCTTGGGCCTACGCGTCTATCAGCAATGGTGCCACTACTACATTTATGTTTAAGTTCTTAAAAAGTTACTAGAATAGTAAGTAAAAATCGCACGGATTTAGAACTGATTCTAAACCCATGCGATTTTTTCATATAACCTATATATTCAAAAATTGCATAGTGTAAAACGAAAAATCGCATGCGATTTGTCGCATGATTGAGGTTAAAATTGCAGGTTCAAATTGCACAGATGTAAAAGCGCTATTAAATACACATTATTATATCGCTTGTTTCTTCGTAAGTCATCAATCTACGCCCGCTATAAACCTAACTGCCCGTCCTTCACGCCGCTCGCAGGGGTTGTTGTTGGTGTCGGCACAGAGATGGCGTTAGCTGTACGAAAAATGCTAACAAACAAATCACACAAATGTCATGATTAGTTGTCTATCCTGTACTAGTGCAACTGGCAGTAAATATTTATCTGCAATTATGAACTACACTAAAGATGAGCTTGTAGTTATATTAGGAGATTGCCTTTCTCGCGCAAAGAGTATACGGCGAAAGATATCCAAATGCCCGAATTCCGACTAAGATTAGGTGCATCGATAAATTGTTAATTCAATATCAAAATAATGGAAGTATTGTGAATATTTAGTCACGATGAACATCAACAACTCATAACAAACGCAAATTGTTTATCATACATTGTTATTTACCAGATAAAAGCTTAAACAAAAAAGCATACAACCAGTCAAACATAAAAAAAATATATTCTAATGATTAACAACACAACACAAGAGTATTTCTTTAAGAAATCATCTTGCTCTTCACACTAAATGGAACTATCTACTATGCGAGTATAGACGGCACATTAACATTTATAATGAAATACACAAATTTACAAAAAATAAATAACTGGAACAAAATTGCAAATAATCAATTAACAAAAACAAATATAAACTAAATGAAAATATTTCGCTAATGCTCAATTGTGTGGTCCCTTTGTGCAATGCATTCTCGAAGTCGGTCACTGAACTCTCTCTGCACACGTCCCAATAGCCAGCCATACATCAAGACTTCAGCGCGCGAGGTCGAAGTGTGCCGTTCAGTAATGGCGGTTTGGAACGTCATGTCCAAAGAGTGTCAATGGCTATGTTTACACCATTCATGGTTTGATAAGGAGAAAGGTATTTGTCGGGCAATTCCGTCCTACGAAGATCGAAGAAGCAACCGTAGACACAGTGTTTCGGACTATTAGTCCTCATCAGTACGGTATAGCCAAGGAGCAAGATGGACACTCAATGGAAAAAAACACTCAAATGGGGACCTAAGGGGGTGACCAACGTCGTTAATTTGGTGCTTTTTCCATTGAGTGTCCATCTTGCTCTTTGGCTATACCGTACTGATGAGGACTAATAGTCCGAATTACTGGCTCTACGGTTGCTTCTTCGATGTTCGTATGACGGAATTGCCCGCCAAATACCTTTCTCCTTATATATCTCTCCGATTAACCAGTTTTCCTATTAATAGTTTGGTTCGGTACGCATGAACCAAATAGGCGGGGATAGTTCGTTAAGTGGTTCATGTGTGTTTACATCGCATTTCTGTTTGCGCAATTCGTGGATAACCTAAAACGGAAATGTCAAAAATGACGCAGAGGGACACTTCTAATGTTTAATATAATTGTTACAAATTTACAACAAAAAATACGTAGCCGAAGGAAACGGCTATTAAGTACTATAAGAAGAACTAGGCAAGATGTTATCAATAAATTACGCGCAACGTTTACTGAACAAATTAATAGTATAATTTTCCATCAAATTTTAACTGAAATGACACACCCGGTATTAATAAGTGATGCGATCAAGTATAGGAGAATATGGGTGAAGAAAAGAAGTGAAGATCACTGGAAAACTGTTCTGCTGGATACATATGGAGATGTAGAGTGTTATTCATGTGTTATTCATATACATATGGAGATGTAGAGTATTATTTAGACTTATTCAGTCAAGAGCACTGTGATATAGTTTCGAGATACAGGCGTCACCATTCTGGACACATGTATAACGACACACATCCCAGGAAACACACATACGTTAAAAAGACGTTTAAAATATTAATAACACCATTGACTTAATTCGTGTTTTCAATACGTACATTCAACTTGAAAATGTCGCGATTTTGCACGTTGCAGATCACGAAAACATAAACGTTTAAATGCTATGTTTTAAAGACGAATATTATTCGTTGCGTTTGACACATATTTAAACGTAGCAAGCACGCGTTAAGTACACGTTACAAATCAGTTAGGAGGCAACGTTTGAAAGACGTATTTCACAAACAAAATGTAAACGTTTCTAAAAGCCCAGATTTTTTAAAAATTTCACTGCCAATCGCCAAAAATGTAGACCTGTATGATTGTACCGGCATACACTATTATCGATAGAGAAATCTGTTTAGTAATATTTTATTTATAATATAAAGTATTTAACTTCAAACTTAAAAGAAACATTCGTGAACAAAAATACAACTGCCCTATAAATAGAAAAGGAAATGTAATTATTACACTCTTGGTTTTCCCTGATTTATGCGAGTAGATGCATGCTTCAACTACTCCTTAACAGTCCAGGCTATTTGTAGATCACTTCTTTCGTTTGTTGGAAAGTTGAGCTTTGCAGCCTCTGAAACGAGAAGGAACTATAATGTAAGTAAATTACTTATTGGTTTGAGCCCATTGTGCAAAGTAAATGGATATTGTAGAAAAATAGCTTCTTATATCTTTGCAATTGTTTATTAATTTACTATGTGGACATGTTTCGACAGTTTTAAACTGTCATCTTCAGCACATAATCTACAAAAAAGTACAATCAAAATTCACAAGAAAACCAAATGGCAGAGGCAAACCTACAGTCAAATCCGAAGCACAAACGGAACAAGCATCGGGAAAGCCACCGCAAAGACTTGTAGCAATTGGAGGCAAAACTAAACGGTAACAAACGGAAACGTGTCTAATTAAACGGAAACAAAAAAGTTTTGTTCAGGCTAAGAAATATAAATAATAGTTATATAATATCCTTTAATATTGTACCCGTTTTTAAAACAACCACTCAACTTTATAATTTACTTTCTAAGCAGCGTCGGGTTTCTTTATCGGAGGAAGGGGAGAGTGGTGTATATTCGGTCCAATGCAGTAATTGCAACGCTATTTATGTGGGACAAACAGGGAGATCTCTGGAGAGACGAATCCGAGAACACAGAACTCAATCTACATCTAATCTTTATAGACACAGATTGGACACAGGTCATAAGATATAAGAAGCTATTTTTCTACAATAAATTACTTATGTTATGGAGATGTGTTACTTACCGTAGACAATGCCCATCATTGCTGTCCGCTCAAATGCAACTTTAGTATAACGACCCTTCCAGTTGAATTGCAGTGCCATCTGGTTTCTCATCAGAAATTTCATGATGCGCCTTGTTACACCCTCGACACCTGAACCACCAAGTGCAGCCAACCTTTGCACCTTAAAAATAAATTTTACCTAAAATTTCCATTCCCTATTAAATTCGTTTCTTACCATATACTGATTTATAGATGGATCCTCCTTTGCTAAGTTTTCAAAGTTTAAAAATTCTTCGTACGTATTTAGCGGGAACACGGGTAAATTTTCAGGCGCTATTAGTTTTTGCAACGCCAGCTTCTTATTGTAGCGAAGAACCTCTTGCATTGTGACCAAAATTTGCTCTATTGCTGTTTGCATATTGGCCAGCGTTGCAAGAATGGTATCCAGGGATCCTGTGTTTAGAAACAAAAATTATTATAAATTGCATTATAAAATTAAAATATGAAATAACGTAAGCTAAATTTTTCATTTTTTATGAGACAGATTGAAATTCGAAAGAAGCCTAATATACTGTAGGTACTTAAAAATACGAATACAAACCAGTAGGAAGAGTTGTTACGGACACAGCTCCATTTGTTAGGCCGTTATCAACATCTTCTGAAACGTAACTGTAATGATGCACAAATTCTTAAAAGAACAATCGAATTATCTTATTACCAAAAATTATGTCATTGTTGAAAGCTGCGGCAAAATCAGAAGATAGTGTAAGGGTTGAGGTTGAAGTCGCCGTAGGAGTCTCAACCGAAACTAAGCCAGACTGTGCGTTGGCACTAGGAGTAGATGGGTCCTGGACTACTCGCCTTTTTTTCTGCGATAGTAAATCGCTTTCTTCATCTTCTGATGTCTCAGCATCTGAAGGAACAGATTTCCTGGTGGCGATACTTCCCGCCGATAGATAGTTTAAATCCTCACATTCTTTGATTAGCTTTTCAAGTTCTTGTTCGGCTAATTCGTATGACTCTAAAAATAATGAAACAGTTCAACATAAAGTAAATAATTACAAATGCATGCAATGTCTAGGTAAATGAACTAACCAGTTTGAAGATGTACTTTTGCCAACGGGTAATGTCGCCAATTTTTGTTTGCCGGTGGACATCGTTTTATGAAGAGTGTTAGCGGAACAGCTCCTGTTGATGATGGCCAATAACATCGCCTGCCATTTTTCAGTAACCAGCAAACCGGGACAACGGCGAATTCTTTGGGTTTTGAAGTGTCAGATTTGAATTCAACTACTCCGTAAAACATTTTTCTGGGAATAATTTTGAATAAATAAAAGTTACAATGATAAAGAAACGGAATTACACTCAATATAGGTAGTAATAGCGAAAATACAAGTGTAACTACATGCCGTGATTTAATGGAAAAAACGCATAGCTGGTTTTGTAAGGAATTAAAAATCCTTTGTATAAAATATTCTCTTTAGTTATTGAAAGAGCATTTTTTTGACAGAATCCTTTGCAATAGAAAATGTTCAAATTTGATGAAGGCATAGGTGTCGAATATAAATCGTAAGTTAATGAACTAATCCCCTCAAACTTTATTTCATTCCCGAAAACGCAAATCTTTTTAATTAAGATAACTTTTTTAGATTTCAGCAGAACACAATTATCCGGAACCGAATTTGCTAACATGTACTCACTAAAAATTGTCTTCCTACATTCATAAGATATCAGATCTCCATTTGCATGATAAGTCTCGTTATGGATATGTTTAGCTTGAAAAGCTGTTGCGCAGGCCATGTTTTTGTTTTTGGTTTTAGATGCACGCAAACATTTCTCTTTTTCCAAAATCCGACGATATATTTGTTCTAAAACACATTTATTGGAAGAATGTACTTTTCTCTTTAAAATAGCCAAGTAGCTCTCAAATACAAAACAAGAGTAGTCGGTAATGGGGCCAAACTTACGGACGTCGTCTACTACGTGCGTAAGGCTGTGAATATTATATACAACAAAATCTTCATTTAAGATTTCTGCAGACAATGTAACAAACTGCTTTAAAAAATTTTCAGCATCGTCCAAGTATCTGGCAATAAGACTTTTATTCGATATTATAAAAACTGCACAATGAAGCAGTAAAATATGCTTATACTGCTCTTTCTTCAAACACCCCTGCATCACAATTACTCCGTAATATAAAATAAAGTTTTTATATTCAGTTGCCTTCCAGCGCTTAATCTCACTAAAAGATCTACATTTTCTTTGAATTTCAGATGGTATGTATAATCTTATTTCAGAGAGTTTCGCGTTCATTGAGGTTATTAAAGTATGCGATAGTTTATGCGGAGCTTTGCCATAAAAGTAATAATTTACAAGGACCCGTCTAACAGCGCCTAGAAATATTAAATGCATCGGATCTAGAGGAAATTGTGCAACCAACTTTATATTTACTGCTAAAAGAGGAGATCTTGATTTAATGAAGGGTTTCTCACCCACTTCAAAATCTTCATCTCGAATCTGTTCAAACAACTGATTATTGGCATAATTAATTCGGTGGTTTTTGTATACTCCAACTATTTTACACCTCTCGCAACCGTGTTTACTAGTATGCCCTACTGTTCCCTTTAAATGCGCCCTTGCAGGTGCATCGCAAGTAAAAAATTTTATGTCGATTTCATAATGAACCTCATCAAAAACAAATCCTGTTTTTTGTAGTTCAGAAAATTCTGAAATAAAATCTTTTAAAAACACATGACAAGGATCTGGTTTTCCTGTTCCTGCATAGCAGGCAATTATGAATGGGCTGTCGTCGTTTAAATCTTCACATCTACCTAGAACAGGATAGAGTTCCAAATTACTTCTACGAAAAATTGGTAAACCGTCGATATTAATTTGTAAAAGAATTTTTGTAACATTTTGTTTAAAACCATGTGTCATTTTCACAGATAATTGATGGGAAATAGCCAAATAAAACATTTTCCCGTTGGTAAGGAAATTACTTGGAGTAAATCGAGGTGTTTGAAGTAAAGTGCGGTAATCATTAGGCAGAGAACTGTGATGTGGTTTTAGTATTTTCAACAACTGCGTCACAGCAGAGACACTGATATTATTGGAACAAGACCACTCTCGTAACTGATCTCCTAACAGAATTGTTGCATTTTCATTATTATTTGACGAACTACTACTACTGCCGCTGCTAGTTCGTTGCCAGAAATTTGGGCCAAGTGCATAAAATTCGATTTCTTGGCTTTCAGTTTCAAAGCTCACACCGTTCTTAATACCGTCGTCCGATTGTGTAGAAACTGTTAAACTAGTAGACAATGTTTCAAACGCAGTTGTGTTGTTCCCGGTTAATAAAGAAAACACGGCACGGTTGCACTTACCATTTTCACTATTACGTTGTGCACACTGTTCTTTCAACAAGGTATATTTCTGTTTTGCTTTTCTTTGAATTTGTCTCTTAGACAGGGGAGTAGGTATGGCCTTACTATGGACGGCCTTGAAAACCAAACGGCCGAGGCTATACTCGGAGTGGTGTTGCTAACTTCAGACAGGTTGTCAACTCGGCTAACTTCGGAGTGCGCCCCCTTGCCGCTCTAACTAGCACTCCGCCCCGCTGTGGCCCCCTCGAATCTAGGGCTCCGTTGCTCCCTGTGCCCCCTCCGGACTCCGCCCCCAACGCTAGACCGGTCGTTTAAATATTATGACTCAGGACTATAATTTATGTCATTCTAATCTATTGGATAACCTTGATGTTAATTAAAAATTAGCTCCAGTTCAGCGGTAAACAAATACAAACCAAATTTTCATCTATTTCTATAGTATTTTTTTTTGTGTATGTAATTAGGCGGAGGGAATATATTAATTAAAGTGCTCAGATATCAATAATAATTTTTATAATGCTACAAATTGTTAAATTAATTTTTCTGGGTTATAACTGTGTAATGTATATTGGGGTGGAACGCACCACAGGGCGGTCGATTATTGGTATATTGCCCGCATCGGCATTTAGAAGAGAATAAATTATAAATATAACCATTTCTCTCTTACATCAATGTGAGATTAAGTTATCCCAGTCTTTCTGTTTGTGTATGTGTGTATATTATTGGGTCTATCTCGCTATAATAGTGTACGGACAGATACAAAAACGTTCCACAAGCGTTTGAGCCCTAATAAAATTAACGAGACAGTATAAAACTCCATCTCGCTCCCACACACACACACACACACACACACACACACACAGCTATACCGTCGTCACTTACTTAATTGAGCAAGTACATAAAGTCAATTTTAGTTCACTATTGTTTCCGAACTCAATCACAAAACAGGATACGTACGTGTTCAAACTTGTCAGTGCGTCGGGTCCACCAGACGATAATTAGTGTTGAATTCTGATTGGGTCGCCAGATGCTATATAACGTGTAATCTATTAGTAATTTCTACCAGTAGTGCTACAGAGATTTTTATTATCAGTCGTGCATACAGCAGTGTCTATTTGTATACAGCAGAATAGGTAAGTAATTATTACCTATTAATTTTATACGCAAACTTCGCAATAGCTTCGTGAAGCACATATCATCAATAAGCATTTTTGTAATTACCTACATATTGTGTATTTTAAAATAAATTAGGATAATACGAATTAGTCAAGGCATAATTTTGAAGTTAATTTATGAACCTGGCTGGGGTAGAGTAAACCCGTTCCTCATTCTACTACCTGTTAAAAGATTACAGTAATCGACCACAGTCAACTGACTAAATAATAAAAATATACACTTGAAATTGTCGTAAATTTCGAATACAAATTAGATCTTCTATAACGTGATTCATATATTAGCATAAGTCTTTATTTTTTTTCATTTACCTTGTGGTGATATATTATTATATTATCCACATTGTGATTGTTTCTAACGTTCGCATTTGTAGAATCGGCTGATGATGACTTTGCGTAGGTCGAAACCGGTAAGTTTTTTATTAACATATTCCCTGCAAAATGGACGTATTGACATTACATATATTATCTTTATAAATGCATAATTGAATCACAGTGTTGGCTTTAAATTAATTTAAGAAGCAGATTAAATATTTTTTTAGATACATTTATTTATTAGGTATTTTACTTCGTACGTGTTTTCAAATACCTGGGGATAGAAATATGTATAAATTAGTTATTGACTCGTATCCCTCTAAGGTTTAAATTAAGATAAGAATTGGTGCGTTTTAAATTATTTTTCAATTAAAATATATTTTTAAGTTGTTACAAATTCAGATACAAATATTAGATTTTTTTTATTATGTAAGTCGAATATTATCACAATCCCTGCGGCGATTTACCATACAATTTACGTCCCTTTGCATTACTATTATTAACATTGTTATATTCCTATACATATGTACATTAGTTACTGTATTTATTGATTTTAGAATTGTAATAATGAAATTGCAAAACACGAACAATATTTACTCTGAAAATAAATAATAAAAAGTACTAAAGCATAAATCTCGTAACAATAAAAGTATATAAAATCAGTCCTTCTACAAATACTACCTAATAATTAACTAACCAAAAAATAACTTTTCTGACGTTCGGAGAAGTAAATTTGTCAATAATTTCGGTGAAATCATTATTCAAAAAGCGTCATCAACAAGCATTGTTGTAATTACCTACATATTGTGTATTTTATAATAAAATAAAATAATACGAATTAGCCAAGGCATGATTTTTAACTTAATTTATGAACCTGGCTGAGGTAGAGGAAACTCATTCCTCATTATGCTACCTGTTAAAAAAAAATTACAGATATCTACCACAGTCAACGGCCTAAATTACTACAATATGCACTTGAAATTGTCGTAAATTTCGAATACAAATTAGATCTTTTATAGCGTGATTCATATATTAGCATAAGTCTATTATTTTTTTTATTTACCTTGTGGTGCTATATTATCCTTATAAATGCATGATTGAATCACAGTATTGGCTTTAAATTAGTTTAAGAAGCAGATTAAATATTTTTAGGTGCATTTATTTATTACGTATTTTACATCGTATGTGTGTTTTCAAATACATGGGGATAGAAATATGTATAAATTAGTTCTTGACACGTGTCCCTCTAAGGTTTAAATTAAGATAAGAATTGGTGCGTTTTAAATTAAAATATATTTTTAAATGGTTACAAATTCAGATACAAATATTAGATCTTTCTATTATGTAAGTCGGATATTAGCACAACCCCTGCGGCGATTTACCATACAATTTACGATACTTTGCATTACTATTATTAACATTGTTATATTTCGTATACATATGTACATTAGTTATAGACCAAGCAATAGAGATTTTTTCGTGACAAAAATAGTATCAGCAAGCCGACGGTCCCAGGTCACGTGGTCACGTGTTATTACTTAATTTGTTATAAACAAAAAACCTCAAAAATCGTGCTTTTTTCGTTTTTCTTGTAAAAGCTGAACCGATTGGAGCATTCTTGACTCGATTGCATTAAAATTAACGGAGGAAATTCGGAAACACTTATTGCTGTAATTAAAAATTTCAGCTTCTGGTATCTCCTTGATTATATTATTTAAAAATTCATATTTTGGTTGGCATAACGTCTTGGAAAAAATGTAGATATTCTCGAAGCGTAACCATTTTTCTCAAATAGTAAACTAAGTAGAAGGTTTGTTTTCCGCTACCTGAAGGACTACATATAATCGCCCTAATACTATTTGGAAGAAGTTCACCATGGCGCAGATGTGTAGACACATCATCATTTGAGCAGACTGTATCCAAGTTTATTACGGGTAGTGATAGTAATGGATGACTGACGACCCTCATGCTAGCGAATACTGATTGATACTAAAAATACTTATAAATAATAATCAATTTATATATGATTTGGAGTTACGGAAGGTGAGACTGATATGTGTATGATATGTTGACAGAATCCAGCATATTAGAAACCTGATTGATATCAAATACGTGAACGTGATCAGCTATACGTGATATACCCAAACAGGGTGTGATGTATATGTTCCACCAAACACGTAAGCTGTTTATCCAAACACAAGCTGTTTCATATACAAATTAAAGGATGGCTAGGGGGTGTTGTGTGGGTTGCAGGTGTGAAAATTTCTACATTCGTAGAATTTTAATAAGAAAACGTGTCAATATGCAAAATATCATTTTATGTCAGGTCACTGATGTAAGTGAAATAAGAGTTGATTGTTTGGTATCTCATATTTGTACCTACTGACATGTGTGTAACTGCTTGAGAACTGACTATAAAATATAAAGCTCAGAACACAAAGGTCTCATATATTGATAGGATTTGTGCTTGTTTTACATAAGAAACAATGCTATTTTGCAGAATTGGGGCTATATGAAACAAAATCCCATAAGAATGCATACAATTCAACGCACAGCGGCATCTACAGCATCTTCATCACTAGCTAATTCATCTTTCTCGTAGTTGCTTTTACACTGAAGATGTCAAGTCGACTGACGCAATCGTTGTTTTTTTTTGTCAGGTCACTGATGTAAGTCAAATGACAGTCGATTGTTTGGTATCTCATATTTACAGCTACTGACATGTGTAACTGCTTGAGAACTGACTATAAAATATAAAGCTCTGCACACTAAGATCTCATATATTGATAGGATTTGTGCCTGTTTTACATAAGAAACAATGCTATTTTGCAGAATTGGGGCTATATGAACCAAATCCCATAAGAATGCATACAATTCAACGCACCGCGGCATCTTCATCACTAGCTAATTAATTTCTTTCTCGTAATTGCTTTTTACACTGTCGAATATTGTTGGTTAATACATACTACCACCTCATTACTTTCTGATATAGCTCCGTATTGTTGTCGGTTGTCATTTTTACGACATTCCCAGAATGTAGCTCTCCCATTGAAGATCAAACCGGTAATACTATAATAAGAAGAGACCACTTATCCGTCTTCTTTGTCAGATCGACTGACATGATTAACGGGTTGACTGATACAAATTATCAGGTCGACTGACACAATTAAAGGGTCGACTGACACAAATTGTCAGGCTGACTGACGCAATCGCTGGTTTTTGTGTCAGGTCACTGTTGTAAGTTAAATGAGAGCCTTAGATCCTTATTATATTGTAAAATATCTATTATTTGTATCCGAATGTACGAACATTTCATATATACGAAACCAGGAGACTTTTTGCCCGTTGTACAAACAAATATTATAGTGTTTTAACGGTTTTGAAATGTATGTAATTGTCACGCTGTTTTGTCTTCGGTACGTGTGCTTCACGAAGGTATAAATTAAGACGAACATTAGTTTTAATTCATTTATTGTTTTACAGTCGTTCCAAGCGGAGCTAAAATGGAGACCTTTACAGTGACCAGAGATATTACACGCAGAATCAAGCGATTCAACACGCAGGGGCGGACCATGGAGTTTAAAATAAACCAGACACCGGAAGACTCTGATGCAGTAGGATGGGTGAAAAAGGCTATTAATAGTGCAATTAAATATGCTACAGAAAACCTAAAGCCAACTGATCAGGTCGGTATCAGTATTTGCAGCAAGGGGTTTGAAAAGGGAGAAGGGTGGCTACGATTCCGGGAGGCCGGAAAACTTACCACCGAGGACGTGTGGAATGTACTGAGTTCCCTATTCCAATCAAACTCTATGGGGCTGAGCACGGATACCTTCTGCTTGGGTGTGACATCTGTTCGAATGCCTATGGGGAAAGGCAAACACAACACGTACACCACCTTCACGGAGGAGTGCAACCGACGTAGAGGTATTGTCACAATCAACAATAGAGACAACCTTTGCTTGCTCCGCGCTCTGGTTGTTGCGCAGGCCCACGTCGATAAAGACCCTGAATACAAGATAATACAGAGGGATATCAGGAAGTTGCAGACGTCCCGTACCCAAGAACTGATGCGTGATGCGGGTGTCACTGCCCCCGAAGAGGGTTGTGGTATCCCCGAGCTGCAACAGATTCAGCGGCATTTCAAAGATTATTCCATCTGCGTCTACCTGTATGGTAACAAGGGGCGTGACGTGATGTTTCAGGGGCCAAACAAAGGCAAAACCCTAAACCTCCTGTACCATGAGGGACATTATAATGTCATCACCTCGCTTACAGCCGCATTTTGCTGCAACTATTATTGTGACCACTGCCACACCTCATACGATCATAAATCAAAACATCGTTGTGGGGGTACATGTTATGCATGTCAGCAGTCACCGCCATGCTACCGAGATATTAAGACTAAATGCCCCGATTGTCTGCGAACCTTCAACAGTCAAGCTTGTTTCAAGAACCACAAGAAGCCAGGGCCAAAGGGCGGGGTAAGCATATGTGAAGAAATTCGCCAGTGCCCTTTGTGCTTAAGGACAGTGAGAGCAGACAGAGAACACTTTTGCGGAGAGATTTACTGCAAAACTTGCCGCAAACATCAGCCACAAAACCATCTATGTTATATGCAGCCAGATGTCGGTAAACCTCCTAAGAAAAACTTTTTGTTCGTTTTTTTCGACCTAGAAACGAGACAGGAAACCGTAACCCAGGATGGATGTCTATTACACGAGCCAAACCTCTGTGTCTTTAAGACATGCTGCGAGTTTTGTATAGATTCCACAGATAAAAAATGTGAAAAGTGCGGTGTTAGGGTTAGAATATCCAGTGATCACCTGGACAATCAACTTAATCATTCGCCTGTTGAGTGGTTCTTGAACAACGTACTAGCAATGCGACGTCGTTATAAGCACATAGTTGTCATTGCCCATAATCTAAAAGGCTTTGACGGACCGATCATATTGAATCATATTCTTACCAAAACAGACCTCACCCCGGAGTTAATTATGCAAGGCACAAAGATAATCCAAATGAAAATTGGGGATCTAAAATTTGTCGATTCTCTAAATTATTTTCCCATGGCTTTGGCAAAGCTGTCGAAAGCATTTGGACTATCGGACACGTTTAAAAAAGGATACTTCCCTCATCTATTCAATAAGACCTCCAATAAAAACTATATAGGCCCGCTACCATCAATTGAATATTATAGCCCGGACACTATGACGGGGACAGACGATGATGACAACGATGAGCGAAAAGAATTTTTAAAATGGTACCAAGAACACAAGCATACAGTGTTTAACTTTAAAAAAGAACTCGTTGAATACTGCGTCTCGGATGTGGAGATTCTAACAGCGGCTTGTATCAAATTTAGAAGGGATTTGCTAGAAAAAGCCAATGTTGACCCGTTTATCGAGGCATGTACAATCGCTAGTGCTTGTAACAAGGTGTTCAGGCGAGACTTTCTTAAACCACAAACAATTGGTATAATACCTAAAGACGGATATCGCTGGAGGGACAACCAGTCAAAAATCGCGATTCAATGGCTGTTATGGGAAGAAAAAGAACGAGGAATCGAAATAACCCACGCGGCGAAGGGACGAGAGAGCATAATAGGAGGATTAAAAGTAGATGGCTATTGCGAAGAGACCAAGGAGGTGTTCGAGTTCTATGGTTGTTGGTATCACGGTTGTTCGACATGCATGAAATTTAATCGTGATAAACCGTTGCACGATGACCCTACATTGACCTTGAATTTACGTCTTGAGTCGACAAACGAGAAATCACAACACCTACGAGGCCTTGGGTATAATGTTGTTGAAATGTGGGAGTGTGATTTCAATCAGATGAAGGGGAACAACAAGGGGATTGGTGAGTACACGGCTGATCATCATCTTGTGAAATCAACACCCTTAAACCCTCGCGACGCCTTCTACGGAGGAAGAACAGGAAATTGTGCTACCTATTACGAGTGTCAACCAGGGGAGCGAATCAAGTATGTAGATATATGCTCCTTGTACCCCTGGGTATGCAAGTATGGAAAATTTCCCATTGGACATCCTAAAGTCTTTGTGGGGAATGTTGACTGCTCGAAACTAGATCTAAATGAGACTGAAGGCCTGATTAAATGCACAATACTGCCCCCGCAGAACCTGTATCACCCCGTTCTACCTGTAAAATCAAATAATAAACTGATGTTTGTACTGTGCAGATCTTGTGGTGAGGGTATGAGCTCCGAAGAATGCACGCACAACGATGAGGAAAGAGCATTATCAGGGACTTGGGTAATCGCTGAGGTTAGGAAAGCCACTGAGTTGGGCTACAGACTGTTGGCGATTCACGAGATTTGGCAGAATAACATTGAACAATACGATCCTTTAAAGAAAGTGGGTGGGCTATTCACGGAAATGATGGATGCATTTATTAAAATAAAACAGGAAGCATCTGGGTGGCCGGCAAACTGCGTAATACACGAGGAAAAAGATAAATACATCGAGGAATTTTTTAAAATCGAAGGAATCCGTCTACAGTTTGCAGATATCCTTAGTAATGCGGGACTGCGCGCGTTGGCCAAGTTAATGCTTAATTCATTTTGGGGTAAACTAGGTCAGAGAGAAAATCAGCCTAAAACTGTAATTGTTAATAAGCCAGAGGACTATTTTGCTTTGCTGTCTGATCCGGCGAAAAATGTTAATAATGTTTTGATTATTAACGAGAATGTTTTAGTGGTGAATTACGAGATAAAAGAAGAAGCTTGTGATTCCCTGGCGACGGTTAATGTTTCTCTGGCAGCCTACACAACTACACAAGCCCGGCTCAAGTTATATAGTTATCTCGAGAAATTGGGTAATAGGGTTCTGTATTACGATACAGACTCGGTTATCTATATTTCACGAGATGACGAGCCGGAAATACCCACAGGTAGTTTCCTAGGGGATATGACTGATGAGTTAGCAACATACGGGCCTGGTAGTTATATCACCCGATTTGTTTCAGGTGGTCCGAAAAATTATGGGTACGAGGTGTACTCTTCTAATACCAACTCTTTAAAAACGATCGCTAAGGTCAAAGGAATTAGAATTGATTATAACACATCTAAACTAATTAATTTTAACTCTATCAAAAGTTCCATTTTGGAGAATTTAGACCCCATACAAACTCATTCAAAAAATATTCGCAGAGACCGGACTTATCAGGTGCTGACCAAGGAGGTGGTAAAACTGTATAGACCTAACTCGACGAAGAGGAAATTTGACGGACAAACTTCGTTTCCATACGGTTATATTAAACGACCCTTATTAGATTAAGTTTGCTTCAGTATATATTATAAGCATTATTATTATTATTATTTATTGGAACTCTCTGATACATCTCATTAAATACATTAAACCTAGATAATATAATTTAGATACAACATATAATTATTATTATTATCATATTATTATTATTATTATTATTAAATTATTATTATTATTATTATTTTAATTATTATTATTAATATTATTATTAAAAATAAAACAATAATATTACTGCTGTGTGTAACAGCTGTAAGCCACTTCATAATTATGTGACGACTATTCTACCATGATAATAAAACACGCTTTTTTTGTGTAATTTGTATGTGTTTTAATACGTAGTATAGTCGACGAATTATTAAAACTTAAAAGTGCATTATCGGTAAGTATGTTTAGCAGCGTGTGTGGATATAGTCATTGTTTGTTCGGACACATTTAATTAGAAGGATTTTTTTTTAGTCTGTCTTGCGCCATGTTTCACTCATGTGCTATATTATGTCGACATTATCCCATACTAGCTCATACTATACAGTTTGGGTTAACACAAATATATTTGAGTCATTTTTGAGTCACATTTGGGTCACTCTTCAGTCACATTTGAGTCACTCTTGAGTCAGGCTTGAGTCACGTGCTATATTATGTTGATATTATCCTCTACTACATCATACTATACGCCTACAAACACCTGCATACCTCCATCACACCTGCATCACACCTGCAGCACACCTTCATCACACCTTCATCACACCTTCATCACACCTGCATCACACATATACATATAAATAACATACACCTGCATCACACTAGCATCACAGCTGCATCACACCTGCATCACAGCTGCATCACACCTGCATCACACCTGCAACACACCTTCATCACACCTTCAACACACCTGCATCACACCTGCTATCACGTATAGCTGTCCACACGACATTCGTTTCAAACACATCATACCATACATACGGACAAGTTTGAACACGCACGTATCCTGTTTTGTGATTGAGTTCCGAAACAATAGTAAACTAAGATCGACTTTATGTACGTGCTCAATTAAATAAGTGACGACGGTACAGCTGTGTGTGTGTGTGTGTGGGGGCGAGATGGAGTTTTATACCGTCTCGTTAATTTTATTAGGGCTCAAACGCTTGTGGAACGTTTTTGTATCTGTCCGTACACTATTATAGCGAGATAGACCCAATAATATACACACATACACAAACAGAAAGGCTGGGATAACTTAATCTCACATTGATGTAAGAGAGAAATGGTTATATTTATAATTTATTCTCTTCTAAATGCCGATGCGGGCAATATACCAATAATCGACCGCCCTGTGGTGCGTTCCACCCCAATATACATTACACAGTTATGACCCAGAAAAATTAATTTAACAATTTGTAGCATTATAAAAATTATTATCGATATCTGAGCACTTTAATTAATATATTCCCTCCGCCTAATTACATATACAAAAAAAAAATACTATAGAAATAGATGAAAATTTGGTTTGTATTTGTTTACCGCTGAACTGGAGCTAATTTTTAATTAACATCAAGGTTATCCAATAGATTAGAATGACATGAATTATAGTCCTGAGTCATAATATTTAAACGACCGGTCTAGCGTTGGGGGCGGAGTCCGGAGGGGGCCACAGGGAGCAACGGAGGCCTAGATTCGAGGGGGCCACAGCGGGGCGGAGTGCTAGTTAGAGCGGCAAGGGGGCGCACTCCGAAGTTAGCTGAGTTGACAACCTGTCTGAAGTTAGCAACACCACTCCGAGTATAGCCTCGGCCGTTTGGTTTTCAAGGCCGTCCATAGTAAGGCCATACCTACTCAGGGGTTTAGATGAGGGTTTATAGGGGGGCATTTTAAACTTCTCTGTCCGATGGTCTACATCTGGAAATGAAAGTGTATTCTGGTACAAAACGACCCTGATAACACACGCGGGAAACCGTAGCCAGTAGAGGTTATTTGCGCAACAAGCATGCAAACAATTGTCAGTAGATACATACAACTTTACTAAAATTTATTTAACTACAAATTGTCAGTAAATCTTGGACTTTCCTACCTTAGACACTATGTTTCAATAGAAAGGCACTAGCACAGCTCGTAGTCGATGATGCACTCCCAACGGCAATCAGATTGCAAATGGACGAGAACGAACCGCACGATGCCACGTGTATCACGTGGTGTCTATTCCACGAATCACATTAAAGTAGTTCAAAGCGTGGTTGACAAGAAACGTTTAAGTAACGTATTTATGACACGTTTATGTAAAGGGTAATTCATACGTTAGTAATCTGTGTATTATAAATGAAGTAGTAACTTATGTAGTCCAGGTCCATCCTGACCTAACGTTCTAATAACGTTAGTAGAAGTAGTTAAATCAACTTCTGCGCTTTACGTACATTTAACGTTGGTATATTTATCAATTTTATTTTTGGTCCAATAATACGTAATTGTAAGGTTGGAAAAGACTGGTTAGTTTTTTGACCAATACCAAACCGTTGAACATTCAACGTAAAACGTTTAATCAACCAATGACACGTTAAAATTACGTTTTAAAAACGTATGTGTGTTTCCTGGGATGTATGTAGACTGTGAATAAATAAAGATATTAAGTGAAGGGAAGTCTATTTGTTCTTTATAAGAGTAATGCCAAGACATTATAAGAACCATTATTGGTACAAAAACAAGTGGCAATTATATAAATTAGCTAGTTGCAGTGAATATCGTGGGGTTGGCTCTGTGTTTGGTGTTCACAAGTCTACCGTGAAGAAGTGCTTATACAGAGTTGTTACTGCTATTAACAAAATTATTGTACCAACTGACATATGCATGCCAGGCGAATTGGAAGCTGAATATATCGGTTTGCAGTTCCACAAGAAATCACACATTCCACAAATAATTGGATACATTGATGGAACTCATGTCCCCATTCTAGCGCCAGCAGATGGTCACCGAGATTATGTAAACATACTAATTATATATACCTGTAATACTTGCTTGCAGATTTAGAAATATTGTAGCTAAACATCCAGGTATTGTCCATGATGCCAAGGTATTTAAGGAAAGTTTACTATACAAACATTCAACAGCTTTAATTCCTCAAGTAAGTGTAAATAAATCTTTTGAATTTTAACCTTACTGCATCTTGTCTAGGGAAGCAAAAACATTGCTGGATGCCGTATCCCATTCATGCTGGTTGGTGACCCTGCATACCCTCTAATGTCATGGCTAGTGAAAGAATTTCCAGGTAGTGCGTCTGAAACTGAGGAGTCCTTTAACGTTCACCTAGGCTCTGCAAGAGTAGCTGTTGAGATGGCTTTCGGAAGGTTGAAGGGTAGATGGAGAATTCTTTTGAAAAGAATGTACATTTCACATATTTTTGCACCACAAGTTATTGTTGCCTGGTGCGCCTTGCACAACATCGTTGAAAAAAATAATGATTTATTCTCAACGCACTGGTTGGATGAAGTTCTTTAAACAGAAGTTATATATCAACAACCACCAACATCAATCGCAGCAGGGACACAGTCATTGTAACGGATATAAGAAATCATTTGAAGGAATACCTTGCTACAAATTTCCCTCTTCGAAAATCCACAATGAGACCACATTGATGTCAAATTATTGTCAAGCAAAAATATTTTTGATTGGCATATAGTAATCACAGTACACTTCAATGAATAATTTTATAGATTTAAATAAAAATGTATCTAAGAACATGTTAATTTTATTTGTATGTTATATTATAATTATAATGAATTGAAATTTAACTTGAATCTTTTTCCTTATCCTTGGCATTTTCCACAGTTGTTTTTGGCGTTATCTGTAACAAATAAATTCATTCACAACATTTCAGTTGAATATATGAATATACTTGCATTTACAATCCTTAAAGGTGCAAGGTTGCTTGAAAGTTTGCATGCATTCAACAAAAGTTTTCATTATTGTTTCAGTCTGTTGCCTTTGAAACTCCTGCTCTGTTAATAACATTTCTGTCTCCCACTCCCGTTGTTGTTGAAGAGCATCATCCATAATTTCTTTTTGTGCTCTGCTTTCACAAGAGTACTTTGCTTTTCTAGTAGATTGTCACTGTATTGATCCAATATACTTTAACTTTATACTTTAACAATAACTTCAATATACTGAACCAAATCAAATTTACCTTGAAAATTTAAACGGCGTCGTTTACGTCCTGTAGGCGTCTCCGTCTCATCATTCCCATTACTTTCACTTGTTCCCTCGCCAGGATCTTCAGTGTGAACGTCTGTGACGTCATCTTAAAAATTGTAGATATGCTACTGGTTCCCATATAGAGGTTGTAACATGTAACTTACCATCACTTATATGTCTTTGATCTCCTCCTGTGAATCTCGGTATGTCGCTGTATCAATTCCAGAGGAATTTTCCATGTCGACGCTGGGTCGTAGATTGAATATTGTGGCCAATTGTTCTTAATAGGGTCCTCTCATTGACGCAGCTCCACTTCTATTATTATTACCTCCTTCTTTCATGTATTCTTGTTTCAGTTTTTTGAGCTTCAGCTTCATCTGCTCAGCCGATTTATCGAAACCCTACTTGTTGGCAAACACTGTGCGGAATATCCCGGAAAAGGTCAAGTATAATTGAAACAACTGTTAACACAGGTCGACGTTTCGCTTTATTAGTGTTAAAGCTTATTCATGACCCAATCTACAAACAATGAACAAATTGTCACAATAATTGAAATATAAGGTTTGAAACTACTTACAGTTGTTACCATACACGGCAAGCCGTTGTATGGTTAATTTAATGAATACTACACTCACGGTTAATTTTACATACCAAAATCGTCAAACAATACATGAAAAGGAAGCCAAAACAAATGGCGCGTTAAACTTATAAAACAGTGTTTTTGTATTGAAGACTCTATGTCGGTAAAGAAGTGAACTAAAATGTGGGGCGTGGCCATGAAGTGGCGGCATTATTTGAAATTTAAATTTGAAAAGATACAATCAATAATTGAAATTGAACAAAGGCTACAACTGGGGAGGGGTTATCTTTCTAGTTTTATACAATTCAGCCAAATTTGCATAGACATTACTCATGCCTGCAACATCGGTGCGATGGTTAACAGTGTTTTCACCTACTTTTATGAAAAATATTTCAAGAAAACTCCGGCCATGGTAACCTCTCTCAGAAGCCATGATCATGACATCATTAAAATTAAATTGATGGTCATTACGAATAGTGTGTGCTGCTAAAGCACATGATACCTTATTCACCCTTATGTCACTGCGGGTGTCCGCACAACCTACCTGACAACCACTGCTTAGTCTGGCCGATGTACCCTCCCTCGCACTGACTGCATTTAATATGATAAACGACACAACACTTTTGATGGAGTGGTGTGGTTGATTTTAATTTAGTCATGAGTTTACCAGCCAGATTAGGCTGGTAACAACCCAGTCTAATGGAAGGATCTTTGAAAATTAATTTGATATTGCTGGTCAAACCCTCAATGTGAGGGAACCGGAAGAATCTAGCCTGAGGGGCTGGATTTTCCATAGTGGTTGGTACATTCTCCAGAGGCGGAATGGCAGTGCTGTTGGTTGCTGGTTCGGCTATGCCGACACCTGACTAACCGAGGGGGGTAACCATTGTTTATACAAATATTTGACAATTTATGCAAATTAATACTAAGTTTTGGCTGATGGCAAATTTTCTTGATACGGTGTGACATACACTTAATCACATCGACCTTCTGTCCGAACGTGTGAGCAGAGTGGAAATTAAGATATCTCCCGGAGAATGTGGGTTTAGTGTACCAATCAAAAGAGAGGGTGTTGTTGGCTTCCCTGATGACACGGGTGTCCAAAAAGGGATCAGATCTATTAGATTCCTGCATCCGTTAGATTCCGTGCATCCGGCTCGACGGACCAATGTTCGATACTCAGCGATGAAAGTCGTGTTCTGTAATAGTTGTTTATTAAGCTATGCTGTAGGTAGTAATATATGATGTTACAATATGGACTGTATAATTTAGACAACTGACAATGATGACAGCGCAGCAGCAACTGGTGCCGGTACGAAAGCATAAGATACAAGCACATATATCCCCCCACTACCCTAATGATGTTCAGTTGTAGCAGCAAGATGGCGCTACGAAATAATACAATAAAACTAACTAATAACACTGTCAACATTCTCGCCCCCTTTGAAAGGCACTTTCAAACAAAATACTAAAATTCAATGCAAAAAGGTAAGAGATTGTGAAATATATAACAAAATGCAAATAATAAATTCTTTCTTCTCATTGTTTTCTACTGCTCATCTGTTTTCGGCATAACACAACTTCTTCTAACTGCTCTCTTCACTAATCCCGATGGAGTCTTCAACGAGACCACACGAACAATGCCGTCGCTTCCTGGATGGACATCATTTATCGTGCTAGTTTCCATCGTAGTGGAGGCAAGTTATCTTCCTTTAATACCACTAGTTGACCAATCTCGAGATTTTGTCTTGCTTTCAGCCACTTCGTACGGGTCCTATTGCCTGGTTTCGTCTGGTGGCGTCTATCAATTCCTGTTGGCTCTTCGTATTCCTCAACTTGGCCTCTACTCCTCTTGGTTCCGCTGGATGCAACTTTTTGCTGGCAGGCGGTGGAATAGAAGTCGTCCAAACTGAGTTGCCGCCGTCTCGATATCGCCTCGAATGCTAGCAACGGTCCAACCTTGAACTGGTCCGCTGCACGATGTCGGCCGTTTTGCATTGTTGTAGTTGTTGCATGTTAACAATAACCGTCTTGAATGCTCCAAATCTTCTGGAAATCCTGCTCGAATGGACCAATGTATTGTGTTTCATTTAATGAAATACCTGTTGATGTTTTACATGACCCATCAAAAACCACCCGGAGTTTGGTTGTGATGCTACTATTTTTTAAAACACCATGATGTGGTAAGTAATATGCCTGATGAATATTATTATATGGCCTCTCGATCTCAGTCATATGTCCTACATCTTCATACTCTTTCATGAATGATACATATTGTTGTTTAAAGTTTTCATTTACTTGTAATTTTTTCTCCAAATTTTTAAACCTACTCAATGCCGTTTCATATGAATCTCCTAATTTAGAAAGTGTTTCGTTAAACGGTATATCAACAATTAATCGTCCTGAATTATCCCTTTTGGTAGTTGCTTGAAAATGTTTTTCACAATATGAACTATCATTTATGATTACATTCAAGCATTCTTCAATTTCCCAGAATTTCTTAAAGTCATTCTGTAATTCGGTTCCAGTCACAAGATTGCAATGTAGTAGTCTATAATTAGTTTCATTAGATCTAAACGGTCCAGAAACTGTACACATAGCCACTGCCCACAAACGTTATCGGGTAGTCGCGCGGGATAATTCTGTGCGGCTGAATGTCACATTCTAGAGTGCAAGTTGGTGGGGCAAATGTCTAATATCCGTACGGTTTAGCGTGGCGTGTGGAGTGTTAGAAATCCCAGAAGGATATTGCGAAGTGTACGTTCAACCATAGAACATGTCGTCACGTTTCGGTAATAGAAGACGAAAGACGGCGATTGTGTGTGCAATGGTATATATCTACGCTTCGCAATGTTATTTAAATAAGAAAAAAACGGTCTATTTGGACTAAAAAGTGGCTTGAAGAAAAGAAAAAATACGGTCACATTTTGCAAGAACTACGAAGCAGTAATCCAGATGATGTTCGAAATTACCTCAGAATCGATTGTGCAACATTTGACCATCTTCTGAATATACTCAAGCCACATTTAAGTAAAGAGGACACTATGATGCGTACAGCTATACCACCAGACGAAAGACTTATCGCCACACTAAGATTTTTGGCTACAGGGAGATCGTATGAAGATCTACAATTTTCTACTGGGATTTCACCTCAAGCTTTGGGGTATATTATTCCAGAAACATGCAAAATAATTTATGAAAAATTAAGAAAGGACTATTTGAAAGTAAGCATCTTTAGTGTAGTTCATAATTGCAGATAAATATTTACTGCCAGCTGCACTAGTACAGGATAGACAACTAATCATGACATTTGTGTGTTTTGTTTGGTAGCATTTTTCGTACAGCTACCGCCATCTCTGTGCCGATACCAACAACAACCCCTGCGATCGGCGTGAAGGACGGGCAGTTAGGTTATAGCGGGCGTAGAGTGATGACGAATAAATACGAATAAACAAGCGATATAATAATGTGTATTTAAGATTATTCGGCCATTAAGGTGGTATTAGTGGTAAAGTGTGACGTTTTATTTATAAACCTAACATGTTGATTTTTATCATGGCAACTAGGTATTTTATATCACATAATGGAGATAAAAGTTTCAACTTTGATGCTAAATAACTTTTAATAAAAGACCTACTAAATATGGCATTTTTAGAAAGCTGGTTTATCTATCTTTACACTACTGTTAAAATATACAGGCTGTTCCATTTAAAATTCTTAAGTTATTTGACATTTAGCAAACCTCAATTTATCTCCGATAAATCATAAGAAAAACTCAAATCTATCATAGCTATCAAAAAGAGCATTATTTTTACTGTCTGGAAAACTTGTCTCTTTTCTCCATCTTAATTAGTTACCTCAGAATAATTTTTTGAAAAATGCATGTTTTTGACATTAATTTGACAATATCTCGGAAACAGTTGATAATAGCCTAATACAAGTTATAAAATGATATCAAAATAGTCAGCTCAAACATGTGAATCAAAATCTGCAACAATATACCTAGCGTTCCATTAAAAAAAAACATAAGGTTGTGTTGGCACTCCGTTATGGGACACCTGTATACATGCTGTGGCGTACTTCATGTTGCAGTTGTCCAGTTTCCTGTGCATTTATCGCATAACATTTATCGTTATTCATGACACATTCAACTGACGATTTGCTCACTTCTGAGTACGAATGTCCGGGATGGATATCAGCGGGACATGGTTCGTGGTAGTGAGTGTAGATGTTTTGGCCAACCTGGTCTACACTTTTCCATTTACTTGTAACGGGGCACTTGTCGTGTTTGGCATTGCATTTCTTGTTGCAGCATGTCGCGACGTATTCTAATTCCTTGTTATACTCCATTACGTGCATATCTGTAGCGCCAACATTTCCACTTTGCGTCCGTGCCTGACGCCACCTTCTCTTTGAATTCGTTGAAACCTTCCACAACCCTCGCCCGAATTTTGTCATCCCAAGGTTCGGGAAAGACTACAGTTTTACCACCACAGGCATCCTCATCATCTACGCTCTCTAATTTCCAGTAGATCCGAACAAGAACATATCTCTCATTTAACAAAACTCTTCGAAAGACTTGATAGCTATGGCATCAATATCAAACGTTCGAAGTGCATTTTTGGTGTTAACTCTTTAGATTTTCTTGGTCATAATGTTTCCCAAAAAGGTATCCGTCCTTCTGACGAACGGGTCAAGGTTATTAATGATTTTCCGATTCCTTCGACTATAAAGCAGTTAGAACGTTTTTTAAGTATGATCATATTCTACCAATAGATTTATTCCAAATTTTTTCAAAATATTCCAACCTTTATATCTCTTGGGAAATGCTACTCGTCTTTCTAAACAGAATGATTTGTTATCTTGGTCTGAGGAATGTCAAAACAGTTTTTCATCTGCTAAAGATGCAATCATCCTTGCAAAATCGCTCAATTGTGTTTAACTACTGATGATTCTAGCACTTCTATTGGCGCAGTATTAGAACAAATTATTAATGACAGCCGACAACCAATAGCCTTCTTTTCTACAAAACTTTGACCAACGCAAATTAAATATTCTACCTTTGATCGTGAACTATTAGGCATTTACGAAGCGATTAAGCATTTTCGACATTTTCTTATAAGGCAATCATTTTATCATCCTCACGGACCAGAAACCTCTTGTTAATTCACTTTCTTCAAAAACGGAAAAAACACCAAGACAATCTCGCCTTCAGTTTCATTACAAATTTTTCCACTGACATTCGATATGTCACAGGTAACTACAACATTGGCGCTGACACATTATCCAGATTATAAGTAGATGTAGTGACTGCAAAGTACCCTAGTCTGGAAGATTTACATACAGCACAAAACAACGATACACAACTTCTTTTTCTTTTAACAAAACAATCCACTGAAGCTACCAAATTTAAAATTACTCAAAGACAATTTCCATTTTCAAAATTAAAGTTATGGTGTGAATTCATTCTTCACCTCCACGCATTTACGTTCCGATTTCTTTACGCTTAGTCATGTTTTCGCATTTCACAACATTGCTCATCCGAGAATTAGAATTACTCAAAATTTAATTAAAACTACGTTTTCTGGCCCAAAATGTATTCACACATTTATCATTTCACTAAAGCTTGTTTAAATTGTCGACGTTTTGAACATATTCACTTTGACACTATTGGTATTTTAACTCCTTCAGATGGTTCAACTTACATACATTCGGTCATTGACCGTTTCACAAGGTGGACAGAAGCATATCCACTCACCGATATTTCAGCTTCATCAATAGCAGACGTGCTATTAATGCATTATTTTTCCCGTTTCGGCATTCCTCATACTATTACTCATGACCAAGGTAGACAATTTTGAGTCGCAACTTTTTTCTAAATTTAATCAATTTTTCGGATCGAAACAAATTCATTCTTCGTGTTACACTCCGCAGAGTAACGGAATTTTGGAAAGATTTGATAGGACACTTAAATCTATTTTTATTGCTAGAGGTAATTCAACTCAATGGACAAATGATCTACCAATTATTCTCCTAGGTTTAAGATCTTCTCTTAAAGAAGACTTAGGCTGTTCTTCAGCTGATTTGGTCTATGGTCAACCTTTACGTCTTCCTGGAGAATTTTTTGTATCAACCTCGAACGATTTAGATACTTTTCCTTTATTAATCATTTTACGCGAAATTTTTGCAAATTTACCGCCGACTCTTCCTCATCACCATTCTTCTTTTAAACCATTTGTGCACAAAGATTTGTTCAAGTCAGATTTCGTATTTCTTAAAATTAAAAACAAAAAATCCACATTATCTCCAAGATACGAGAATCCTTTTAAAGTTATTGACAGATTTTCCAAAGCTTTTACTATTTTGAAAAATAACAAAAATTGTACTGTCAGCATAGATCGTTTGAAACCTGCTTTTATCTTGGATCTTGGATCGCGCTTTGAGAACCAGACTTGCCGGCGCTACTCCAGTGACTGCCAAACAACGTGCTCAAGATAACTTATTTGTTTAAATGGCTGGTGATAACGATACAAACTGTACCTGCTGCAAAAGCAGTTGCCCGGATCATCTGGCGGTAACTTGTGTTGCGTGTAAAAAGACATAAGAATACTTGTGTGAATCTTACGCAATCTGAGGTTCGCGTTCTGCGATCCAAGGAGGGTATCTTGTGGTCCTGTAAGGCTTGTCTCGCTGTGAGCCATGACTTGTTGAGCTTGAAATCGTTGATCACTGATCTGCAGAGCGAGGTTTTGCAGCTGAAGAATCAGATTGCTGGTTTGCGAACTGGGCATGCACCGGTTCAAATGGAGAATAACTTCTTTGAGGACGTTCTTGCCGAGCTGGGGGAGCGTAAACAACGGGAGTGCAATCTGATGATTTTTAACCTTGGCGAAGCCCAAGGTGATGGTTTTCGTGAAGCAGATAATACCGCTTCGAGAGAGTTACTGCGTAAGATTGATCCCAGATTTGAGAATGGTCTGGTGGTCGAAATAATGCGTCTTGGTCGCTATAATGGTGTTGATGGTGCCCCAAGGCCGGTAAAGATCAAGCTTTGTGATGTTGGCTCTGAAAGGGGCTTACTGAAGAAGTACAACAGTGTGCGAAACACCTTGGATGTTGGTGATGTCCGTATTTCGTCGGACCAGACGAGTGAACAGCGTCAATTTATGCGGGGACTGCGTGATGAGTTGGCTAGGAGACGGGCTGATGGTGAGTCATTGACTATTAAGTATGTCGCTGGTGTCCCGCACATTGTTACATCTGATTTAAACTAAAAAAACCCAACAGGATGTGTCCCATTAAGCAGCTTCGATGTTATTATCAGAACGTCAGAGGACTCAACTCTAAGTGTCAGGAATTTTATAGTGCCATGTTTTCTATGGATTGTGATGTGGTGGGGTTGTCCGAAACGTGGTTGTCGTCTGGTGTGGGGAATAGTGAATTGTTTTCTGATCGGTTCTTGGTGTTTCGCTGTGATAGAAGAGAGCAATTCAGACGTAGAGGAGGTGGTGTATTGCTGGCGGTGGATTCAAGGTTTCCGGTGTGTGCGGTTGATTTGTCTGGTTTCTATGATGTTTGTTTAACTATTGATATTGTTGGTTGTAAGATAGGTATGGGTGAGCTAGCTGTTTATATGTTTGTTATTTATATACCACCTGATGTTAGTGCTAACGATTATGAAGAATTATTTTCTTTTTTGGAGCAGCTTCACTGCCTGTACGATGCAAAAGTTCTCATAACGGGTGATTTTAATGCACTAAAGTTCTGCGTTCCAAATGATGCTGACTTGCGTTCAAAGATAATCAATAATTTTCTTGATTTTTATAGTTTTAAGCAGTTTAATAATGTGTTGAACGCAAGTGGGCGTGTATTGGACTTAGTTATTAGTAACGTCGACTGCCATGTGCGTCGTGATGATCTGTCACTTGTTGCTGAGGATGGATATCACCCAACTCTTGAGGTAATAATTGATGATGTAATTAACTTCCCCGATGGTATGCGTGATGCCTATAATTTTCGAAGAGCAAATCTTGTCGATTTATACCAGGCTCTGACCACCGTGGACTGGTCGCCAGTGTACGGCATTGAAGATGTTGACGACGCCTTTGCTTGTTTCTATGGCATACTTGATGCAGGTTTTAACAAACATGTTCTTAAAAATGGCAAAAGGTGTTTAGTGAGGAGATCATATCCGGAGTGGTACACAAGTGAGATAATAAGTGATATCAAATATAAGAACTATTTGCATAGGCGGTGTAAGCGGAATGATTCCCATTATTATCGTAACTTGTTCAGGAGTGTCAGGGCTCGTATAAAGTATAGGGTGGCTGAAGCATGTAAAGAGACATTCTGCGGATCGAGAGTTCACTTATTGAGAATCCTAGGGCCTTCTGGAGTTTTGTGAACTCCAAGAGGGGGAAGACGAGGATACCAGGTATTGTTACGGATGGTGATGTTCGGACGGATGACCCAGTTGGTGTAGTTGAGGCATTTGCTACTTATTTTTCGGGAGTCTTTTCTGACGCGCGTGTTGGTAGTTGCTCGGTGAGTTCGGACCGTGGTTTGGATGAGTGCTTTTCGTTTTCGCACATTGATTGCACGGACGTGGAAAATGCGTTAAGGTCACTTAAGCCAAAGTTTTCGGGTGGCTGTGACGGGGTGCCGGGTTTTCTCGTTAGGGATTGTTCTGCTGTCTTCAGTGAGCCCGTGACATACATTTTTAACCGTTCGATATCGTTAAGAACATTTCCTAACATGTGGAAGTTGTCCGTCATCACGCCGGTCCTAAAGTCTGGCAACTGTTCTGACATTAGGAATTACCGACCGGTGTCTCTCCTGTGTGGATTTTCAAAAGTTTTTGAACTTGTTTTGCATCGTTGTTTTTCTTTTTTCACGGTGGGGAGACTGAGTCCACGTCAGCATGGTTTTGTGCCGGTAGGTCGACGGTGTTGAATCTTGCTTCTTTTACGCAATATGTGTCAAGACATATTGACAATCGTACTCAGGTCATCTATACAGATTTTAGCAAAGCCTTTGACACCGTTGATCACTCTAGTTTGCTGTCGAGACTTGCCTGTTTTGGGTTTTTGTCTGATTTGGTGGCTTTGATGTCTAGCTATGTTTCCGGTCGTAACAACTACGTTTTCGTGAATGGCTTTCAATCTCGTGTGTATCCGTCAACTTCTGGTGTTCCTCAGGGTTCTGTATTAGGTCCCTTGCTCTTTAATATTTTTATCAATGATTTATTGGTAAATATGCCGGTTGAGTTCCAGGCCTATGCGGACGATCTGAAGATGTATCAGGCGATTGGTGATGTGGAGGACCTCGGACGACTTCGGGATGGTTTGGGGTACCTGGAGCGCTGGTGTGGAGAGAATTGTTTGCACCTTAATATCGGAAAGAGTAAGGTTGTTAGTTTTTCCAGATCTGCTGCTCCTTTGCATGCAGAGTATGTTCTAGCTGGTGTCCCGCTGCAGAGATGTGGTGATTTACGTGATCTGGGTGTGTTGTTTGATTCTGGGTTAAGCTTTGCTGGTCATGTTTCTTCGGTGGTGTCCTCGGCGGTGAGGATGCTTGGATTTGTTATTCGAAACTCTGGATGTTTCACGAATGTGCGATGTTTGAAAGTGCTGTATTTTGCGTTGGTGAGGTCAAGATTGGAGTATGCCAGTGTTGTGTGGTCACCAATGTATGTGTGCTATAGGGATATGGTGGAATCGGTGCAGAGGAGATTTTTGAAACGTCTTGTTTACATTGAGGACCACATTTATCCTGAAAGAGGTAGGGATTATCATTTGTACCTTACCCGCTTTGGTCTTGAACCTCTGAGTTTTAGGAGGGAATTGCACTCATTGCGTTTCCTTCACGGTCTCCTGAACTCGCTTGTGGACTGCTCCGAGCTGCTTTCTCAGGTCAACATTTGTGCCCCGGCCTTTCATTTGAGATCTAGCAGGTTGTTTTACCCTGCCGGCGCACGAACAAACGTGTTGGTTGGTTCACCACTGCACATGGTGTGCAATTTGTTTAATGTTGTGTGTGGCGAAGACAACATTTTTAACGTTCGTGCAAGAACTTTTTTTTTCTGATTATAGAAATGCGAATCGTACTTAATGTATTTTGTTCTTGAGAAATGTAGTGGTGATGATAATTGTGTATAATTGTGGTGATGATAATTGTGTATTAGAATTAATGTATTTGCTATTTGTAATTGTATCCTTTAAGTGGGACATCTCCTGTTGGGTATGAAATAAACTTATTCTATTCTATTCTATTCTATGACCAATTTTTATCTTCAAATTGTAACTCTTGATAATTTTTCGGACGTTATTTCTCAACGAAAACACAAAGCAGTTACTTTCAATTTCACCTAAATTTTCATTTTGATTTTCCTCTATATTTGATATGTTTATTTTTTTTCGGGAGGGAGTAATCTGTGGCGTACTTCGTGTTGCAGTTGTACAGTTTCGTGACGTGTGCACTTGCACATTTTAAGGAAATCAAGTGACCATATAGTTACTAAGAAACGAAGATTTTTTATTTTGTGATATTTTGTATATTTGTTCTTCCTTTGCAAATCTAAAGATGCATACAGACCTGACGCGCCGCGCCCGCGCCTCGCCTACCGTGGGTAGATCGAGGTAGGCGCGCGCGCCACCCGCGCGCCGTTCTCAGTGGGTGCGCGCGCCGGTCGTAGCGGGCGCGTGCGCCAACCGTGACAGGTTGGCGCCACAGTCTCGGTTGGATCGCGGGTAGATCACGGCTCTCGAGCATGCGCATTATCCTCTCTCTACGAGGGACGGACGTATGACGATTATTGCGGTTTGTAGTTGTATTTTGTCTGGCTTTGAGAGCACAGAAGCCATGGACGAGGAAACCGCAGCAACGCTAATTGTGTGCGGTAGTGCGTTGATGATTGCAGCTACTGCTCTTAGAAAAAAAAAAAAAAAACAAAACGAAGTCGACGATGGTGGCGTACCGATTTATTTAAAAAACGCACAGGTACGTAACCTTCAAGTTTTACGGTCGCAACAGATAAGCGGCCAATATAAAAATGTTATTGCAATGTCTTCGACAGACTTCGAAAATTTAATTAATAAAATAAAAGACACACTTTTTCGGGAGGCAATTTCAGTTCAGGACAGGTTAGTATTCATGTAAAATAACTTCTTAAAATTTGAGTAAAATAAATAAAATAGTTATTAATATGATGAAAATTATGGTAGTGTTCCAGTGTTGGAAAAGAATTAACTAGGTATCTATTGATATTACAGATTGGCTGTGGTTCTTAGCTACTGGAGATTCTCACGCAAGTTTGCAATTTCTATTTAGAATATCGAGACAATCCATTGGACAGATAATCCCAGAAGTTTGTGCGGCACTTGTAGAAGAACTAAAAGAAAATGTTGAGATGAGTTAAATGCATTCACATTTTTTGGAACATTTATTAAAAACGCAGTGTAAAGAAAAGAAATATTCTATGTATTGGAATAATATGGAAATAATATGACACATCTCGACAAACTGTACATACTTTTAAAAAAGTTAATACATACACCTAATATATAAACTAAAATTAACACAAATTCGGAGGAGGTAGGGGATGTAGTTTTTGAATTTTCACTGCACAATTCACTGTTACTTTCCTGTATTGGTCGGTTTGGGGAAGTGCAATAATTTTCTGAGGTAGGACAGGATATGCTTTGAATGTTTATTTGAGGATATACCTCTGAGTTGGAGCAGCCTGCTAGGGAATCCTGTGGCAGTGGTAAATTAGAGTGACTTTGAATAGCTGGACAGATACGTTTGTAGTGGCCGTTGTCTGCTTTAACCAGAATTTCCAACATAGCGACGCCTTTTCTTACTTGTGTAGAATAGGTATACATTTTCGACATAATGTAGTTTCCAAACGTCTTCACCTCATGACGTTGTTGAGCAGCGCCCAAAACCGCTTGACATTTACCAGAAACCAATTGCATGACTGATAATGCTTCTGTTATGAGCATATCAGACTGACTCTCTTGTCTTTTCGGTCTTTTGGGTGTGCGAAAAGCTGGAATTTCAAGGGTTCAGAAAGCTCAGGTTTTTCGCCACTATGCTGAGTATCGGTGTCCATCTCTGATCCTATCTCGGATTCTCGCTCAGACTCAACATTTTTGGCTGTTCCCTAAAAAAAGTATAAATCTTTAAGATGCTCTGAAAGAAAATAAATAATTTTTTTTACTTCTTGCGGCAGGCTTTTTTCAAATCACGGAGGCAACTTATCTATAATTTTGTTGATGCAATTCTTGATTCTACAGAAAAAAAAATTTATAAAATTTGAAAGACCCCTATTGATAAAAACCAAAATTTAGAAATTGTCACTAATCCCGTAACAGCCCACCCAAAAGGAAAATACACAAATAAAAATAGGATATGAAGAAATAATGTACAAATTTATTAATTAAAATGTAGTTCATTTATAAAATTAACCTAGATAATATGATCTGATCTGATCTGACTAAACAAATATCAACATCCATCGATGATGACTGCTCCGGGATCGTTCGAAGTTAACTTTGGTGGCCGTTAACTGATCGGTTCCGCACTAGGCCTCATCCCCGTCCTCATCCTCATTCTATTCCTCCTCGTCCTCGGTGTGGTGTGGTCGCATGTCGCAGGGCGGTAATAATGGGTTGTAGATTTGGCCCGCTAAACTCAAAAACTCCACAGTCTGAATCACATTTAACTCGGTACATCTTTTTTCAAACATATACCGAGCCAAGTATCTCGGAATGTGGCTCTTTTTGCGCTGGCCGGTACCAATCGACGCTTTGGCAGCATGCCACGACGACTCAATCGCGTTAGTATGTGCACCTGTGTCCGGGTCCTTGAAATTCATCGAGTGGTTGACCTTCAAGTGCACATACCCCTCGGAGGAATCCATTGCTGGATGGTCAGAAACAACGTATCAGCCGAACGATTGCTGACGGGTGCCATCAAAACCTTCGATCGTAGCCACCAAAAACCCACTGCCCCTCGACATGATGACCTCGATGGTATTTTCGCTTCCCAAATTTCGATTCATCTATCTCTACTGTTTTCCCAACCCCCCCCCCCCTAATTTCTGTGGGTGCGTGATGAACGTGTGAAGAACGACCTCACGACAGAAGGACGCCCAATCTATCGCGGTCTTCATCGACAAGCCCAAATCCGCACTCACCCAAATTAAAGGAAGGTTGAAAACCCAGCAGTAAGTGAATGCCAAAATTTGGTAAAGTGAAAGATGCGAGTGGTCGAACAAGGTTCCCTTACGAAACTCTACCCTCTGCTGGCACGTGGTTCGCTTGCGATGTCCTTTCTGAACCATGTTTCCACAATGCTAACGAAGTCCCAGAAGTAACCCAGCAGTAAGTGAAGGCCAAAATTTGGTAAAGTGAAAGATGCGAGTGGTCGAACAAGGTTCTCTTACGAAACTACCCTCTGCTGGCACGTGGCTCGCTTGCGATGTTCTTTCTGAACCATGTTTCCACAATGCCAACGAAGTCCGTCAGGGCTAAAACAACAATTATTAAAATGAAATGCAGTTATCATTGAAACTTACGCATCCTTGTGCTTCACCACACGCATCTCTCCACCACACTTTGGACATTTATAATCGCCATGCTTAGGGATGAGGCCCCACTCTATTAGCGTAGACAACATCGCTATCTTTCACAAGATTATTTAAAAATGTCAAATTCACATCTTCGCGTACAGCCATGGCGGACATTTTCATTGAAATATAACCACGGACCGCCAAACGTGCCAACTGCGCGGAGCAACCAACCCTAGAAAATGAAATCCCCCAATAAAGTCACTAACGAATACCATTAACTATTTTACGTAAACTTCTAAAGGCTTTATCAAACTTATTTATTGTCAAATATGCTTTCCCATCTGTTTTTCTTACTCATATGATACCCAGACATCACTTCATCACTGTAAGTACACGTAATTTTGTCTTAATCGTACATTAACTAAACTCCACATCACCCCAAGTTCTTTCCAGGTCTGAAAGTTGTCTAAATGGAAAGTACTCCTTTCATGTGAAGATAGAATTGCTCCAATATTTTTCCAATCTTTTGATCTTGATTTTTCTAGGGTTGGCGAGCTGTTTTTGTTGAACCATGAACGGAAACTTCTTCACTATTGGCTAGTTTTGTCTTATAGTGAATTGGAGTTTAGGAATCTTTTGGAAAATTGTATGTAATAATTTGATGTGGTGGATTTTGTAATAAAATCTGACGAAAATTATCATTACAATAGTCTGGCCAGTTTCCCGGGTCATTGTAATCTACATAATTAATCGTAGTACTGGTACTGGATCATCTCATTTATTTATGAAGCTCACGGATTACAATGTCGCGGACAATGTCCAAATGCCAACTAACTACGTTTTAAGACTAAGGGCATACGGAACGTGCAGCTGCTTATCTATTAAATGCTGATGTCGGCACTACCGTTGTAGGTACGTGTTGGTCTGGTAACATAACTCCTCCCTCCTCGAGATTGAAGTTCTCCTGAACTTCGGACCTTCGTAGCACTTGCGTGCCTTTCTTATGTTGATAATAGCGCACAGACACATATGACACAATAGCGACTACAACTAAATACATTATTATATTATTGTATTACATGGCTACATTCTAGCGAAGGCATTATTTCAGTTTTTACCAAAGTTGACAAATTTTATAGCTCGAGAGACGGCATTTGTTTAATAGTTATATTATTCAATTCATTCGCACCAAACAGCATTTCTGTTTGGATGACGCTGTTGACTTTATAATTTTGAATGGTTACACCTTCAATATGATAATTACACAAGTTTATGTTATTGATTTTATAAATTCCTTTAATTTTAAAATTCCTTGTTATTTTTCCACAAATTTCCTTCACTTCGCAGACATCTCGTGCAACTATAACTAACGCATGCGGATACTCAAAAATCTTATATTTTTCCTTAATATCTGTAGCAGTAAACCTCTTGACAATTCATTATACATAATCAGCCTATAATTACATTCATTTCGGTCATAATATTCAATTTGATTAGAGCACAAGTATTCGTTGTTTACAAGTTGTTTACATTCATTTCTTACTAACAAATATTTATGATCGTTCACAGCAACACAACTGACATCATTACTCATCACAAAATAGGAACCATCCTTCATAGAAGGGAGTGGATACCTAACATAATACTGATATTCCTCGTCATCTATTATTGGCATAGTTATAATGAACACGTAAACGGCTCTATTCTGGTATACTTTTATGGTGATCAAAGATTCAATTAAGTGAATATTTTCTTGAATGATTTCTAAGGGAAATCGATGTATTTCACCTAAGTATATGGATTTTAATTCTTCAATCAGTCGGTGAGGACTAATCAACTGGGAATGCAATATTTTGGCTTTAGCTAAATTAAGTATTTAAAAAATTTCAAAGATCTCACGATCAAACATTTCTAACAGACTTATTTGTCGTTCAATTAGTTGTTCCTTTTCTAGTTGTGCAATTGGTTCTTTTACATCACTTAAATCTAGTTTAATATTCTGAAAGTTAATATTTATATTACTCATCGTTTCATTTAGGTATTTTGTTATGCCATCGTGATTATTAATTATAAATTGTTGATTATTCTTTAATTCATTCAGTAATTTATCATAGCGTTGAGCGTCCTCGCTATCAAGATTTCCCGTTATAAATTTTATTCCTGTTCCAACAATGCTCAACAAGCCGCGTTTTTCTCTATTAGTTATTTGATTGTTAAAATTCAAAACTGAGATTTTATTTTTAACTTCGTTTAGTAGGATTTCTATAGTATTTTCCGTGCCATACAATAGCTTATACTGTGAGTAAATATCATCATGAGTTTTATAGATAGTAGTTAAATTTTCAAGGTTCATTTCCACTATAAATTCTACATTTGTTTTGGAGTATGCCACGCCAAGTTGTATCGGCAGTATTCCCACGTGGTTTTTTATTTCCATCAGTTCGCATTGTGCGTACGGGACGAGGATGATGTCGATGACGGTGATTCTGGAATAGAACCTAGTTTTAGTTCCTTCATATGTGCTACTCTTTGTTTTAGTTTCGAATTACCAGGCCCAAGTCGAACTTTATTATGTTGTAATTTTTCTTTTATAATATAAGGACCTACAAATGGATTTTGTGTTTTACCTCTTCTATTGTTTTTAAGATATACGATAGAGCCAATTTGCAAATCTATATCTTTCCTATTTATATTTCGCTTTTCTATAATGTTAGTCTTATTGTTTGTTTGTTTATTTTGAATGTCATTATAAAGCACTTGAGTTAGATGCTTATGATCATTAACATAATTTCCTGTTATAATTTTCTCATAATCTAAATTCATTGGGTCATTGGTATCTATTCGTCCGAATAGAATTTCGAATGGTGTTAATTTTGTTACAGAATTGATGCTCGAGTTATAGGACAATATTACCCTTCTAATTGCTTCAGAAGGTCTAATATTTTTATCGTACAAGTTGATAATTCGTTATTGTTCTATCAATGTGGCGTGTAACCTCTCTACAGGGGCATTGGATTCTTTATGATTTACTGTAGTGAATAGGGCTTTTATCTTGTGTAATGCCAACAAATCCTCAATTACTTTATTCTTGAATTCAGTGCCTTGATCCATTGTAATTTCTCTAGGGTTTCCGAATATGCTAAAGAATTTTATTAATTTTTGAGCAATTGTTGTTGCATTTTTATCCTTGATTGGATAAGCTTGGGCAAATTTACTAAATGGGTCAATTATTGTCAAATATGTTTGGGGCGGAAAATTAAACAAGTTTATGTGTAAACTTCGCATAGGTTTTGCATTTGTTGGTGTGATTGCAAATGGAGGCTTTCTTGGATTTCTATCGTATTTAGTCAATTTACAAGTTTCACAGTTATTAATAAAATCGGTAACTGTTAATCATGTTATCCAAAAAATAATTACGCTTAATTTCTTCGTAAGTTTCTTTAATTCCCCTATGATTGGTTACTCCCTCATGTGTTTCCCTAATAATTTCTAACTGTTGTTCAATATCGTCGTTTCTTATAATTCGTACTCGTTTTAAACATCTTACAATTTTCATACCTTTTCCATGAAAGTGATCTAGATAAGTTTCACATAGAATCTTATAAACTTCTTCATCGCAATACACAAATTGAGTATCTTGATTACCATAGTCCGTTAGAATCCTGATTAATTCTTGTTTAAGATTTTGACGATTAATTTTACATGAATAAATTCTACGCCTTGCTAATATTGTTTGAATATTGGTTGCTTTTTCGGGGACATAAAGATGAAACTGTCTAGGTTTGGTATCAATGGGGTCTTCTGATATTGGAATGGTTATCTCGTGTTCTGAATTGATGTTAGAATTTCGGCTAAGGTTATCCTCATCATTATCTTGAGCGATGACGGATATTTCGTCTTCACCTGGACTGGTTAAAGCGTTTAATTCTATTCTGCTTAAACAGTCGGCATTTAGATTTAATTTTCCTTTCTTATAAATTATATCATAATCGTATTCCTGCAGATGTAGCTTCCATCGCTGGAATTTTAAATTTTGATTCTGTAATTTGTGTACCCATAACAATGGTTTGTGATCACAAGGTTTGTTTTGGTTCGCAGTTCTGGAACTACTGCGCATGCGTATTTGCGTATTAGCGTTTTGGTTTCATAAGAACTGGTTCTGAATTATCGATCCGATGTTTTGGTTATTTACGGAACTCGTTCGGAATGATTCTAGAACCGTTCTAGCAGTTCTTGCTTGTCAGCGAGTACCGATTCCGAATTATTAGTTCGCGCTTGCGCTGTTTAACTGTAGGAGTAAAAACAAATGTCTGGGTACAGTAGTCATCATCCTGACGGTCGTGATTTTGGTTTTCTAAAAAATAATAGATTATACATAATAATTTTATAACACCTATTTAATTTTATATTATTATATACCTTTATTTTCCATGTTTCTATTATACAGTGAGCGCGTAAAGTATGGAAACATGACAAAATCTCAAGAACGGATTGATATTTTAAAAAATCCTCGAAGACGTCGATTTATAATTATCAAAATACACCTTATGATATCAAATTAATTTTTTTACCTTCAATTATTTTTAACAGATGACGTCATCGACACTTTTATTAAATGACAACCCTATATTTTTTTAATTAATTTTACAGGTCTTTTAATTGTCTTAATGGTAGCATAATATTTTTATGGCCTTACAAAAGAAAATTTTCTAGAAAAAGACAATTGAAGGTTATAAAATAACAGTTACAAAATCTCCGGAACGGCTCGACCGAATTTAACGAAATTTTGGAATTAAGTATTTTGCAACCATGTGAAGTCACTGGCGCTATTATCGTTGGTGCAACGTTTACAGTTTCTGAGATATAACCTCAAACTTTTTAATTTGAAATAGAACATCCTGTATATTTTGACATTTTCTGTTAGTCTTCATTCATAACATCTAGAAAGTAACAAAAACCTTTATTACTTAGGTCTAAAAATTAACAAATAAAAAAATGATAACAAAACAGTATTACATTTTCTAATGCAACTACTCTAGTTGGTTTATGAGGATTCTCAACCATTGACAAGAACACATTGTTTTAAGTTTGACCGGTTTATTTTTTTTGTTGTTCTTAAAAGATCTGTCAAATTCATTAAAAAAATATAGGGTTGTCATATGAAAAAATGTCGATGACGTCATCTGTTAAAAACAATTAAAGGTAAAACAATTAATTTGATATCAGAAGGTGTATTTTGATAATTATAAATCGACGTGTTCGAGGATTTTTAAAAATACCAAACCGTTCTTGAGATTTTGTCGTGCTTCCATACTTTACGCGCTCACTGTATATCGATTGTATTTTCTATGTAGATTCGCTGATTCGTTGCCTGGAGTGGAGTCGCAGATGTATTGTCTAGGTTTGTTGTTTTCGCAGTTCCATTTATAGGTTAGAAACAACGTTGTGTCACCTAATATCCGCTAGATGGCACTCCAGTAAATTTAAAGTGTTTTGGTTTTGTTAAATTCGGAACCGTTCTGGAATTACTGCTTTCTGCGCATAAGTTCTGCGCAGTTCAATTACTGATCCAGAATTCCGAACCAAAACAAACCTACAGATAATTAAAAATTTTGTGCCATAAACATATAGTCTAAATTGCTTCAACGCATATATTATTCCGAGGAGCTCTCTCTCAATCGTTGAATACTTCTGCTCCGTTTTTGACAAGGTTCTGGAGGCATAAGCCACCGGTTTATCACTTCCCAAGCATCCTTGACTTAATATTGCACCCAATGCAATACTGCTCGCATCTGTAGTAACCACAAAAGGTTTACCAAAGTCAGGATAACTTAAAATTGGTTCATTGTACAAGAGAAGCTTACATTTTTTAACACAATTCTTATATTTATCATCTATTCGAGTCAAATGAGGGTCTCGGAGGGTCAAATGAGGGTCTCGGAGGGTCAAATGAGGGTCTCGGAGGGTCAAATGAGGGTCTCGGAGGGTCTCGGAGGGTCAAATGAGGGTCTCGGAGGGTCAAATGAGGGTCTCGGAGGGTCCAATGAGGGTCTCGGAGGGTCAAATGAGGGTCTCGGAGGGTCAAATGAGGGTCTCGGAGGGTCAAATGAAGGTCTCGGAGGGTCAAATGAGGGTCAAATGAGGGTCAAATGAGGGTCTCGGAGGGTCAAATGAGGGTCTCGGAGGGTCCAATGAGGGTCTCGGAGGGTCAAATGAGGGTCTCGGAGGGTCAAATGAGGGTCTCGGAGGGTCAATATACAGGGTCTGTTGTGATTATACAGGGTCTGTATACAGGGTCTGAACCACGAATTTCTTATGTTTTATTTAATAGATTAAGCAGTAATAATTTAAAAGTAAACGGTAAGTATATTAAACCACTGTTGATGGTGACGTCATGACGGTTTAAACTTTGAAATTTATCCTTAATGGCGCGAAAATTTTAATTTGGTCGGTTCGCGCATGCCCTGTAGAATTTTAAAATTAGACCGAATAAATTTAGCGCGAAAACTTGATTTAAAACTTTAAAATTTATACCGCGAGTAAATTTCAAGAGTTATTTTAACATAATCTACTTGTATTACTCTAAAATTCCGTAAGAAGTATAATTTTAACCTAAAAAGATGTCTGCTCAAGAAGATGACGTCGTTTAAAATATGACGGCCGGTCGGCATGCCGTTTTAGCGCGTGGGGTTGGTACGTCTGGGGTTGGTGGACCTGGGGTTGACGCGAAAATTTGAATTTTTTAAGGTTGGCGGGAAAAATTTGAATTTTATCGGTTCGGGCGATCGGTGCTCGGTCATCATCGGGTAAGATGGTGCGCGCGAAATTCAAATCCGAATAAATCTGAAAGAAATCTGCGAAAATTTGAATTTGATCGGTTTGCGCATGCCTTACGCTTGAAAATAAAAATCGCAGTGCGTTCTCTCTCTAACAGCGACGTGTGAGTCATACACTCCAGGTTCCAGCGTTCGGGCGCGCTCGGTTTGAGTCGTCACGCATGCGCAGTATGGTGGCGTAGAATTTGGAGGGAAAATTTGAATTTTTTGGGGTTGGCGGGAAAATTTGAATTTTTTGGGGCTGGCGGGAAAATTTGGATTTTTTGGGGGTTGGCGGGAAAATTTGAATTTTTTGGGGTTGGCGGGAAAATTTGAATTTTTTGGGGTTGACGGGAAAATTTGGAAAATTTGAATTTTTTAAGTTTAACGGAAAGTTTTTAAGCCTACGGATAAGTCATCTGGTGTGTGCAACTCTATTCGCTTTGTTGTGTCAACATATTCTAATTTATTTACACATGATGCGAAGAGGGCATTAATTGAAGCACCTGTGTCGATTATTCATTTCAAATTATTATTTGAATATTTTACTGATTGCCTGATGAACCGTTAAAATTTCCTCGACCTCGTCGTATTTTCACATAACAATTTTGTGTTGGTATATGGTAATAAATGGTCTAATTCTAATTTTAATTCTTCTAAGTTCTCTAAGACAGTTTTAATTTAAATATAATCAAATACAGATTACTCTTACAAAATTTTAACTGTTTCTTCGCTTTTTACTATCCTATTTGTTAAAAATATTTCCTAATTCTTCAATATGTTATTTGACTCTCCAATATACTGTTGAATAATGCTAATATGCGCTTTAGCTTGCTTTCTTACATCAATCTTTTCACATAACAATTTTGTGTTGGTATATAGTAATAAATGGTCTAATTCTAATTTTAATTCTTCTAAGTTCTCTAAGACAGTTTTAATTTAAATATAATCAAATACAGATTACTCTTAAAAAATTTTAGCTGTCTCTTCGCTTTTTACTATCCTATTTGCTAAAATTACTAAAACCAAAACTCTGACTGTGGTTAGGAAGTTTTTAGATCATCGAAAACTTTGTATTTAGAATAACATTTTCTGGGGAAATTAAAACTCGCACACTGTATCACCGACCATTTTTTAATTCTCTATTTCCCATTAATTTTAGCATAAAATTTTACATTCTTTATCTTTAATTTGGAGAATTGCTTACATTCATAAAAAGACGAGTTTAACGGAAAGTTTTTAAGCCTACGGATAAGTCATCTGGTGTGTGCAACTCTATTCGCTTTGTTGTGTCAACATCTTCTAATTTATTTACACATGATGCGAAGAGAGCGCTAATTGAAGCACCTGTGTCGATTATTAATTTCAATATATTATTTGAATATTTTACCGATTTTCTGATGAACCGTTAAAATTTCCTCGACCTCGTCGTATTTTCACATAACAATTTTGTGTTGGTATATATAGTAATAAATGGTCTAATTCTAATTTTAATTCTTCTAAGTTCTCTAAGACAGTTTTAATTTAAATATAATCAGAACCGTTAAAATTTCCTCGACCTCGTCGTACATTGTAATTATTTCTTTGGAATCTACCGTTATTTTGCCCTCTAGAATAATGATGTCCTCTAAAATAATTTTGTCCTCAGATTTGATTTTGCTCTCTAAAATTATTTTGACATCTGAACTGAGTTTGTCCTCTAAAATAATTATTTCTATAGTTTCTATTAATAATAATAATAATAATCAGTTCATTGTTCAAACAGTAACACAATTAAGACAATTCAATTAAGTATGTGTATTGTTAATATTTATTTCTGTTTCTGCGGACACAGCATTTACTTGCGGATCACGACCTCTGTTAAACTCGCGCTGAGGTTGCAAATAATTGTTCGCTGGTGTATTGCCATTTCCGTAATTTTGGTTCTGTTTTGATAGTTATTTGTGAAAGAATTTTGTCTGTTACCTCGATTATTATGATTTGAATTAAATTTCCTGCTGTTGTTAAAACCATTACCAGAAGAATATGGATAATTCTTCTTATGCATAAAAAATACATTAGAACTATGTGGCTTGTTCTTTTCCTCGTCTAAAGCAACAGTAATCGTTTCTTTTAATTTTATGCAGTGTCTAGCTTTTAATATTGTTCTTAAATCATGATTTCGAATACAAATCGGGATCACCGTCGTCAGTCGTGCTCCACAAGTAAATGCTGTGTCCGCAGACACAGATATAAATATTAATAATACACATACAGAACATAAGTTTTTTTTTGCGAATAATAATGTAGAATACGTGATTTCAACTAGTTCTTTAAATTATATTAGGATACGTCAGGGACATGAAGAACTATTATTTTTACTGGACACGGGAGCGTCAATTAGCATATTTTTCGGTATTGAAATTTGTCAAAGGCGAATTTAAATTTATCTGTATGCATCTAAAATTTTAAATAACCACTCTTAATATACATACAATTATTTGCATAAACGATTATCATTTTAAATTCGCATATTAAATTAACCGGTTGCCATCTATTGGTGAAGTGCCGAACTATTATAATTTCAGCGTGGTTCCCAACCTCAGTATGTAGTTCGGTAATTGGTCGGTAGATGGCGCTCCTCGGCACTTCACCAATTTAATATATTAAATAAATGTGTTCAAGAAGATGGCGTCGTTTAAAATATGGCGGTCGGTCGACATGCCGTTTAGCGCGTGGGGTTGGTACGTCTGGGGTCGGCGGACCTGGGGTTGACGCGAAAATTTGAAATTTTTAGTAAATTTAAATTTTGTAGCGCCATCTATTGGTGAAGTTCCCGAACTACGTGTACTGACCGAGCTCACTCGCCATCTATCGGTGAGCGACCGAACTACTGCATTCGGCCGCGCTCGGCAGATCGGCTGACTTGGGCTCGGTCGTCTTCGTGCAGAAAAGTGGTGGGGGTAGCTTCCTATGTAAATTGGCGGCGTGGCGGCGGATCCAGCTCTCTCCTTTATATACTACTAATTGCACCCTTGTGGAAATGCTGGTCCGCTTGGGTTGTTGGGAAAGTTTGATCCCGTTAGTCAGACTATTTGGTTCCGTGGGTTCTTTTTCGAATAGAGGCAAAGATTTGAAAATCACCGTAATTTTTTTACGTCACGTCACTACCCTACCGTACTGCGCCAGTTAAGATACGTGAGGGATGTTAATGTTTTTTTTTTTAAGTCAGTCAATCGTTTTAACTCATTTATTTATGAAGCTCACGGATTACAATGTCGCGGACAATGTCCAAATGCCAACTAACTACGTTTTAAGACTAAGGGCATACGGAACGTGCAGCTGCTTATCTATTAAATGCTGATTTCGGCACTACCGTTGTAGGTACGTGTTGGTCTGGTACCATAACTATAGTATCTGGAGGTCGCACGCTATGATGCCCACCACGGCGAAAACGGGTCAAACGCCGACTAGTTATCACAGGCGATTATAGACGGCCAACGCGCGGGAAATTCGAAAACAATAATAACAGACCACTTACTTTACATAATTTCTAAGGATTATTTGTTTATAATCAATATGAACCTAACATTAAATTATTAACGTAAATAAATAAATTACGGATTTGCAATTGAAACTTATCAAAAACGTATTCAATTGCCATTCACACTTTAGAGTAATAAATATTTTACGAGACAATGTCTTTTCTCGTAAATTTTCTTGTTTTTATCTAGTCTGAAAAAAATCCAAACACTTTTAAAAAATCTAACCATATTCATCTGGTTCCAAGGTTTTTAATGTTTAGTTGCACTCCGCTAATACCGGAATTGTATTATTTACAAAAGAGTTTAATTACCATGTCAGAGGAAAGGAAATGGATTGATTACGATAGCAAATACAAATATTATCCGAATGAATACCCAAGAAAAAACTGTTTTTTATTCATAATAGTATTTATTTCAACAGTAGTAAATATATGAAATATATAAAAGAATATTTATTAAAAATCATAAAAAGAAAAATTTTCATTTAAAAAGTACTATTTTATTCAATTTTTGTCTGATGTTTGTTTTTTTGTGTGAAATTACTCATTCTACAAATATAATGTAATCTGCATACTAAATACATTTTTGCCACTTCTTAGGTTAGTAAAATAATATGTGTTCTGTTTCACGGCGTGTGATACTGTATTTTGTGCACTTTCGTAACTCTTAATAAAAGATTGTGTAAGGTTTTTGATGTAGTTTAATTCGACCGTATGATACATACAACTGCACGCCATGCAGGTCGGGCGAGGAATCCGTTGGTATAATAAAAATCAATACCAAGTCGTGCTCGTTCGGGTACGATAGGAGACTGTGCATGGCGCGACTATTTAAAAACATAGAAAAATACAAATACACATAAATATTATTCAAAATGTAGGTAAGTAAAATTGCAAAATAATTCTTAACGAACACTGATAAATGTCTAGTTCTCTATTTGGGTGAAAGTTAGTTTTCCAATGGAAGAGCGCACACTTTACTAACAGGCCTTTTTAACACTTTTCCACTAGGTAGCTTTACCGAAACTACTCTCACTACACCGTCGCTCCCTGGATAAAGTGTCGACGATTCTTCCTAGCTGCCACTTCAGAACTGGTGTATTGTCCTCCTTAATAAGGACCATTGCGCCTGGAACTGCTAACAGTGGTACGTTTTTGATCCATTTCGTACGCTGATGTAGCACTTTGACCACTGGGACCAGAAGTGTTGCTGTACTTGTTGATATCTCTGGTAAGTATTCAGACGATTTTCTTTCGTGTTAACATGACTTTTTTCAGGTAATGATGTCAAGCTTCTTCCAACCAGGAAATGAGCTGGTGTCAATGGATTACAATCTGACGGATCGCAGGATAATGGGGATAGAGGTCTGGAATTAAGGACCGCCTCTATTTGAGCAAGCACCGTGACAAACCCTTCAAAGGTGAGTGACTGTTCCCCTATTACGCGTTTGATATGATATTTAGCAGATTTAATTGACGCTTCCCACAAACCCCCGAAATTTGGCGCATTTGGTGGCATGAAGTGCCAATTGATCTGATCATGTTGTAATTCGTTTTCGACTGTTTGGCGACTGTTCGCGAAGAAACGTTTCAAAATTTTCATTTCTTTTACCGCCCCAACAAAATTTGTACCGTTATCGGAATAGATATCAGAAGGCTTGCCTCGTCTCGCAATAAACCTTTTTAAAGTAGCCAAGAAGGCTTCGGAAGTTAAATTAGTAACTAATTCGAGGTGAATTGCTTTCGTCGTAAAACATATGAAACTACACAGATAGGCTTTAGACTTACTCGATCCGCGACTCCTACGCTCTTTTACAAAAAACGGACCAGCGAAGTCAACTCCGCAGACCTGAAAGGGCAAACTTGCTGTAATTCTGCTAGTTGGTAGATTTCCCATCATGGGAATTTGAGTCTTAGGCGCGACCTTGAAACATTGTATGCACTCGTGTACAACTTTTCGTGCCAAATTTCTTCCTCCTATGGGCCAAATTTTCTCGCGCATTGAATATAGCATTTGCTGTGGGCCCGCGTGTAAAAGTCTCAGGTGTTCCCTTTCAAAGAGTAATTTCGTTAACCTTTGCGTCGAATGAAGAATTGCCGGGTGTTTCTTCTCATATTCGAATGTTGATAGACCTAATCTGCCACCTACTCTCAGTATTCCGCTTTTGTCGACAAATGGGTTTAACCTTTTTATTTGTTCATTTTTTACTTCATCGTTTTTCTTCAAAGTTTCGATGTCTTTAGAATAATTCTCCGCTTGTGCCATTTTGATTAAAGCATTCTCCGCCTGCTTTAACTCTTCGTTCGTCAATGATCCTCGCTTCCGCAGTTCATTGTTTTTCGCATTGTAAGTAAATCTGAAGCAAAATGCAATCACTCGTTGCAACTTCGTATAGGATGAGTACCTATCGAATATAGTGTTTGAATTCATTGTAACTGCAACCACTGCTTGTGATTGTCTTTTCTCGGGTACATCTATCGTTGACTGTTTGATCGCTTGTGGCCAATTTAATTCGCTTTGTCTTAACCACTCTGGGCCATTCCACCAAAGATTTGTTGATGCTAATGCTCTTATGCTGGCTCCTCTGGAGGCAAGATCAGCTGGATTCTCTGGGGAAGGTACGTATCTCCAATCTTCAGCGCATGTTGTTGAAGTAATTTCTCCAACGCGATTAGCTACGAATGGTTTCAAGGTTGCAGGTTCATGTCGCAACCAAGCGTGTACTATTGTTGAATCACACCAGAAAACCCGCTTCTCGTATTTGGCCCGTAAGAATATCCTTTATCTTCTGCGCAAGTCGTGCTAACAATAGTGCTCCGGAAAGTTCTAACTTCGGAATGGTGATCGTTTTGATTGGTGCTACTCGTGTTTTGCCGCACAATAGTTGAACGCTTACGTTGTTGAAACTGTCCATGCTTCGGATGTAGATACAACAGCCGTAGGCCCTTTCGGATGCATCGCAAAAACCATGGATCTCAGTTCTTATTGGATTGTTGCAGAAAGCATGTCTTGGTATACTTATGCTCCCGATTTGCTCTAATTCGTTTGTCCACTTTGTCCATTCTTGGTTCAGAGATGCAGGTATGGCTTCGTCCCACGTTAAATCCAATTTCCAAAGTTCCTGTAATAATTGTTTTGCTACGATCGTGACTGGACTCAACAATCCCAACGGATCAAATATTTGAGCTATTAGTAATAGCATTATTCGTTTATTTGTGGTTCTTGGTGTTAACTTATAATCTCCTTTATAAATTTATTCGTCCGTTTTACAACGCCATAGCAACCCTAGTGTACCTTTCGCCTCATCAGTTGCGATACTTAGCACATCTAATGCGTCATCGCTGTTCTCCAGTGCTTGCAAGATTTTAGGCTCGTTGCTTACCCATTTTCTTAGCTTGAAGCCACTTTCTTGTAGCATTGCTGCGATTGTCGTACACGTTGTCTTTGCAACCTCCACTGAGTCGAATACTGTTAAAAGGTCGTCTACGTAAAAATCTTGTTTGATTCGCCTTGCTGCATCAGGATGTTTCGCTTCGTTATCTTTTGCTACTTGTTGCAAACATTTTATCGCTAAATAAGATGCCGCCGTGGTACCATAGGTAACCGTTGCTAACTCGTATACTGCAATATTTTGAGTCGTGTCTGATCTCCAAAATATTCGTTGTAGTCGTTGCTCGTCCGACTTTATTCGAACTTGTCGGTACATCTTCTCGATGTCTGCCGATACCGCATATTGGCCTTGTCGAAATCTTATCAAGGTCGAGAAAAGTTCTTCTTGTAGTATCGGACCCTTCATCTGTAGGTCGTTCAAACTGATACCGGTGCTAGTTTTTGCTGACGCGTCGAAAACAACTCTCAGCTTAGTTGTAAGCCTATCCTCTGTTAATACACCATGGTGTGGCATATAATAAGCTGTTCCTTGTTGTAAGGTTTCGTCTTCAATTTTGCGCATGTGTCCCAATGCCTCGTATTCTTGCATAAATGCCGCATATTCCATTTTTCGTTTCGTATTTGTTAACGCCTTCTTCTCTAAATTCTTGAATCGTTTAAGAGCAATCTCTCGAGAATCTCCCAATTTTCCTACGTCTTCTTTGAACGGAATCGAAACAGTAAATCTTCCGTTTACTCGCTCGTGTGTTTTTTCAAAATAGTCTTCGCATGCCTTCTCTTCTTCTGTCAGTCTTTTTATAGGTTGAACGTTTTCCAATTCCCAGAATGTCTGTAATTGTGTCTGAATGTCATATGTGCGTGTAAAGTTACAAATCTCTTCCTTCTTATTTAGTTCGCATTTCGTTTTTCCTGACACAATCCAGCCCAGTTTGGTTTTTTGCAAAGTTGGCAACCCTTTTCCAATTGAAATTTGTCCAATACAAAGTAAGTCGTAAAATAACTCCGCCCCTATCAGCATGTCGATTTCACTCGTCTCATAGAATTTATCATCCGCTAGCTTTAGGTTGCTCGGAAATTTTAGTTCCTCTTTAGAGATGGAAACGCCTGGTAAGCTATCACAAATTGTGGGTACAATGAGACACGAAATTGATGTTTGGTAGCTGTTCGTTCTTGATCCCATCGCCAAGGTAATCTTATGTTTTATGTCGAGTACTGTTCTGCTAATTCCCTTTATAGAAACGCCTGCATCGTTTGGTGTTATATTCAATAATTTTCCCAACCTTTTGGTTATAAAGTTTGACTGTGACGCTGAATGCAGCAACGCGCGACAGCTTATCTTTCGTCCTCTTCTATCCTTTACCCAAACTATTGCCGTAGCCAATAATACGTTTGTTGTGTCTGTAATACTTGCCGCTAACGTAACGGTCGATTCTTTCGTTTCCTTTGACTCGAAGTGAAGCATGGTATTGTGTTTTGCATCACACCGTTGGCAACTGCCGAATTTGCAACTGCTACTGAAGTGACCCGGTCTCAAACAGTTGTTGCACAGTTTAGCTCGTTTCACTAATTCCAACCTCTTTTTTACCGTCATTTCGCGAAATTTCTTGCATTTAAACATTAGATGGTTCTCCTTGCACGCATGGCAATTTGCTTGTGCCGCCACCAATGTCACTTTCTTTGGTTCATTGGTTTTGCAATGACTCTCAACGGTTTCGAGTATATTCGCCTTTTGCTTTAAGAAATCCTTTAATTCATCGAAAGTTGGAAATTCGCTTTGAAATTTCGACGATTCCCATTCGCGGGCTGTTTTCTTGTCTAATTTGGATGTTACAAGGTGGATTAACAATGCGTCCCAATGTTTAGTTGGTTGGTTTAGACTATCAAGCGCCCTCAGATGTTTTGATAGGTCATCCAATAGTTTTCGTAACTCTATGGCTGACTCTTTCGTTATAGTTCGTATATTAAAAATAAATTGTATATGGTTGTGGACCAATAGTCGTTTATTGTTGTAGCGTTCGTTTAACAACGACCACGCTAGCGCGTAATTTTCTGCCGTAAATTCCAACGAATGGATCAATTGTGCCGAAGCTCCCGCAAGTGAAGCACGCAAGTAATGGAATTTTTGAATTTCGCCAATTGACTCGTTTTTATCTATAAGTGACTCAAATGTGTCCCGGAATTCAAGCCACGTTTCATAGTCTCCCTCAAATTTCGGTAATGTGATTTGTGGTAACTTTATCGCGTATGAGCTTTCGCCCGCATATGACCCTGTGCTCCGTACAGGCGTCTCGAGGTTTCGAACAGGAGTCCCGCAACTCGGTACGGGTGCCCGCGCTTCGTATTTTTGCAGAGCTGACCTCGCGTCCGCAATGCAACTAAAGTAGTCTTTTTCAAATGATTCGCGTTCGAGTAACTCTTTCGTTAAGTCCTCCGTATCATCTTCAATTTGTTCCTGAATGGATTCAAATTGTTCGTATAAAGCCTCAGCTTTTTCTAATCGTATTCTGAATTCGTTTATTCGCGCACAATCGCCATCGTCTAAGTCAACCTTTTTGAAATCATCAACATGCGTTCGAAATAGTGTGATTCGCGCTTTGATCGAACCACGCTTGCGTTTAAAATTCACCGACATGATCAGATCGTGTGGATATGCGTATAAATACCGAAATAAAATGCAAAAGTACTTGCTCGAAATATAAGCGTAAATAAAGGTTAACTTACTGGGATTGGTTACAGGATTCCACCGCCAGATGTTCCTACAATGACCGCTCCGAATGATGCACCGCCTGGCTGGATTATTCGTTTCGACGGACCATGTTCTGTTTCACGGCGTGTGATACTGTATTTTGTGCACTTTCGTAACTCTTAATAAAAGATTGTGTAAGGTTTTTGATGTAGTTTAATTCGACCGTATGATACATACAACTGCACGCCATGCAGGTCGGGCGAGGAATCCGTTGGTATAATAAAACTCAATACCGAGTCGTGCTCGTTCGGGTACGATAGGAGACTGTGCATGGCGCGACTATTTAAAAACATAGAAAAATACAAATATTCAAAACACATCTACAAACAATATGGTTCTTACCAATCTCAATATTTAAAATGTGGTCTTTAAGGCAATCAAAGACGTTTGTGTAAACAGCAAAAAAAAACAGAATTAGTTACATTTTCAAGAATATCTTTTAAATTTGGTGGAGTACCTATTATTAGTAATACTTAACATCCTTCGACAAATTCGCTCACTCTCTTGACCCATCAATACCCACATCCTTTGAGGTATGTATTAGTTTTCCATGACTCTTAAAGGAAATTAATGATGTTTTGTTTGGCAACGATGAAATACAAACATCTAAGCAGCCACAACTGTTTTTTTTCTTAATTTTTTTGACAACAAATCCAGCTGTGTTCCACAATATTCATAGAAAACGCACTTATGTCTGAGAAATCTAAATAGTCATCGTTATCTGGTATGTTAGCAAATAGTTTGTAACGAATTGCTTCCGCATTTCCCAATAATACAGTTTACCATTGCTGGCACAGGTGACAGGCCAAAATATTTCGTCCAAATAATAGTATAAAAGCGATATCAAACACGAACCGAGTGCAATAAAAATACAATTGACATTAGCAACTAAAGTTAGTTCCTTAAAAATCACTAGAACGCCTAACTTCAGGAGCCTGCCAGGCTATTAGAATTTTCGGCCGCCCCCACTCCTGTACCATGCGACGTCCAGATTACTATATATTAAACTCGATGTACTGGATTCAATTTCATGTGAGCATTCGCTTTGCATCATAATATCAGACTCTGAATCACCATCTGCTCTTTTATTTTCTTTTTTTTATATACCTTCATCCGCGTGATCTGACATATTTTGTTGTACATCTGATGGTCCTACACCTCTATCCAAGTCGCGGATGGCGGAAACATCATGACTTGGTTTGAAAAACTTTAACAGTCGACCACTTTGCTTCTCACGCTCTTGAGCTCTGAGAATTTTGCGCTTACGATTTTGAAATCCCGATGGTTTTTTTGATGTCATCTTCACTAGTACGGTAAATACGATATTTGGCGACCGCCTAGTTTGCCTTAATGGTAACGCCGGCCCTGCTTCCGTACACATATAAAAAAAATGGATCTGTGGTTGCTATGTCGGTAATACATAAACAATAGAGGGATATCTGTGAACTATAGTAGTTTTTATTAATTGGCAATTGGGGGGAGAGGTTGATCTGTTGCATGTCAAAACAGAATGAACCAAAATCTGGGTAACAATCGTTCGTTAATAACGCAAACTGTTACGCGCGTAATGTATGCACTCGTAAATCACATATTATTTTGGCTTTGTCAGATTCAACAGCTACTTCCAGTTCTTGAATGTCTCTTGGTTGTCTCTCGGATGTACGTATCATATGCGAAAGTTTTATGTCTTGTGTAATTTTTGATTTTACGACATAAAGTTGGCGGCAAAGAATATAATATCCTCTTTGGTTATTTGATAGCAATTAAAAGTTGACTTTTTGCTGCATACAGCCGTTTTCAAAATTTTCCAGTTCAGGCAAGTAATCGCTGTACCTAAACGGAGATTGTTATTGAAATAAAGTATACTTGGAAAGAAGCCTCACCTTACCGCAAACGTTTCTGGGCAAAATATTTTCAAGTTGTTGCTGCCTTATAATTTGAATTTCAAACATTATTGCCACCATTAATTTATTTGCAATATGCAGACGGTTTTTATACACCCTATTCTTCAAATGTCTCAATAGGAAAAACTCTATAGGAGTAAGATCAAGGAATCTCAGTGGCCTCTTACAATCAAAAAATTCCTCATGAAAAAATTCTTCCAAAAGTTGACAAGTCTGTTGCGCAGCATGCATTGTCATGCTGGATTATTTTCTTTGCAGCTTTCTTTACATCATTATGGAGTTGCCCCAAAAAGGTGTTGATCATCATTCGTTATCTCTCGCCGTTGATCAAGATCAAGGGTTTATCCAAGAAAATTGGACCAAAGATTCTTCGCCGACATTGCAACCCATAACTCTACCTGCACAGCACGAAGTGCCGGTTCCTGCATCACGTGAGTGTTTACAGCTGACCACGTTCTGTAATTTTGGGAGTTTATGTAACCAGTTAGGTAAAAACCACCCCTCATCGGAAAGAAATGTTCATTTAAAGATGTAGTCATCCAGGATGTCCATATCCCAATTGCGGTACTCTAATGTTTGTTGAAAATCCATAACAATTCTTTGACGACTGGTACCTTGTATGGGTACATCTTTAACTTCTCCTACTTTTACTGCCGCATGCGTCATTTCTTATGAAATACTGAAAAATATATTATTTATTAGGATTTTGAAACCTATGGTGATATTTATTTATTTATTTACAGAACACAACAGGATAAACCCACTAACGTGTTCTCGTTAGCAAAAAAAAAGTACATTTTGAAAGAAAAAAAACCAGTAAACTCTAAGAGTACAAAATACATGTAACATAAACTATACGGTAAATTTTAAATGCAAGTGGTACATCTAATTTAAAGAAAGAGAATTCCAAAGAAAAAAAAAACATACGTAATATGACAAATCCAACATCACAAAAGAAAACCTGAACAATATAATAAACGAAATGTGGAATGTGTTTTTACTTTGTTATTTTTTACCAAAACACTGACCGCAGCTGGCACACACAAAAAAAGGCAGTATGTATATTGCTGGGGGGGGGGGGGGGGGGGCAAGACAAAAATCATTTTTAAACAATCAAATAATAAAAGTAACAAAGTTAAATGTTTCCAATTAATAAATAAACTAAAATTGAAAATACTTTAAACCACTCTAAACTGCGTCACCCGCCATGGACGAAATGGCACCCAAGATGACTCGCTTTAATTTTGTCGTAGACACACTGAAAATGTCGGTATTGTTAAACATCGTATTATATGAGTTCATTGATCTATTTAAAGGGGAGTTAAAGTAGGAATTGCTTTACCGAAGACAGTGTAAATAGAGTCAATTTGATTATTACCGTCCATATTTCCCAAAATGTATTCTGTATAAGCCACTAAAGTAGTGTCAACAGAACGGCCCGGAAAGAAGCCATGCTGTTGTGGATTGATTAATGGTTTGACCTTTCCGAACAAGATGTCGTAAACAATTTTTTCAAGAATTTTGGAAGCGGTCGATAATATTGAAATAGGTCTATAATTTTCAGTTAGATGTTTTTTACCCGATTTGAATATAGGTATTATGAAGGCAGACTTCCAGCTTTTAGGAAACTTACCCTCAAATAATGACTTTTTATAAATAATACTAACTGGTTCTGATAATTGTCTTGCACAGTTTTGAAGACTAAATGCACGGACGCCGTCCGGCCCCGCTCCCTTAGTGTGAAAGATGGTTAAAAACGATTTCGGGGGTAACATCAATACTAGATCTCAGGCACTGGGGATTGAATGGTTCGCTGATGACTGGATGGCCAGGCTCAAAAACGGAACTGAAATACTCGCTGAAGAGTTCACAGATAGATTGGCCATAGCGAGCGGTCACTCCGCCGGCCGCACTGTATAGCAGAAGGGATGGGGCTGCTACCACGCTTGCTAGAGACAAAATTCCATAAACGCCGGGGATTATTGGAGATAACATCCTCTATTGATTGGATGTAGGATTTATAGTTTTGGGTAATGAGAAATTTAGTTCTACCCCTAAGCAGGCTAAAAGTCAGATAGTCTAATTTATTTCCATGTTTTGAAAAAATATAAAAAAAATATTCTAGGAAAGAAATATCATCAAATCTATAAAAAATGTGGCTTGTGACTTTTTTGATTACCAGAAACGTATACATTTTTGGTTATAAGAATAACACAGTTTTATTATATCAAATTAAGAAAAGTCTATACTCATAGGTTATATAAAACAAACATTGTATTCGGGTTGTCAGATTCAAAGCGAAAACACCGGACTTTATTAAAGTTAAGTGGGGCTCTTTTTCTTCAAAAATCTCAAAAATGTTCGCACTACAGGGTGATTTTTGAATGTAAAAGAATCCTCTTGTTGCATAACAATCACATCAAATGGATTTGTTTGTTTACATTTCAACACTGCTTCATACCAATCATCTGGACAAAATACCTGACTTATATATCGCTCTATAAGAGCAAAATCTCGTTCGCATAGTAAGTAGGTGTGTCCTGATACTAGAAATCTATGCTCAATAGTTTTGAACTTACGTTCTCTTACAAGTTGGAGCCACAAAGACATAAGCCAATTTTTATTTTGGTCTCCGCAGTTGTCTGTGAATATAACAAGTTCATCTTGACCTGTTGTTAATCCAGAGGGTATGTATTTAAGCAAAATACTAGCAATTTCTTCACTTCCGCGCTTGGCCGTGGATTCTGTCCAGATGAACATACTTCCTTTGCCTTTACACAATCATATACACCTGAATTGTAGGTCCAAGCTTTACGTAAGCAAAAGGTGGGACTAACAGTGAGACTTGGCGGTGGAAGAGTTTGCTGCAAGTCAAATTCTAGAACTAATATTATTAGCTTTGGCAGATTTAACTTCTTCTTTTAAATTATTTTACATTGTGTCAGCCTTTCTATGGTGTAACTCTAGTTGGGTTTTGAATTTCTTAACTTCTTCCTCATTTTTATTATTTTCTTCATCTATCTAACTATACTAAAAGTAAAATGGTAGACGTACGGGATGGATGGAATGAAATGATGGACGCGCGGGATTTTCGTGTCTTTCTTCGCGACGACGGCGAAGCCGCGGCCGCGGCAGCGGTTTCACCTTCAAAATGCCGTTTCGCCGCTGCGTAGACTTGCGGATCGTGGATTAAGGGCCCCTTTCTTTTAATTTTTCGCGAAAAATTGACGTACGACGATACCGCCGCTTGAATTCCATTCGAAAACATATTTGGAGCGGGTACACCCGATCAGGCTCTTTCTCGAAAATTGGACTTCTTAACTCCTCAAAGGCTCCGCGGAGAAGCAACAATGGGCGCGTTCAGCGCCCATTTCCATTTCGTCGATATTTTGCCCAGTTTTCGTATGTTTTCCTTCAATTTGAGTAAATTTATGGTTATCAGTTGGGAGTATACTTCAGCTCAAGTATCCATGACAACCGATAATAAAATAACAGTTCCGTGTTTGACATCGTCAAAATCATGTCAAAATGGCAACGCAAGGGCTTAAGATGCGGCCAGAATATGCGATAATGTTGTCGCAGACGTTCCCAGGTAACTTTGCGACTATAATTACGTTTAGTTTGAAGAATTTCCAACGGAAAATAACAGATCTGCGTCGGGGAGAACCATGGCTGGTAAGTTTCATTTATTTCCTCTCTCGTTGTTTTCTATATCTAGTTTTAATTTAAGTTTGTCACATTTCTCGCAAGTGTCATTGTATGGAGTTTTGAAAGAAAGATTAAAGTTTTCCACAAAAATCTTCCTATATGTAGTTTCTTTAATTATTGACGTCACGCCTAGCTCATTGCAATGTTCTTGGAATAGTCTAAACATTTTTGTTATAGTCAGATCACTACGTAAATATTTTTTCCCTGTTCTTTCTCTTGAATAGTGGCTCTAAAATGCAGGAAACATATTAATATGGGCAACCACCCTGTCTTTTTCTACTTCAGGTACTTTTGGTTGTTTCCCGTGCTTTCCTCTGCCATCCGGAAGGCACATATTACCTCCTGATGATATTCGCCTTTTTTGAATAATTAATCTTATTTTCGTCAAGGTTATGTCAAAAGTATTTATAAACATAATCTGATATACTTCTACTCCTGGACCAGATGAGGGAAATAGAAAGTACTGCCTGCTAAATTGCCTTCTGTCATTAGCTTTATCTGATCGCAACCTCTGGGTCTTATCATTTTCTATTGCTGATTTTTTCACTACAATTTCTTCTGCAAGTACATGGCAGTTTTATCGCTTTTGCCTTTATGGTTTTACCAGTAGTGCTGATGTACTCCTTCCCAGCATCTTTGGCTGCCTTTCTTACGTTTCTTTTCCATTTTTCAAAGTTTCTTTTCCTCTTTCTAGTTGTTTTGATTGGCTGTTGTACAGAAGACTCGTCAGCCTCTACCTACAGAGCGGTTGAAGAATTAACATCATATGTAGAACTACTGTCTGGGACATACTAGTCAGAACTTCTATTCGATAAATCTACAAAATCAAATTTAACACATTAATTTAAGTAATTACAAACTTAAGTAATTAATTCGTGTGTATTGTAGGACACATCACAATACTAACCATCACTACTCGTGGAAGCCGCGCCATACCCAGCAGATTTAATTGCATTGCTTCTGTTACTGTTTCGGGTGGTCCACTTCTGATCCCCTCTTTCAAACCTCGATAGAAAAAAATAACAAATTTGAATGCAATATTTTAGGTAACTAGCAATCACAAAATAAACAATTTAACTATTATTTACCTGCATTCCTCATGACGAGACTGGTTGAGATTTTTAAATCTGTGGACTGATAATTAGCAACTTACATTGAACCATATAAAAAGTTAATTCCTTCACTCACCTTTTTACTTTTTTTCACAGATATCAACAAGAAGGTCTGCAAAGGCAGCAACCAATGTCATATCTGCAAATACCGACACTGAGTATCTTCACAACCAAAGTAGACTTTAGCTTTGTTGCATTAAAGAAATATGTCATGATAAAACATAAGTATACGTTTGTTCTTCTTGGACCTAATATTTTTACAGATTACAACCGACATTGGATCGTTTGTTGACTTATACAGCACAACTTGTTTGTATTATGACATTAAATGTCATTGGATTAAAAAGAGCTTGCTTCATAGACATCGTTGAACCAAAAACCTCAAAATAAATTTTTTTGACATTGGTGGTTCTTGCACCAAGGTACAGATATATATTGAAATTGCTTTGGCGGATTTAGAGTGGCGGAGCGAGCTGTCCAAGCTGTCAAATGATCTGTCAGAATCGCCCGTTTAGCCCCTGTTTCTTCGCACGTGCCCTTCCTAAATCTCTCCGCAATGGACAACGCCCGGCCATATATAATTGGTACGTACGTATATTTCCTATATTTTGATAAATAAATAGACGGTGTGTTTTTAGGGGATTTTAGGCGTGCTAGGGATTTTTTGCGCGCAAAGGTTGGTTGTTTGGAATCTGTCAGAATTGGTTATAACCTAAACAACGGTGCTTGCTGAATCTTCGGCCAATAAATATTATAATATGTCAGGTTTTCTCAAATATAGAAGAGATGTTTTGCCACTGTTTTTTGATTATTATCGCATGCACCCAGACTTTTCACTACATTTTGCGTGCAGTAAAGCCTTCAATCTCCATAACATCGAATTTCAGAGAAACAATGACACCTATGGAGCGTTTAAGTGTGACGCTAAGGTAACCAAAATGAATTAAGTTTTCAAAAGACGAATAATTCTCTATATGTTGTTATTAAGACGAGTAGTTAGAGAAGAATAGACGTAATTGTTCGCCTTGAGGAGAGTTGTCGGCTAAGATTGGTGCAGTTATGCTTCCATGGTCCAGGACGACGAGGATGGTAGTTGATTCTCATATATAAAAATTTGCTGGAGTTTATTTCTCTCGGCCAATTTTCGATTGAGAGGCACGTTTTCATGAACGGAAGAAGGCTTACTAAAAATTGATAATCACTGGCGTCTTTTGTGACTGCTTTCAGAAAATAATTGCAATTTAGCTATAAATTGTTCAGAAAAGTTTCAGATTTTAGATTATTTTTTTCTTTGGCGGGTAAGTTATCGGTGTTCTTGGAACTGGTGTGAAGCTTAATCAGATCTAGGCCAAATGGGTAGGTTCGAAGAGCAATTTGGTTATATTGCTCTTGCTTTAAGTTCCTAATTGCTGCGTTTTCTTCTTCTAAATTAATTTGAAACCGTGTTTCTTGGCGAAAATTACCAACCTTCACCTTCCTGCGATGTCCAAGTGCCTCCTCGACTTGCTCTGCGGAGAGTCCCCCTACTCTTGACCCCCCCCCTGGTCAATCAGTCTCCTAACTAACAACGATGTATCGGACGCCACCCAATATGCACTGTAATTGGACAAAAACCGAATTGGGGCGGTAGCTGGAATGGGGAAGTATGCTCGACAGTGAAACAACAGTTGGATAATAAAATGTTTATTACCCAATAAGGGTCTGCGATTAAACCAATAAATTCCAATGATAGTACAATATTCCCAAATACTCTCCTAAATTCACACCAATTGCCAGCAAACATAGTGATTATTACTCAAGCGGGAATCAGTGGAGGTGTTACAAACGAGAAAACATTTAATGCAGGAGAAGTTGTTCTTGTAATCGTCGCAGCGTTCTTCATTGTGGGTGTAGATTTTGTTTGCTGGCGTTCCTGCCAGCCCTGGCAAAGATATAGAAGAAAAAAAGTGAAGAGAAGAAGTACCAGCCGTAGCATAAGAAACTGAAAGAAAGTGGAAAAAGTGAATAAATAGATATCAAAAAGGGCAAAAGTTATTCGAAAGACACACATAATAATCAAATTAACAAATATAATGTAATACATGTTGCAACAACAAAAAAAAGTATTTCTTAAAATTAACAGTAACATTCTAAAAACAAATATCGACGTTGATGACTTTGGTTATTCGTCTGCTGCGTTCCAAAGCTTTGCGTAGTCGCTGAACTGGAGCCCGTTGTCGATCGAATCGCATACCCGACGAAGAGATGTATCCATCGCCGAAACACAGGATGGTCTTTCCTGCATTTTTATCTGTTAGCGAATTTACCAATTTGTCATCCGCTTGTCGGGTTCGTATGTAGCTGTCGAATTTTAGTCTGGCGTATTTCCTCGACGAATAAGTTCTAAATCGGTGTACGAACGATGCCAGAAGGTAGTTGATTTGATTTTTGTTTAGATCCGTGTTATTGTCGTTAGATCGATTGCGAATTACGCCGCCTATGAGAGCCACGTGGCCGGGATCTAATCCTATATAAGTGTCCTGGTCCATATCGTATGACATTGGTGCGTCTGTGTCATTTTTTCTCTTTTTAGCAGGTGCCTTCTTCTTTGCTCCGTAGCGATTCATCGATATACTACAATCGACGCCGTTCGTAGAGAAAGTCATGCCAAAGGTGGTGCTGCCGAGACGTTCTATAGCGTTTTCGACTTGTTTGCCGAACTTTGATTGTTTGAGATTGAAATTTTTCCACCAATAGATCGGTGCGTTGGAACGTATCTCTGCCGAAGACACTTTGTCACCTACCGACGATAGAAGTTCTTGTAGACCCATTACGGTGCATCTGATGTGTTTCCTTGTGGGCTTATAAATTGGAAAGAGTTTAAAGGATTTCGGTAAACGTTTGTGTTTGCGTTTTCGTGTTGCAAATTATGTAGATACAATCCCATTTTGAAACTCATCGGTATCAATTTCCACCAGTGTTTCGTACTGTTCTGTAACATATCTTTGGTGACGTTCATCGATTCTAAGAAAATCTTAGCACTCGAACCGACATCGTTCGCGTTGTCTTTCTGGAAGAGCTCCTTGTAAACTTGTTCTTTGTTGTATCCGTACGCGACTTTCATGTATTTGCAAATGCGCGCAAACATGTTTTTTTTTATATTTTGTTCAAACAGAGTGTTTGTGTTATAACACCTAGTCAAGGACTAACAAGTTATTTTCACTTAACCTAAACTGATAAAATATGAGTATTTCTACAATTTTGCCCATTGGCCCAAGTTGTTTTAGTCTGATAGCTTTTACCACCCAAGTAGACGGCGGTTGTTTTCACCTACACTATCACTGTGAATACACTACGGGTGCTCTGCTTTTAGTCACTCCCGCACTGGTTCGAATGGTTTAGTTCTTTTCAGCCGACGCATTAGCACACTGTTGTCTAGCAGCTGGATGGCTTCAATGTTGTCGTGGTGGTGTAGACGATCCTCGTGCTTCTTAGCAAATTTTGATATTTCGCTAGTTACCATCTCCATGCGAAGGTCCCGATGAAGATTGGTGTTTTTGATGTACCATGGTGCACCAACAATGGCCCTTAGAACTTTATTTTGGAACCTCTGAATGAGGTTGATATTGGACTGCTTAGTGCATCCCCATAACTGTATTCCATACACCCATACTGGCTTTAATAATTGCTTGTATAGTAGGAGCTTATTTTGCACTGACAGGGCTGACCTCCGTCCCATTAGCCAATACATTTTGTGGAATTTTAGGTCGAGTTCGTCCCGCTTTTTCTTGACATGTACTTTCCATCTAAGCTTGGCATCCAGAGTCATGCCAAGGTATTTCGCTGTATCCGTGTATGGAATATCGTTCCCATTAATGGTTACTGGAATATAGTCAACTCTCTTATTGGTGTAGTTTACATGAGTGGATTTTCCTTCATTTAGTTTGATGCGTCATTTCTTTGTCCAAAGGTTGATTTTGTTTGCAGCGATCTGTAATTTTTCACGTGCTTCTACGATACTGTCACTAATCGCCAAAATAGCCGTGTCGTCTGCAAATGTTGCCACTGTGCTTTCTCCCGGAACAGGAATATCATAAGTATACAGTAGGTACAAAAGTGGTCCCAATACACTTCCTTGTGGTACTCCGGCATTGATATTGCGTAGCAAGGAGTATTCATCATCTTGTTTCACCCTGAAGTGACGGTCCCTCAGATATGATTTTAACAGTTCTGTATATTCAGTAGGAAGCTGCTATTCCAGTTTCTCAAAGAGTCAATCATGCCACACTTTATCGAAAGCCTGAGCCACGTCTAAAAATTTTCTTTTCCTCAAGAGCCTTTTCTATAACGTCGGTAATTCGGTGTACCTGGTCGATTGTTGTGCAAACATGTGCACAGTAATACAGTTCTCAGGTAACGTGAAAATCGCCAAGAATCTGTTGAATTTGTTCTTCGGTGATTTCCTAAATTTTATTATGATGTATCTGTATTCGTATGGGTGTACCACGAAATATATACCGTATCATTGATCTGATGATATCATTCTGCAAATTGTCTCCTAATTTTGAACCTAATTTTGGTAGATGCAGATGTAACGACTACTAGGATCTTTTAGAGAGAATAGATAGATAAGTGGTTTATGATCTGTGTAGATTTTATAGAGTTTACCATAAAGATAGGGGCGGAAATGACCTACCCCCAGCAAATCGCGAGGAGCACACGTTCGATCGTCGAATAAACTCGCTCGGATTTGTTCAATACACGACTACCATATGCCACAGGTAAATCATTAGGAGGATCGCCTTGCGATCCTTGTGATCGCCGATTTGTTATAAATCGCCGATAGTATGAAGTAAGGCCAAGAAAACTCTTAAGCTCCTTCAAATTTTTAGGAGTTGGAAAGTTACTAACGCAGGATACTTTTGAAGGATCGGGCTTAATACCGTCCTGTGACACGATATGACCTAAGTAGATGACTCCGTTTCTGAGGAATTCACATTTAACGGGGTGCAATTTAAGATTATTTTCCCTCAGACGACTAAATACTTCAATCAATCGTTCGTTGTGTATTTTAAGATTGGATCCATAGACAACAATATCATCTAAATATACTATGCATTTTATTCCTTGTAGACCATTCAATACGCAATTTAAAAGTCGTTGGAGAGTAGCAGGAGATCCTTTTAGTCCCATGGGCAAGCGGTTATATTCATAATGACCAACTTTTTGATGAGTTTAGCTAAATTTGAAAAACATGTGGGGTTATTGACGTAGATCTCGTTGCTACGGGGTACTAAACAAAGGGAACTCCGACCTGTATCACCATGTTTTAGTGAATGTCCCGATATAATTTTCGTTTCGGTACTTGATTTGGCTATAAGAATTTTATCGTCACACAACGTACATGTTTTATTTTCCCAAGCAAAAGGTATACACAAAAGTGCGAATAAAGTCCGTTTATGATGAACTTGTACAATAGGCATTCTCAGTGTCACAACCACCTCATCTCCTGCCATCATACACTGAGCAATATCTAAAACCAAGTACTTGGAAACCTGATTAGACGGGATAACTAGTTGATAATGTTTTTCTCGGAGTGTATGCTTCAAATGTGCAAGGTCCTTTTGCAAATTCCTCGGATTTACAATTTCCGTGGGAATCTTACTTTTTCTACACTGGTTTAAAATTTGAAACCTAGTAAAAACTTGCGCGAATTTAACGTTATGTAAAGCGTCTATAAATAAGTTTTCTAATATAAACTGAACTTTGGTTTCGTCATTGTTGTTATGTTTAGAAACGGTATTTCTTAATGAATCTAATTTTTGAAAGATATTTCTAAATTCTTGGTTGTTCTGATCAACTTTCGAATTTAGCTCATTACTGTATTTTGTGATTCCCTTCGTTAAATGTATTAAACTGAGATGGTCACGGTCCACCTTAATATTCAAGTTATCAACTACCTGCTTTATCGTTTCTTCGTTCGCGACCAAAGGTTCTAGGGAATGCGATGTGGCTACTCCGCAACACCAATTCCACGCATCTCCGAGAAAGTCCAACGCCCGTGTTTTTCGCGCGGATACGTGGGGGTCGATGTGAATTCCTTTACCGAGACTGACTTCCATGATTCGTAACTGACTTGAGGTTTGATTGTTGAGTTTTCAAAGGGTGTCCAGAATATCGCAATGCAGCTGTGACCATTCGGGGGGGGACACGGCCCGACTTTGGCGGATTCCGGCGGTGATAGATTTTCTGATAAAGTTAGGCCCCGGAAATTATGTTTACTTTTGTTGCCGCGAGTCCATTTAATGTTATTGCGAAACAAATTCGAACAAACCAACTCTGGTAATACATGGCGATTGATCGGTTATTTGATTGTATGCGTGTGGGTTTCCTTTTTATTTCATACTGACTCTTTTACATTTATTTTCCACGGTCTGTATATTTATTTGCTTATCTTGCACATTTATGGCGTGCGTTCGTAGAATGTCTTCATCCGTTCTACATGTACGGTGTCAAATTCGCGCTTTTTGCTTTTCTTTATTTCTATTTCGTAATTCACATTGCTGACTCGACGGTGTACCTTGTACGGGCCGTGCCAACGGTTCAACAACTTTTCAGATTTACCAATTTTTCTTGTAGGCGTGTAAATTAATACTTTGTCCCCGGGGTTATACTCTACGTGCCTACGGTTTTTATCGTACTTATCTTTCTGTCTTATTTGCTCGATTTCTAATCGACCTAACGCGTTTTTTCTAACTAATTCTACCTTTTCAACAAATTCTTTTACCGTCTCATCTGATTGTTCATTTATTCCTAATGCTACATCAGATGGAAACCTAGGTATGTGACCATATACTAACATGAAAAGAGTTTCCTGTGTACTCTCCTGTTTAGCTGAGTTGTACGCAAAGGTCACTAAGGGAACGTACGTATCCCAGTCTTTCTGATCGGTTGCGGTATACATTGACAGCATGTTAGCCAATGTCCCATTAAAATGCTCAGTCAGTCCGTTCGTTTTAGGATCATACGCGGTCGTAAATGTAGGGTGACAACCCATCGCTTTTAAAATTTCCGGCACTAATTTCGATTTAAAACAAGCACCCCTATCGCTCAAAATTTCTACTGGGCAACCAAAACGGCAAATTATACTTCTTCTGGAAGTGCGGCAGTTCCCCTTCCGCGATCCCCCAGCCAATCCCGTTTGGCCACGGTCTTCTGGGCCTCGAAAGTTGAAATGCTGACTATCAATTCCATGAATTGTGGCGACGGTTGGTTTTGCCCCTGGTGTCGGTAACGCGATGCGTCCATTACGTCACAATATAATGTTATTTTGTGTATGTTGTGTTAAAAGTAAGATAATTGTTTACTAATACTAATAAGTTTTGACAACTGTAAGATACCTCAACAATACGTCGAGCCAATAAATACCGACTATTGGCGTTTCTGCGTCGACGTATGTTTCCCTCTTCAGCAGGTGCATCGGCAGCTCCACCTTCTTCTGGTCGTCTGTTACGCCGGACAACTGGATCTTCAACAAGTGCCAATCTCCGGTCAACTGGTCTTGGATGTTGCTAAATTGGCCTTTCTTCTTCGACGGTTGGAGCTAGTACCTGATGTTCCTCAGTCTCTGGAGGTTGCAACACAGCAGCAATGTTCTGTTCATCTATGTCGGTGGCTGGCACTTCACTTTGCGGGGCAGTGCTCGTATTGGGCACAGTACTTACATTCCGGGCGTAGCCACTTGCACTGATAGCTTTGGTCCCTAATAAAAAAAGAACTTTATTAATTTTTTTAATTTGAATTTTAAATTTTTTTTTGTTAATGTGTTTTTTGCTTATTGTAATTATTGTTATAAATACCTATAAAATCATCTATCTCCTCAAAAAAATAAAACCGGGATGGACCATGCCCAGTACGAATCTTTGTATCCTTTGCCGTTTTGTACGTGCGGAGAAGGTTCCGCCACTTCACCTGACACATTTGTCCGTCCACAGTAACACCCTGACTCACCATATCGTTAGCGATATTATCCCATACAACTTTTCGCCTACTAGGGTGGTTTAGGTCGTTATAATTACTGTGGACGGATTCTATGAGGAGCAACGTATTATTGTAAGACTATTGCCTCTTTAAAGGCGCTCCCTGAGTGCCTTTAGGTTCTTGTTGTTCTTGGGTGTCTTCGGGTTCTTCTGTGCGTACAGGTTCTTGTGTGACTTCAGGCTCCAATGGTTCGTAACTTTCACGAGCATGCCTCAAAATAGCATATGCGAAATCGGCATCTAATAAAGTGTGGTAAAATTTGTATTTAAAGAAATGATAATATTCTTTTTACTATTACCTGTCCTGAATTTTTGTTCGTCCTCCACGGAGAGGGTTAATGAATAGAAACAGCCGAATTCGGCGTCATAAATCGTGATTTGTGCGTCCATATTATTTTGTTCTCGGGTATATCTGGGTATACACGTGGCACTTCCTGACCATAACCTAAACTGACCTAACCAAGGATAGGACTTCACCGTTCGCGTTTTCATACCGCGCCGGCGCGCTGTGTTTTACTCAGGCAGTCTAAAACGCGTTCGATTACCACGTTCAATAGGTGTTTAATAGTATCCGAATTCCACTCAAAATGATTGCGCTCAATTTGAGTGTGACTGGTAATCGAACGCTACTATTGACACAACAAATTCCTTGATTGGAACAATTAAGACAATTTCCGATATGAACTCCTGGACTTATTTCCTTGGCTATGCAAACTTTATCTTCACGAACATTAGTGGGTATTTTTGCAGTTATTTCCGTTCTAATCGGTATGACAATTTTTAGGGAAGTTGATATATTGACGAATAATTTCTAAGTACGCGATATGAATGCAAGCTTCTTCTCGTCATAATTAATACTGGCTTTATGATTTTCGAAGAAATCGTTGCCTATTATACCATCAAATGAAATTGGAAAGTCTCGGTGAACGACATGGAAAGGATGCTTGACGATATGGGAATCGACTTTTAATTCGATATACGCTATTCCTAGAGTTTTTATATGTATATCCGGCCGCGAGGATAGATGTTTTGATGTCCTTTCTCTTTTTGCCTTCTGTTTTGGTGTTCGATTTAATGTGCAGTATTTTTTCGGCGAGGAGTGTGTTAATACTGTTAACCAGTTGGTTGTGTTTGCCAATATTGAATTTTAGTGTGGTAGGTCAGGTGGTGGGTCTGGTATTGGTTTGTCGTGTATTGTAGCCGGTGTTGGGGAATCTATTAGGCGCAAGATTGATTCTTCAATCATTTCATTCGTTCATTCATTCATTTGACTTTCATTAATTTCATCTCTCGATATACCTTGTCGCTCTTCGCTAGTCGTTTCTTCATCCCTGTCGCTCTCTGGTGGTACGGCTCTGCGTTCTCTATCTCGATTCGGTGTCAGCATCGCTTGGTTTGAAGGGTGTGTCCATGCGGCGACTGGTTCCTCTTCGGTTACGGTCGGTAACTCTCGGGGTCCCGTCGAGTCGGCGTTCGCATGTGGTTGGCTAGCGGGCGTGTACACTTGCGGTCGGGCTGTGGTAGGCGTCGCATAATAGATATCTGGATGAAGATCGCGCAATCTTCTTCAGCGCCCTCTCTGTACGGTCCGGGAACTGGTCGCATATGTTAGCAATCTTGGTGCGGAAATTAGGAATCTGTTCCGCATACCTGTCGGTAAGTCTGCGCTCTTCCCCATCTGTCCAGGGTTGAGATCTTGGCTTCTTGGTTCGTGCGGCATCGGGTACATCTCGGTCGGTTTCGTTCTTAATTTCTAGCGCTTTCTTTTTAATAGCGGCGATCGAACGATTCGGAATTTCTTTGTTTATTAATGATAAGAATTCCTTACCGAGTGTTGCCGCTGGGTGTTCCTGGAGCAGTGTCCGTAGTTTCTGCACCTCGTCGCGCTTCCAAGTGGACATCTCTTGCGGCGCAGTTGTGCTGGAACTATGTGGCAATGGCAGCGCTTGATGTTCGCGCCTTCGTTGACGTAGAGGAGTACTTGGTGTATTCCTGCGGTAAACTGTGCACAATCACTGATCTTCTATATGTTGTTCGGATCTTGTCGATTGTTGTTACGTCTAGTTGACCCGCTGTTGCTTCTTGGATAGTTATATAAACAAATAATTATCGGAGCTCACTACAACGCGCCCGCACTCGATTGACTCTAAACGTGGGTTTTACAGGTCAGCTGGTAGGCGTCCCCCACACATTGTTGTTAAGGTCGTCAAGGAGCTTTTTCCAAGCCTCTCTCTTCGCTTTTTTATGGCCTTGTTTAGCTTTTGCTTGCTGCTCCTGTAATTCTACACTTCATCCTCTTCCAATTGTAGCCTGTTCCCTCTGGTATGTCTCCTTCTATTACGTTCCTTTCTGAGTTCGGCAATGTCGTCATTCCACCAGTAGATCTTCATTTTGTTCCCTCGTGCTATTTTCTTGCTACCGCAGATTGTATTGCACGTGTCAGCGGTTATGGTGTCAAGTTTCCAGGATGTTAGGTTATTGACACTCTTCAGGTTTTTTCTATGTTTTTTTGGGGCTGCTAGTAACTTTTTTTCGGTGACTCTCAGTTCGCCCTTCGGCTCCGCGCTTGGCAGGAAAGTTTGCACCGTGAGTAGTATGTCTCTATGGTTGCTGAGATTCCTCCGTGAGCGTTTTCCATCTAAACTCATTCCTCTTGAACCTCTTGTTCGCCATCGTCAGATCCAGTACGAAAGACTGTTGGCCTCGTTGCCATGTCGGGATGCCAGGTTCATTGAGCAACAGCAACTCCTTCGCAGCAATGAAATCTGCCCTGGTCGTGCCTTTCCCATTTTCTATCGTTTCTCCCCAGGCAGGGGACTTTGCGTTGAAGTCCGCTGCTATGATGGTCTTCATGTTTTGTGTTTTTGTATGAATTCTGTTAGGTTGTCAAGAGTTGTTTGTAGGTGTTCGAGTTCCCTATTTGTAGAGCAGTAGCATACAATTATTAGCACGTTTCTCCAACGGATGAAAACAAAGTTCGCTCCTTTTCCCGTGCTGAGTGATTTGTCGCGTTGTATCACTCTTATTACTGCGGCCGAATTTTCGCTGAAGTACCAGCACTTTCTGTCAATGCTTCTCTTATGTGGGTTAGTTATTATGGCTATGTCTATCTTCTGGTCTTCTATTGTTTTGTTAATTTAATTATTTTAAATGGATTTTAAAACACAACATAATAACAAAACATATACAAGAAGACAACAAAACACATAACAAGTTTTATAAAAAAAATAAATCATTATTACCGGAAAGTCCACAATAAATATATTAAAACATGACTTTTCTTGCTTTTATACTAGCAAAGTCGTTTACGAGTTTTTTAGTATAAATGTCATCGCAAATATCTCTATTGCAATCATTGATAGTCCAACAAGCCGTTCTTGGGATAATTTTGATCTTAGGTATCCGCTAGCTACTGTTACAGGTTGAATTAGTACGACTCTTAACGCTGTACACAAGTTTACGTACCTATGTATTATCCAAACTATTAGAATAAATATACCTCAAAGAACTTAATGGAGTTGAAAAGTTACTTAGTTCTAAAATAAATACATCTTTAAGAGAAATTAGTTCATTGAACAATTCATAAGATAGCAGATCTCTATCTTCTCCATCTTTGAGATATATTTCTAAGTCATCTCACTTTCGCTTATTTCATCATCTAAATCAGCTAATTTTTGTAAATTATACATAAAATCAAAGTAATTATTATGGTTTCGTAGCTGATCGTATCGTTCTTTTAGTGCATTGTTGGCTGTATCCACAACAGGGTAAAAAAGTTTATTCTATACAAATCTTTCGGATCATGTGGAGTTTTGTCCTTGTGCTCATATTCAAATTGCCTTTTTTTTCGTCTTCTTACGGTGACATCCACATAATTTAATTGGCCAAAATCAGCTAGTCCTTCTAATATATTAGCCATGTCCTTAGAAATTCCTAATAATTTTTCAAAACTTGCATCAATGCGATAATTCTTAATATATATATATAATAACACCAAAACTAATAACACCAAAACACAAAATTCAAACACTCAACACTATTTAATAATATTAATAAGTCGGCTTAAATACAGCGTAAATACAATAATAAACTCTTATGCTCAACCACGAAGTTCACTCGATCACCGTCGGGCCAGAGTGAGTCCGCTCCCCCGGTCCTCGGTGCTGCAGTGACGCATCTCGTCGATGCATATTCGGCGCGTGCTGCCATCTATTAGATATTTTCGGTAACACGGCCATTCTGACAGGTGTCACGCTCTCGGGATACCTGTATCTGGTCTGCTGTGCCTAGCAACTCTTCTGAAAGAATACAACCGGACTAATTATCTAGTTTTTTACTAATAGTTTCAGGCACTCCGTCGTTCTTAACAAGCCCAGGGGCTACTTTTGACCTTAACATGCAAAAACATTCTCATTCAATCAAGTTCAGTGGCTGTTTCTATCGATCTACATCCAGATAACACAGCTTAACTTCCCAACACAACTAACAGTCGTCTGGCCAAATTTAGAGTTATCAGACAGTAACTCTCGACTACTTTAACCAAGTTTAGAGTTATCACTAACTGCTGTAACAAGGTTTAGAGTCGTGTCAAACAATAAGTCCTGACTACTTTAACCAAGTGTAGAGTTATCACTAACTGCTTTAACAAGGTTTAGAGTCGTGTCAAACAATAAGTCCTGACTACTTTAACCAAGTGTAGAGTTATCACTAACTGCTTTAACAAGGTTTAGAGTCGTGTCAAACAATACCGACTACCTTAAATTATCAACCGTGCTACACAAAATATTATTGAATATAAATAAATTTGTGAAACTCACCTTCGACATCTAAAGTCAATTGTGAACATTCTCCAAGAAATGGTTTTACTCGATCCACTGGAACAACTTGCTTCCTCTTTGAATCGATTTCATATCTGTCATTAGGTAGGACTGCTCTTACCCTGTAAGGTCCCTTGTATTTTGGCGAGAGCTTACTTAATCTGGGGTTCTGTTGTTGCACCAACACAAAATCTCCAACGGAAAATGTGGTAGGGGCGCATCTCCTCTCGTCGAATCTTTCTTTCTGTTTTTCTGCATTTAGTTTTAGTCTGGAATAGGCTAATTCTCGATCTTCCATTATATTCGCTAGATCATCCTTCTCACAATTCTCTACCGCTGCTTGGATTGTGGGAATATTGCAATTAACGCCGATCAAAAGTCGAAGCGGTGCAAACCCAGTTGTACTTTGCATTGTACTATTTAATACCAATTGGACCTTTGGTAGAACACTCGGCCATTCTGCCACATTTCTTGTCTCTATGGCTAGCAAAGTAGTGACCGTGCCTACATACCTTTCGACCTGCCCATTTGCGCGAGAAGCGCCAGTTGCGATCAGATGATGCTCTATTCCTAATCGCTTAAATAGACCAGCAGTTTTGGAATCGGTAAAATTTGTACCTCGATCCGATATGACACGTTTTGGCGTTCCAAATAACGTCAGGTTCCGTTCAAGAACTAAAGCCGTTTCAGCACCGGTTAGCGTCTTTAAAGGGATCAGCAGCAAATACTTTGTAAATCCGTCAATAAGCAAGAGAATTTGTTTGAAACCATCCTTACTCGGCGGCAAAGGCCCCATACAGTCGAGATGAACTGTATGGAATGGAATACCTACTTTATCAATTGGATGCAAGTACCCTGGTTTGGCGCCAGTGCGTTTCTTAATTGTAGAGCAAACTATGCAGTGTGTAATGTACTTTCTGACAAACGTAGGTAGTCTTGGGAACCAAAACAGTTCCTTTATCTTCTCGAGGGTCTTCTCGCTGCCAATGTGGCATTGTTCGTCATGGTAGAGTCTCAAAATCCCTAGTCTACTACCTTTAGGCACAAAATATTTAGATTCTATTTTATTCTGGGAATTAACAACTTTCCGGTACAACAGGTTGTTCCTTACCTCGTAGTCACTGATAATAGTATCGTTTGTTTTTACTCTTTTGATGAGGTCTTGTGTCTCAGTATCTTTTGCTTGTGCTACCTCGAGCCACGTGCCTTCCTCGATAACCATAATAGGGTTGCGACTAAGATAATCCACGTGAGGTACTTGTTTGCCCTTTCGGTACTCTATGTCAAAACTAAATTCTTGTAAATATCCCCACCAGCGTGCAACTCTCGGAATCAAGTCCTTTTTCTTCATTGTCGCTTTAATAGCATTACAGTCTGTAACTATTTTGAATTTCATTCCGAGCAGATATGATCGAAAGTGTTTCACGGCTTCTACGATTCCTAGTGTTTCTAATTCATACGATGTATAATTTCGTTCGGCAGGTGTTGTTCTGCGACTGAAATAAGCTATCACCTTTCGTTCATTGTCGTGCATTTGGAATAAAATTGCGCCATAGCCCAAGCTACTAGCGTCCGTATGTAGCTCAGTCTGCAAAGTAGGGTCGAAAACACATAGCAGAGGGCTCTCAGTAAGATGCTTAATAATGTACTGGCGAGCTTTCTCTTGTTCTGGTTTCCAATCAAAGTTCGCATCTTTCATAGTAAGCTTAGTGATGCAAGCAGTGGCAGTCGCGTAATTCGGTATAAATTTTCGGAAATAATTCGCGAGGCCCATAAATTGTCTAACTTGTCGAACCGTTGTTGGTACCGGTGAATTCATCAATGCTAAAACTTTCTTACTTCCGGGTTTTATGCCTTCAGCGGAAATGTGCCTGCCTAAATATTCTAGCGATGTTTTGAAAAATTTACATTTCTTTACGTTTAGGGTAAATCCGGCGTCGTTTAATGCAACGAACACTTTTTCCAGCTTGTCTAAACCTTCATCGATCGACTCCGACGGTATAAGGATATCGTCAAGATATAACAAAACTGTATCATCCTTAAGTGTTCCAAGAGCTTTATTGACGGCTCTCTGAAATACAGATGGAGCATTCGCGAGTCCGAAGGGCATGCGCAGGTATTCAAATTGTCCGTCAGGTGTAACAAAAGCCGTTTTATAAATAGACTCTTCCTCGATGGGTATCTGGTGAAATCCAGCTGTCATGTCTAAGGTAGTAAAGTATTTGCCTTTACCTAATCTGTCCATCAAGTCGTCGATTAATGGGAGGGGGTAACTATCCTTGATTGTATTACGATTCAATGCTCTGTAATCGACGCATAATCTGTCGCTGCCGTCTTTCTTTCTAACCAATACGATCGGGCTCGCAAACGGAGATTCACTCTCTCTTATGATTTTATTTTGTAAAAGGTCTTTTATCATTTCGCGGACCTTTTGTCTTTCACATATTGACAACTTATACGGGTGATAACGAATAACTTTATCTTCTTTTAATTTGATATTAAGGGTAGCAGTAATAACCTTACGTACAATGGTACCAGAAGAAAACATTTCTGGAAATTTGTCAAGCAAACTATAAAGTTTTTCCCTATGGTCATCTTCAAGGTCGGTTTCGATACATTCATGCCACGTAGAAGAAACAGCACCAACATGATTCAATTGTGGGGTTATTCTGGCCAACCGCGTACCCTTGCTGTCCATGATTACAGTTATATCGTTAAATCGTACGACGTTTCTGCCTATGATAGCGTTATAAGGCAAGTCGGCCTCTTTTAATACAAAGAAAAGTAATTCCACCGTAACACCATTGTGTTGCGCGACTAATCGAACCTTGCCAATAACATCTACCCGCCCACCGATACCATTTAACGTCATGGAATGGGGTTCTACTTTACAATTTAATCTTTTAGTAATGGTATCTCTAATCAGCGAATGCTCAGAGCCGGTATCAATTAGACAAGTTATTAGTTCATCTTGTAACTTGAATTCAGTTACATGCTGGGCATTTGCAAATTCTTGACAAATATTAGCTTTAGAATTTTGTTCGCGTAATTGCTGATTTCGTTTTGAGAAACAATTTCCTTCCTCGTGGCCCGGTTTTTTGCAAAAGTTACAAAATTTAACAGGTGCGTTCATAGAATAACTGTCCTTCAATCGTTTGTTACTTTTATCAGGACGAAGCCCGGCCGTTTCTGATGGTAAATTGTTTTTATTTGTCTTGGGGCATTTTGAAGCAATATGCCCCACTTGCTTACAATTAAAACAGGCTCTAGTATCAAGCTTTCTTTTCTTAGTAAAAGTGGATTTATTTATATCATCATCGATATGCCGTTTGTTCGAAAATTTAACATACGAAGACAACAAAACGATTAATTCATTAGGGGTGTCTATCTTGCTGTTTAGAGCACCCAAACGGATAGAATTATCTGCTATATTATCGATAACAATATCAACTAACTCTTTGTCGGTAAATTTGACCTTCGTTTTGTTTAATAAATTTAATTTTTCTCTGGCGTAATCACAGTACGATTCGAAACCGTCAGAAGTTAGTAATACAGCACGTTTTAATCGCTCACCTAAATTCCGTTTCGGGGGAAATAGATCACAGATCGTAGTTCGGAACGCACCCCACTCCTTCGTCTCCGGTTGCCATGTGTCGTACCAGGCGCCAGCCGAGCCTCGCAACATTTTACCCGCTTTGACTACCATTTCAAGGTCGCTCCACTTGAATTCTTTTCCAATGTTTTCAATCTCACGGCACCACTGTTCGGCACCTGAATCTGAAGTTCCAGGATCATAACTAGGCAGGGCGATATCTCGATCGCGGTTTTGACCAGTTGTCATCACCGATAATGTATCGGTTAACCGTTGAAATACCTGCAATATTTCGTCCATCTTATAGCGGCTATTGGGACTTGTCGCAGTCGTCTCTGGAGTGTGCTCGAATCCCTCTTCTGATAATAACACCAAAACACAAAATTCAAACACTCAACACTATTTAATAATATTAATAAGTCGGCTTAAATACAGCGTAAATACAATAATAAACTCTTATGCTCAACCACGAAGTTCACTCGATCACCGTCGGGCCAGAGTGAGTCCGCTCCCCCGGTCCTCGGTGCTGCAGTGACGCATCTCGTCGATGCATATTCGGCGCGTGCTGCCATCTATTAGATATTTTCGGTAACATATATATGATTATATTATTAAAAGCTTTCAATGCAGTTACCATATCCGTATTTATAGTTTGTAGCATTTTGCTTACAACATTTCTTCTATTCAACAAGCACTTATTATGAAAAAAAAAATGGGCACAAGGAAAATTCATGTGCTCAGCACCACAGTGCAGGTAATTCGATGTTATTATCCTTCCCGGACGCACTGGGCGATGTACTTCATTAACATCTTCATACAACGCTGATTGAAGTGAATGCCATCTCTGCAATGCAAAGTTTAAAACATTTATACTATTAGTATCGGAAATTGGACAATAAATTCATTAAAGCAATTAAGAACTGCATAATATTGCATAATATTATAGAAACTAAATTAGTACATACTTATTCTTTTAATAAAAGCTTTGACAGTAGACAACCTACTTAAAAGATTGAAATTTTCAACGTTTATGGTTTAAACTGGTATTGAAAAAGCCACCCTTATTTAATTTAATAATAAAATACGTTTTAAACGGGTTATATGGAAGATTATTGATAAATATGTCCACATCTATGAAGTACATCCCCCGCCTGTGCGCCTCAGCACGAATAAATTCATTAAACACCTAAAATACAAATAATAACTATTGACCGTAGAAAGAAATCATAAATATATTACCGAAACATCCAATTGTCTGCATTCTGGCACTGAGAAGATGAATATTTTTCTTGCGCCCAGTTTTCTGATTACGCATAAAAAGTGCTTATATTGGTCTAATATAGTTTCAATCGGTTGCCTGTATACTCTGCACCGATACCCTTAAGATTGGTATTAATGTTAGTATGAACTATCTGTTCATCACTTATATTCTGAAGCTGTACAAGGCAGATATCACTTCCAGTATCAATGAGAAGCTTGGCTGAATGGTTTTCAAATCCATTACTATGAAATTGGACAAAAGGAGAAATCAATGATTCATGTAATTCGATATTGTAGACTTTTAACGAGTTTTAACGACTTTTATACGATTTAGAAGTTTCGGAATATACACTTTTTTTTGTCGCACTTTTCACTACACAATTTCACGCCATTTTCGGCAACGATGCTGCTGGTGCTGACACGTTCGCAGACCGAATCCTCTTGGTGCTATTGATCGCTGTGGTGCTGTTCCAAGTACTCTGCTGGTGTCGTTGGACTTCCAGGTGCAAATTTGGACGATGATGGAATTGTGTGCCTCGGTGGAACTATCTCTGTGTACTGCTTTGGGCTTCTTCACCCAGTTTCTCCGAAGAGGCTCACCGAGGTGAATGATGCGTCGCTCCAAATATCTGCAGTCGGTTCGGACTTGATTATCTTCTTGTTCCCAATCGATTCTTTCGATTTTTCTGGGGATCCCACTGCTGCCACCAAATTTGTTGCGAGGTCGTTGAATCAAAGTCCGTGTTGTAATTAATGGTGTTTATTCCACTTGAAATTACAGAGTTGTATAGACTTAATAACTAACTAATAAACTAGCGACGAATAGTAGGAAGCGGTACGATGTCTCGAGACAAGCAAAGACCAATTAAAATCTAGAATTTGAATATCAGTGCACGAATCATGTCACCAGCGACCAATGGTTGCGTTGATGACAGGGTTTTATACCCGACTCTGGATCGAGAATTTAGATAAACGAGACAGCGTACGTGCTTCCTTCGGTGAGAGGAAACAAAATGATCATCTTACATTGATATGAAATATGAAAAACAGTCCGACGGCTATACAACACGTGGAACAACTATAAAACACCCACAAAATCACAAGCTCTACAAATAATTCAGCCTCGCTCATACATACCCCTGACGTTGAAAAACGGGTTGGAAGTGAGGTTATGTTGGTACCTCAAATCCCTACTAGAGGTGTAGCTAACAAAGCCAGTGGTACTGCTAGAACTAATCCCACACAAGTGGCTAACACCGCCGTTCCCAAACAACGGGGTTAATCGCGGACCGGTGTTCTCTTCCAGGCATATACATAGCCACCAGCTTAAACTAAGTGTCTATAATACAAACACAATACGTCTGCACTAAGGGCTGTTCAAAATGCTACAAATGAACGGGCAAATGGCGCCGGTGTATTTATAGCCAAGCAAAAGTCACTAGGCGTCGAACCTTCGAAACTGAAACGCCCTTGACCAAACTATCCAATTAAACACTAAATTTAAAACAACTAATCATGATGGAGACGGTACGATCATGGGACAACTTAACAACCAATAAAGGGCCATTAAACAAAGCCAGGAGGAAAATTGCGTGCAGGTGTCGTCATTTGAACAAAAACCATACAATCACCCAATTAAGGCAAATAAAGACAAACAAAGGCCAATAACCGATTTATCGCAAGGACACTCGCAAGGTCTTGAATCCACCGATGCCTAGCGCCTGTCATCACTCCAATTAAGGCAGTAATTAAACGGGAATCGGGTGTTACGATCTAAACTATGATAGCGGACATAGCTAACGCAGAGACGAAATTTCGGCCAAACGTGCCTATAACCATGCTATACATGTTGGGCATAACAAAAACCCTCGATAAACAGGCCTTCAGCCTTAATGTAATTATCAAAGAAAATACAAATTTCCAGAATGGCCAGTAGATGGCGTTACGGGTATTAAAACGGGTATAGTGTGTTGCCTAGGCTCACCTACATTCGAAATGCCCTGTCAAGGTGGTACTATACGGGATGATACATAATGCTAAGTCACGCCGTGACAAATTCTAGAAAGCAAAGTGTCCAGAGTGGTTTTAACTTTGTAAGCATAACTGGCTGTGGTGTCCTCTTGGGGAACTTAACTGTTGAGGTCGTATACCAGCACTTCTTCGGGTCGTTTGTCTCCGAACGAGTGAATCAATATGTTTTTCAATTCGGGCCAAGTGGTGGGCGTTTTGTTGGCGTCCACCGCCTCGCGTGCTTTAGCACGTAGTCTACCCGTGAAAATCATTAGCAAGCGTTTGGCCATACGTAGGTCATTCGCGTTCTGTGGAGCGATTGGTAAATATTCCTCTATTACGAATTCGCAGGCACTGATGTAACTTTTGAGGGTTATCCGGTCTCCATTGAATACCGGGATTACATCTTGATCAACCTTGGAGACTTTGCGGACCATTGCGATGTCGTTGATGGCTTCCAAAAGGTCGCTTAAATTTGCCACGATGTTTGCGGGAATTGTAGATGGGGAAAGCGAAAAAGGGATGCAGAAAAATAAAGAATGTACTTACAAGCCTATCAAAATGACTGCAAATATTTTCATTGATGGGGTGTAGTCCTGGGATTCGGGCGACGATTCTAGAAGGTCGAAATTCCTCGGCAGGTCCTACGTTGTCCAGGGATTCGGCAATTTGAGCGTCCTCCTCGGCTGGTTCGATTGATGCTTGGATGTCCGGTATTAAGAACTTGAAAGTTCACCACGAATGTTTTTGTATATCGGATCGATTTGAGACACGACACAAAATTATCACTCGAGTTTACCGGAAACTACCGACTGCGCCAGATAAATATTAAACTCTGTTAGCTAATGTGTTGAACAAATGCGTCCAGTCCTTCCATAGGTACTTGATGATATTGGGTAACATATGATAAATAACGATAAAGTGTGGAGATCAAGAATTTTTTATTTTTCTATTCATGTGACGATCGATTTCGATACAATATGTATCATCTTCGAGTCACGTTACAAAATTACAGAGATAAGCAACACAAATAACAAACTATATCATTACAACTCACTGTCTAGAAACTATTGAGTAACGTCTCGTCAAATTAAATTCTGTTAGTTAAGTTTTTAAAAGGTTTATTTTAATTATGACACCTAATATATAATACAAGTTTAACGCGAAATACCGGATGAACGATTTTAGTACAATGCCGTGTGACGCGGAGTCAGCGTATCTAATTACACGATTATTACTAGGCTAAAGAGTGAATACAATAACTACAGCACTTACACATAATTAATACGGAGTCAGCATTCTTATACGATGTTGCGCAATCAATGGTCATCCGGACATGGTAACTATAGCTCAATACTTATCTTTTTACACAGTAAATTATATACTATATACATATTCATTCACAGAATGCAACATGCCATCACACATTTGACTTTAAAAATTCATATAGTGTACATATGATAAAAGAAGTTAAATCCTAATCGGATACTTACGTTGTCAAGTAGCGTATTAGATACACCAAAAATACAAGGTTTTGCATCGTATATTAACCGATTTTTCTTGTGCATTTGTGGGGTAAAATGTAAGCTGCAGATGCGTTCTGTACATCCGAATAACTGTACCCACTGCAACAATTGAATACAACCATGAATAATACATTGATATAATATGTACCTTCAATATTGTGACGACTTTATTATTATCTCATAAATTACAACCTCACGGGTTGAAGGTATAACATAGACTTTTTCAGCGTTCTCAGGTAAGCAGGTAAGTTTTCTGGGAGGGGGGGGGGTACAGCTGTATCAACCTTATTTGGGGTGGAGCGAGTTGCTGGCGGTTCTAGCCTTACATTTTCCAACTGGGCGCTTCTTTGGTTGTGTTGGGATTTTTTCGTCTGCATGCAGTATACAATCATTAAAGTTACAAAGAATAACACTACTAAAATTATCACTAACAAATTGCAAAGGTGAGCAACGGTATCTTGCCAAGCCCACACGGCTGGCGTGTACCCTAACCCCACGAGACCAGAGTGTCGGAATTCGATGTAAACAACGAGTAGAGACGTGTGAGTAGAGCAATGTTTATAATTTTCAGCACACTTATGCTATTCGCGTGTATGCCTAAATTAACCTTCTTCAAACTTATCGACGCGGCAGGTTGGTTATCGCTTATCGGATCAAAGTCAAAATGCGGGACTGATGTTTTCCAATTTGAATCAATACTGTCGGAGACATTATCGAATGTCATGTGTGTATGCGTTGTCTTTGCGGGAAAGCGGAATGAAGGCAATTTTGACCACAACGCAGGGACTGCGTGCTTAATCTTAAACGCGGCAAGAGATTTTGAGTCGCACGGGAAGGTTCTGTGGATTAAAGTTATATTATCCGACTGTAGAGAACACGAACACGGAATGTCTAATTCTAATGCGCCTGTTCGCAATTCTTCTGAAATAAGCGGTACAGAGAAATTTCCACAATCCAAATTATCAATAGTTTTCGGGTGCGCGATTAGAAATTTTTCGTGCGCAATCTGTCTAATAATAGTTATGAACGGACCGTGCCAGCGATTCAATAACTTTTCAGATTTTCCGACCTTTCTCGTGGACGTATAAATGAAGGCTTTTTGTCCGGGGTTATACTCTACATGTCTACGATTCTTATCATACCTCTCTTTCTGCTTTATTTGTTCAACCTCTAGTTTACTTAACGCGTTTTTTCTAACTAACTGTGCTCCCTTAATAAATTCTTTTACCGTCTCGTCTGATTGCTCATTTATTCCCAAAGCCACATCAGACGGAAACCTAGGTAGGCGTCCATGCACCAACATGAATGGAGTTTCGTGAGTTGTCTCCTGTCTTGCGGAGTTGTATGCAAATGTTACAAGACCGACATAGGTGTCCCAATCTTTCTGGTCCGTCACGATATACATTGAAAGCATGTTAGCCAATGTTCCGTTATAATATTCCGTCAGACCGTTAGTTTTAGGGTGGTAAGCTGTTGTAAACGTAGGGTGGGTTCCTAGTGCTCGTAAGATCTCAGTTACTAATTTCGACTTAAAACTACTACCTCGATCGCGCAGAAGTTCCACTGGACAACCGAAACGACAAATAATATGTTCTATTATTAAATCTGCATTGCACTTGGCCGTGCAGTTGGGGATTGCTTTCGCCTCGGCCCACTTGGTAGCGTAATCTACAGGAGTGCGTTCAAAAATAGAAGGTAAAATGAAAATGTATTCTTGAAAATACATACTGCCATACTTTTTCCTTTTTTTCAGTAGTCGATTTAAATTTACTATAAAATTTTTTCATAAGATTAATTAATGTTAGACAGGCTTCTCTGTTCCATACCCTTAAGGTTGAAGAACCACTTTCTGATGATGATGGTTCCTTGATGATATCTACTGGGTCATCATTAATGTGTTCATTACTATCAGTTTCCGGTGTAGTTTCCTCATACTTTTCACACTCTTCCTTAATAATGCCAAACATATCCTTTATTTAGAATTACGAATACTTCCTAATTTAACAATGTTTACCATATTTATTTTGAAGACACAATTGATTATTTTGCGTCAGTGCGGTGCCGTCTGCTAAAAGTACCAGCCCATAATTACTTAATCCAGAATCAGTCATTCTGATTGTATCAATGACAAAACTGTGGAAAGTGTTAAAACAATAAACCTTTATCTCGTCTAAGGACTACCACCACTGGCACCAAACCCGTTGGTTATTAAACTAAACTATTAAACATAACCTCCTCTTTTAACGTTTGAACTTAGGCACAGCTCTAGGCGCATGAGCGATAAATGTGATATTTTTCACTCCAGTCCAGACCGCGGCGATTAAATGTTACACTGTGCTATAATTCTAAGTATTTATGAACGACTGAGGGTAATCACTAATTTAATTCCTGAACGCTAATTATTTACCCAGTGCTATCCTGGTGTTACCGGGTAAGCATTTTTGAACGCACTCCAGCGGTCACAATAAAAGTGTTACCTTGTGTGGATTTAGGGAATGGACTGGAGAAGCCCTGGTGGTGCTTTTGGTGGGTGCTTTCGTTGTTGACATGCTAAACAACTCCTAACGCATTTTTCTACATCTACGTACATGTTCTCCCAATAATAGCGTTCTCTAACTTTCCCGTAGGTTTTAGCAATACCTAGGTGAGCTCCCGTCAGGGAGCTTTCGTTTAAAGAAGAAAGATTTCGTTTAAAATTTGGTTTGGAACGACTAAAAGCTTAGTTGCGCTGCATCGTGAAAAATTCTTTCTATACAACAAATTATCTTGAAGAGTGAAACTACGAGTTTTCTTATTTATTTTTGAATCTGCGGAATCCGGGTCAATTATAGCTTGTTTTATTTGCAAAATTTGGGGATCTTGATCTTGTAATTGGGCCAAATCTTCTAACTCAATGGTCAGAATAGGTCATTTTGAAAGTTTATTTGTGAATGCTGATCGGGGTGAGTTATGGGATTTCGCGATAGGCAATCAGCATCCTGATGGTGTTTCCACTTTTGTGGACGATGTCAAATTCATAGTCCTGAAGTTTGATGATCCAGCGTGTAAGGTATTGTAAGGTTTTGCTGTATATGTAGCCAGCAGAGGGCGTGACGTGATGATCGGTCACGACTCGAAATTTTTTACCGCCACAAATAGTGGCGGAAATAACTAATGGACCATACAATCGCCAAACCCTCTTTCTGGGTGGTAATATAATTGATTTCTGCATCTGAAAGGCGTGGTGCATAGGCACTAGGGTAAGTTTGATTATCTTCGGTTAGTAAAATGACTGCACTCAGGCCAAAATTACTCGCGTCTGCATGAATTTCAATTGATAAGTCGGGCTTAAAATGTCTTAGAACTGGGTAGCTAACTAAACGGTTTTTTATTGTATCGATTATTGTATCGCATTTTGTTGTTCTTTTCCCCAACTGAATTTTATGTTCTTTCTGGTTAATAACGTTAAAGGTCGGACAATACCAGAAAAGTTCTTAATAAATTTTCTATAATAGTTACCAAGACCGAGAAAAGACTGTACCTCCTTAAGCCTTCTAGGGATTGCGAAATTTGTTACAGCTGCAATTTTATCATTATCCGGCGAAATTCGTTGTGAACTTACTGTATGACCTAAAATGTTAATTTCGTCATATCCGAACGAGCATTTACTTGGTTTTAATTTCATCCCGGCTTCCCTGAACCGTTGAAAAACTTTTTCTAAATTTGAGCAATGATCTTCGAATGTCAATCCCTTCACAATTACGTCATCCAGGTTGACTAGGCATGAAAGCCATTTGAGCCCAGCTAAAACCTGGTCCATACACCGTTGGAAACAGGGTGGCCTGGACGCCAGTCCGAATGGCAACACATTAAATTCATATAACCCGTCAAATCTGACCAACGCGGTTTTAGTTTTGTCCTCTTTTAGCTTAATCTGCCAGTACCCTGCCATAAGGTCTAAAGCAGTACAAAACTTAGCTCCTTCGAAATACGTAAGAATGTCGTCTATTACGGGGAGTGCGTAGGCGTCCCATTTTACTACGGCGCTTAATTTTCGGTAATCAACGCAAAATCGCCATTCATTCGACTTCTTCCTAACTAATACCACGGGACTGCACCAGGGACTGTCTAATTATATTCGAATCTAACATTTCCTTGATCTATTGCCTAATAATTTCTTTTTCTAAGTGAGAAACTTGATATGGGGGGTTGATGTATGGGAGTTGCATCACCGGTATCGATTTCTTGCTCCACTAAATCGGTTTGTCCCAACTCGCTGTTTGACCACGCGAATACATCCGGATATTGATTCAAAATCTGTGCAAGGCTTGTTATTTGATTTTCAGGTAGCTTACTACTAATGTTAAAATGTTTGTACCCATCACTAGCCTCATGTCCATCAATAATAACGTTAACGACAATGTCTGCGCTCGCATCGCCTGCACACTCTTGTGGGGATCTGATTACATCTACCGCGTCCACGAGATCGCCTAAGTATGTGTTTGCAAAAATGATCACATCTGTATCGCTGTAATTTGTAATATAAACGGAAGATTTAAAATTCTAGTCACGGTAAATTCGCAAATACTTATTAAAATAAAGGCCCATTTTAGGCACAAAACGTTTATGAAGGTTCTTTCTACCGCCCTTCGGTTTCACCTCGAGAATCGTCGTACATTGAGTAATCAATATAGCCTCATTCTTGTTTCTGATCTTATTATCTACTTCTGTATTCACCTGTGTCTTTATAATTGTATCGCTAGTTGAAAAGTTAAACGTTTTAATTTCGTTATTTACGTTAAGTCTAATGGTTTGTGACAGTAAACTTATATCGGCTTCTAACCGACGGCTAAATTCGTTTCCTAAAATGGCGTCGACACTCAAATTATTTACTACTATAAACCGATGACTAAATTTCGAATAATTTACCTGGAAGTCAAGATTAATTTTTCCTACAATCCAAAGATTGGTGCCGGCAGCGGATTTAATTGATAAATACGGGACTTTAGACGTTTGTCGGTTATGAATTTGGAATTGATTAAACTACACCTGCGCCCGCGTCTACAATAAATTCTAATGGGAATTGGTTGGCAAACCCCTTTAATTTGATTAATACTGCACTATTAACAACAATTACTTTGGCTATGGAACTACTAGGTCCAAATTTGCGTTTTCTAAATCGACATAGACGTTTTACATGTCCTAATTTTTGACAAAAATAACATTCTAAATTTCTTCGCGGGTTGGTCGACGACATTTTAATTGCGCTACGAGACCTAACAATTTTTTTGACGGTTGTCTCGAGTAGCAATTCCTAGCGAAGTGCCCCAGTTTATTACACTTAGAACAAATGACGCGACCATCGGCGGTCCGTCCTGGCTCAATTTTAACATTTTCGAATGTTGGCTTATGCGTATTATAAAAATTTGTCTGGTTCCTACCTTTTATAGACATCTCCAAACGGGCGATCCGGTTCCTCAGCTGTTGCATATCCTGCTGACCTTGATTGAAAGCGGTTGGCATCGTCTGCCCCAACAGGAAGGCGGTGGCTTCCACTTTTCTCAGGTTACTCCTTAACTCCTCCACGCTGTTGTTCCTCATCACGTTGCCTTTGCCTAGTATCTTCGGATTGAGCCCCATCAATATAAATCGGATCTTCTCCTCCTCGTCCATGTTGGGATTTACATCGTGGCACAATTTCAACATCTCGTGGAAATACTCCCACAGGTTCTCCGATGGTCCCTGGTATCTTGTTGACAGTTTAATCTGTTTTTGTGCATCCTGGGTCGTATTGGTAAACACACTCTCCAACTCACTCATGACGGCATCAAAGATAGTTAACTGGTCTTCGACGGTTTCGTACCAATTATTAGCAGCACCCTTCAGATTACATGGCAGCTGTATTAATTTGGTGTGGTCTGTCCACTTATTCGCTCTGGCAATCCTCTTATAGCTCTTGATAAATGACTTTACATCTTCTTCTTTCCCGGAAAAGAATTCGGAATTCTTTCTGGGGCACCGCCACCTTGTCTTTCATCTCGCCTGACTCCGGTCGTCCTGACGTCTGGTCCGGATGTCCAGAGCCCTAAACATTCCTGGCTTAGGTAGTTCCGGAAGCTTTCCTCCGCCGGTTTCCGGCCGCTATTCTGCCTTACTCGCTTTAGCTCCATTCGTCCCCGGGACCATCCCTACTCTTAACAACTAAGGCGTGGAAGGTCCTCTCGATTCATCACGTTTGTCGTGCTCGTTTTTGCGCTTTAGGATATCTCCCACGGTGTGTGCGATCTTCCACCACTCCTTCGGCCCGGTCAACATGCGCCGGACCACTCCTTCCTCGTTGAGGTCTTCCTGATATTTAAAAAAAAAACAAAACTTCTCCCTGTAGCAACTCACACTACATTTCAACGAACTTAATTGATTTATTGACCCCACTCTAATCCTTTTATGGCTTCAAATGTTGTTTGAGTATAGACATACTCCATCTGATTCATTTGTGTCATTAGTGACGTAATTGAATTGTGGAAAGCGAGCAAGAGTCGCTTTCATCTGTCGCTTGCGCAGCAGTTTGTAAGACAAGCTGGTTCTTAGTTGCTGAAACTTGCGAACCCAGTCCCCCTCCAATTCACAGAAGTATAGTCCCTTGATTGGAAAACGTTTGTCCTCATCAAAAGGACACGCAGAGTCGAGTGCATTCAGAGCAGTTAAGGCCTACTGCCTTTGTTCAACTATCGAAAAATTGATTTTTCGCAAAGTGTGTAACAAATACATGACCGCCTTGGTTTTGTACCAATTAACAAGTGCCAACTGTTCAAACTTTGGTTCCCAGTTCTTGTACTTGCCTGCTGGCATTGTTGCTGGAACTACTCTCGCTGGCAAAATAAATGGATAACCTTCAGCTGTTCGACCTGACCTGCCTGTAGGTGTTGTGGTGTCGGAACGTGACCTTCGAAGTCTTTGTCTGTTCTCAGTAATGACTTGTCTAGAGTAAGTTCCCTGTCGAGTCCTGAGCTTGCTGTCTTCGCTGTCGCTGCTCATTTTGGTATGGACACGCTCTTCTATGTGCTGCCCATCTTTCGCATCGGAAGAGAGTATGCCCAGGTGTATCCTCCTCCCCGCAGTCCCGGCATTGTGGGCTGTCCCTTCTCCTGAATCGGTGCAGGTATGACCCGAAACATCCGTGGCCGGTTAAAGCTTGGGTGAGTTCATAGTTGATTTCACCATGCCTTCTATTCACCCACCCCGATAGGCTGGGTATCAGGCGATCCATCGTCCACTTTCATCCTAGGCCCACTTTCTCTGCCATGCCTCTATGGTGGCTGTTCGATCGGTTTCGCGGGAACCACCCTCCTGTCTTCTTCTATCATACCGTTGCCTTCTTTCTTCTACTTTTAGATGTAGGGGCACCAGTGACACAATTACCAGAACCGCCACGGTAGATACGGTTCTCTACGCCGACGTCACTCCGATTGCCGCTCTTCTTTGCACTCGTCGGAACCGCTGCCTTATGTTTGCTAACTCCATGTCGTCGGCCCAGACCGGCGCCGCATATAGCATTGCCTACTCCGCCACGGACGCGAGTAGGTACTCTCCTCTTTGCTGCCGTCGGGCCCCCAGCCTTGGCATCAGCCTCAGGAGAACTGTTGTCCTCTCCGCTCTTACCGCCACGTCTTCCACGTGCTTCTTGTACCTGAGGTTTCTTTCTATTCTCACTCCCAGGCAGTGTTGCCCTATTGTAAATCAGGTAGTACCGAGTTTTTAGAGCAAAAATTACCGTGTTTTCGCAAAAATTACCGCGTCAAAGATAAATAATTGAGTTCAAACAAAATACAATTATTTTTTATACAAAAATAATATTTACTAAATAAAATCATAAATAATAAGTAAGGCATTTGACTTTTTTTGCAAGAACATTTAATAGAAGTACTACATCGTTATTTAAGGCAACAAATGAAGAAATCGTAAGAAATACAAAATAACAAATAAATAGCTAAATAAGTTAAAAATCAAAATTCGTAACAAATAAAATATATTATCTTAATGCATAATTGGGTATTCTTAACAAATAAAAATAAATAAGTTTTCACATTGGGGAATCTGGATATATTCCTGCTTGAACAGCTTTTTTTAATATTTTGCATATTGCAAACACGGCGATAGTTCATCCTTAAATACGCCATCGTCACTATCTATGTCCTCTGGATATGTACTTATTACATATGTAATGCAGTTTTCATAGTCTTTTGGAGATGTTTCTTTTAATAATCTGTAATTTCCTCTTTCTTTTGCTAACATTGTCGTTTTCATAATCTTTATACTTAGTTAACGCATAAGATTCCGATTACATATCATCAAAAAGTTAACAAGAAGAAACGTAACGTGTCAATATCTGGTCCTGAAAGTTTACAAGAAAGAAACCAAATAAAAATTTTAGGAAATAACTTAAGCTACATACTTGAACGACTTTTGAATATACAGGGTTATGCATTTGTAAGAAGCAGACCAAATCGTTTTATTTAAGATAGCACCCTGTATATTTTTCCTGTCCAAAAGTCCCTGAGATCAGTCATTTAAATGATACAAAATAATTAAATGTTAAAAGAGAGCAATTACAAAATGTTAAAACGATTTCTACCATATCTATACCTCGACCTGTGAGAAGTTTACAAGAAAAAATGGACGTTTTTGAAAATGATTTAAACAATAAATACAAAATACTTTTGAATATGATTCATTTCGAAGCATTTCAAATTTGTAGCTTAAGGGGTAACACCACTGTAACGGCCTCAAGAAACGTTTTTTTGAAATTTTTTTTTTGGGCGGAAGGAAACGTGGTAGCAAAATAACACTTGGGGTAATTATTGAGCATATATGTAAGTATATTACAAAGAAAAATTGGAGGAAAATATTACAAAATGGCAACACTGCAGCAATTCTCCCGCGGCATGTTGAATTTGAGGCGATCTGCGGCACGCACTGTAACTGGCGCCAATTTGAATCTGAAAAAAAGGAAAAACAATCTATGTAATCTACATGAGTGTAACTAGTGAACCACGTAGGGGATTTTAGAAATATTGATTTTTGTGTAAATGCAGAGTATTTGAATAAAGTTTTTCAATTTTCGCCATAAGAAACGACAGTCATTTGTTAATAAATATTGTTTAAATTAACTAATCGAAAATCCCCTACGTGGTTCACTTTGAAATATTATTTCAAAGTTGTGGTTAAATTTTCAAATAAAAAGATCGAAAATTGTGGGAGTTATGCCGCGTGCCGTCTCGAAAAATCATATTTCGAGGAAAACGCGTTTGAAATTTTGAAATGCGTTTTAGGCATGAACAAATGAAAAATTCTACTTTTAGAGAACTCTTACCATTAATCTGCTATCCCAGGACCATAAAGTTGTCCTTCCAAGTTCAAATTTTCCTCCTCAGTTTGTTTCCTGGCCGTTTTTTGGTTGGACCGTGCCTCCTTAGCCGCATCTGACAAGGACAGTTCAGCATACTTTACGCGGTTGGCATCGGCTTCCATGCAAAAATTGTATGACTGAATTCCAATGTCCATTTCCAAAACTTTCATAATCTGTAGAATACCCGTCAGACCATCATTAAAAACACACACACAGCAATATCTGTCGCTATGTTCAAGACTTTTTTGCCGCTGGAATACGATTTTGGAGCCAAATTCCAAACTACAGCATTAAAACTTTCATTGCTATTTTGCGTATAACCTCCTAAACAACGGTTTAACAATTCTTCTCGGCTCAGCTCCTCATAAATCGGTTTAATTGCCTTGAAAACTTCCTGAGAAAGTGGCGATTTATGGTGGAAGGTATCCAATGAATCCGCCGCTTGCGCCTTTTTCCAATAGCACCAAGACTCTGAGCACTTTTCGTGCTGCGGATTCTCGTCGGTTGACAATTTATGAAATAAGGTTGCCCAGATTTCATTTTTCATTTTTTCCACATTATTCGGATTACGTCGTATGGCTAAACCATAATAAATTGTCAACTGATCAATTAGTTTCCCAGTTAATTTACCTTTTCCACCAAGACCTTTTACTTTTTTTTTTTAATTTCTCAATCGCGTCCCCATTCTTTTCTGCACGTGATCAATGCACTCTTTCTTTTGCACTTCACAATTATCATATGGTTTTTTATCCAATATACCCTTGAATGTTTTGCTATCTCCGTCTCCAATGTAGTTTGCATATTTCAGACCGTGCAAAGTTTCAGAGCGCTCAAACATCTCAACGATAGCGTCAACCTCCATTTTACCGGATGAGCCTTCATGATTTGCTTGACATTCATCGGTGTGAGTTATATGCCACTCTTCATATTCAGTTGTTCCTATTTTACTTTTCCAGTGCTCGCATGACTTACAGTATTTCGATTTTACCTCGACATCGACGATTTTGCCTGTGGACCATCCAATCAGTGACGTAATTCCGAAGAGCGAGGAAAATCCGCGTTTCCTCCACGAACCATCACCGGAAACAGTCTTTCACGGTCTTTCAATTTCTTAGCAGAGGCACTAACTCCTTCCGAACTGCTCTCAGCCTCATATCTGTTCTTTGGACGCTTTGATGACAAACTGCTTCGACGCCGCGTTGGATATGATGTTTTCGTCCCTTTTCTGCCTGAGTATACCTTTTTCTTGCCACTCATTCTTACCTGAAAGACAAAACTGTATATTATAAGATCACAAATAAACTAAGTATTAAAAGTCAGTACTTACTGCACACAAAACTCCAATAAAGCGCGAAACAATTGTCTTTTTCGTACACATACAACGGTTGCTGACGGCTAACGTATTATTATTTTGAGATGCTTATACTATACCCAGACACTACACTATCCGCAATACGCTTTCGAGTTGGCGCGGGTAGGCCGTGTTGGATCATCCGATGCGCTAGGGGAGGAGCTCGGGTCATCCTATGCGCTAGGAGAGGAGCTCGGAATTCCATAGAACAATTCTTTTTTCAGGGATTATACTTTTGCCTCATATTTTAGAAGGTTCAAAGCATCTTTTAAGCCAATAAAAAAAAAATTGATTTTTTGAAAATTCTACAGTGGTGTACCCCCTTAAGCAATTTCCTAAAACTTTTATTGGAATCTTTTCCCTGTCAACTTTTTAGAAAGAAAAATAATGACTAGTGTTAAACACTGGTTCACTTTTAAAAACTATTTATTTAACACTTATTGATAAAATATTAATACAAAACTTATAACAGCATAAGGCGTGCTCGCATCTCTGTCACCCATAGAGGACTGTGACCCTTCTCACAGGCCAGCGCGGTTCTTTCTATATCCGCGGGATTCCCCAAATGGTGGCGTGACCACTTCAGGGGCTTCACACTAGTTACATTACTATTTATACTGTGTGATGATAAAGATTTGTAAAGGTAAGCATTTTGAAGATTAAATTTTTATTTTACGGATTTTTTTGGAGAATTTATTTTTGCAGAATAGATTTCAACAAAAGAAAAAGTGTCATACAGTATTTTCTCTTCTCCAACAATGTCAAGGGTTTCTCAAAATTAGATGTTTCTTTTATCCCAAAAAATTAGTTTAACTGCTAAAACTGCCTCTAGGACTATGCTAAAGTTCAAATTCGATATTCTTACTACGTTAATTTATTAATTAATTAATTTGTTTTGGTCCCCAACCGGCATGGCAGGAGCGCAAAAATAAAATTAAATATTCTTGCCACGGTAGTGAATTTGTTAAAAATTAGTTGGGGCCTCGCCGAGATGTGCTTGCGGCGGTAATGAGGATTGGCATGGTGTGGTTGTCTATTATAGAAACGAGTTTCCAATATACTTGTTTGGGGGCCCTGGGTAAATGCCCATTTTGCCCATGGGATAACGCGCCACTGCGGGTTGTTTATGATTTGCCTCCTTTCTTTTACGTTTCACTTTGGCATACCAGTATCAGTCACCGTTCAGTACCCATATAAAATGGGTCAGAAATGTAAATATCTAGATAAGATAATACACAGATACATATATTTAAACACAAAACAAAAATAATACTCCAATACTGATATTTCAGTCTATCTAAGTCATCTTTCTCGGCAGCTTCTGCCTCTACAGCTGCCTGGCGAGCCCTTAATTGATCTTCGTCCACAAGAGTGTCGGCTGACGACGTATGCATAATTTCGATCACTTCCTCTGGTTCCTGAGGGAGAATAATGCCATCGTCCTCATCGTCAGACGCTGGGCTAAATTCGTGCTCGGCGTTGAACCACCCATACGGTTTCGGATTTACGGGCTCGTGACGTGTCGACCTACGCCGAGTTGGCGGCCTGCTCGAGGCTGTTTCTAATCCGCTTCGACACAATTCAATTTTAACAAAGTTTAAATTATTATTATTAACTGCTTAACTGCTTTTCTATCTGCATTTTATAATGTTTTTCAAGCATTGCCAGCTACGGTCCAATATCCCGCTTTCCGCCACGTCTTCCCATAACTTGTTACCCTTCACCTTATTAAATGCGTTATTGCGGACTATATAATTAACAATTTTTTTTTGCTCGGGCCTGTTGTAGGAACGCCCCTGTCCTCCACGAGACATGATGGAAGTCTGTATCTGTAAAATAATAAATAGTTTATCTATTATATCACAAAAATCTACTAAAGATAAAACCAACCTTTTAGATCTAGTGGTGAGATGAGAACGAAGAAAAGTGGAATATTGAAGGTTATGTATCATCAGTATCTCGCGCTAATTTTGAATCGTTTTGGCCGTTTTTCTGAACTCGATTGATTCCGATTGGCTAGCTGTAATGACAGTGGCGGAACTTGTCCATGCGAACATCCCTTCTACTTCAGGCAATTCGAACAAAACTACGTGTTTTTACTTCAGTTTATACGTTTAGACGGATTTATTAGGTAGATCTAACTACGTTTTTCCAAACCCCCGCTTTCTCAACTAACTCAAAATCTGGTAAACCTACGCGAGACCGACTTTGTGCCCCCTAGCCAAAAACACGTTCGCCGCCAATCAGTGTTGCCATATTGTAAATCAGGTAGTACCGTGTTTTTAGAGCAAAAATTACCGCGTTGTCGGAAAAATTACCGTGTCAAATATAAATAATTGAATTCAAACAAAATACTGCAAAAAACATAAAATCAAATTTAGATCACATAAATTTAGATAAGGTTATTCACGGTGATTAGGGTGGGGGTGTCATCCCTACTCAAAATAACTTGGGCTATTACCTAGCTACCCTGTCCTCGAATAAAATTTCAATTAGGGGTGGCTGTGATGTGATTTATATCATTTTTCTGTTCTAACGCTTGGTACCAGGTAGAGCATATTATTTGAAGACACGGCACTAATAAACAATAATGTTAATTGTATCGTTTAATTGTTTTTTAAATAGATTTATTCTGACCTAACACAAAATAAACAATATTTACAGTACAAAAAAAACCTTAAAATAATTCACTCATGTACCTCTTCGGGAATATCAAATTCAAAATGTTCATTCTTTTCATTTATTTTTAAATACAGCTCAGCCCAGTGTGTTGCCTATTTTACCCATCTATTCAGATCGTGAGACCTTAGCCCATATAAAAGCTCACTATTTGCATGATTTTTTCAAAAACTTGCTACAATAGCAGGTCTTTTATAATTACCGTGTTTTGAACACGGTATTAAAGTTTGGACCGTGTACCAGATTTCGGCAGCATTAACCGTGTAAACACGGTAATTACCGTATATGGCAACACTGGTCCCAGGTACTTGACGCTGTTCCCGGGATTGATTAGTATCCCGTCCACTGTCAGCGTCACAGGCTCACACTTCCTTCTGCCGGTTACGAGCACGGCCTCGGTTTTCTCGGCAGCCAGCTGCAGTCGTGTCAGCCATCCACGCGACGGTTCCCGCAATGGCCGTGTTCGCCCTCTCTTCGACCTTGGCACAAGTGGCGGAGGTCACCACTATTGCTAGGTCATCCGCAAACGCCACCAGTTCCACTCCAGGAAGCTCCAGACGCAACACCCCATCGTAGAAGACGTTCCAGGGCGTTGGCCCCAAGACTGATCCCTAGGGGACACCGCTTGTTATCTCCTTCTGAGAGGTTTTCCCGTCTTTATCCTTTAGGATAATTCACCTGTCCCGGAGGTAACTCCTGATTATCCTCAGTAGGTACTGGCTGATGCCTCTTGTTTCCAGCTCTGCGATGAGATGTTCCCATGCAATGCTATTGAAAGCATTTCTAACGTCGAGTGTGACCAGCATGCAGAACTGTATTTTTCTCCTCGTTCCTTAGTTCGCCCTCTTCGCTTTGTCCATCGCGCTTCTCACCGCGTCCACCGTAGACCTTCCTTCTCGGAAGTCAAACTGGTTGTCCGCCAGGTGAGCTCTCTCCTCTAGCTCAGTTGTTAGTCTACTCACCAGCACGTGGTCCATTAGCTTGCTGCTTGCGATTAGCAGGTAAATGGGCCTATACTTTGGTGGTTCTCCTTCCGTGGCCTCTCGTTTGGCCAATAGCAGGAGGCTGAACGTCTTCCACTCTTCTGGGTATTTCCCTTCCGTGAGGACTGCATTCATCACGTCTGTGACGTACTCTGCCGCTACTACGACCATTTCCCTGATGGCCTCCGGAGGCACTCCATCAGGTCCCGCGGCTTTCTTAGGCTTGATCTTTCCCGCCGCTCTCCTAACTTCCACTACCGTGAGAATATTAGTAACCTCTTCCGGCTCCTGCTCGTCATCCTCTGTGATGTCATGTTCTGGGAACAGTTCGTTCGCTAGTACCTTCATTTCGGAAAACGTCCAAGTTCGGTGGTGGTAGTCTGGCTTTTAGCCTGACTATTTTGCATCCGTGTCCTCACACGTTATTTTCTATTTCTTCAATCACGCTAGTCCAGTGGCGTTCCTTGGATTCGGCAATTGCTATCTTCAACGCCCTTCTAGCCTCACTGTATCGCACTGTAAGGAGTGCTCGTCTGTCTTCATCTCTGGTTTCTCTTTGAGCGCCCCAGCAGCGTTGCTCACCTTCCTCATGTCCGAATCTCTTCCATCCACCAGTATACTGCCCTATTACCCCTGCAACTACTCTTGGGCATGGCTGCTTCGCATGCCTTTGAAAGTGCTTCCTCACATGTTGCTACATTTGGTAGTTCTCCTGCCGTTTCTGTTTCGGACGTGTCCCTGTATCGCTTGGATACGGACTGGTGAGTATCCTCCCTCATTTCTCGGATGTCCCTCAGCCTGTACTCAATGTACTATTAAACTGATTTCTCTCAGCCGGTTGATTAAGACACAATATCTTAAGTTTATTAGTTTATTGAGCTATGATTAATAAAACTAAAATACAGTATTCTTGAACAGGTGCGATCGTCACACAGTCCAGCTCCAGAATGCCTTTTCTCCATGCACCGGCTCGTCAACTCGTATATCGCCCCCACTCCCGTAGGGTGGCTGTTGTTTGTCGTGGATCGTACGTTAAGCGGCCCATCCACATTACTCTAACATTCGGCCTTCCTGACGTAGTCACGACCCGGGGCTCCAATGCATGCTAAAACCGAACTTGACCGATATAAAACAATTGGTTACATACTGGGGATCACGTTGCCCCTCAGCACTTTTCCACAATTTAAAATGCAATGCGTCCAGTACAACACATTAGCGGAATAATCATAATTCAATTTTCTTACTGTGGGAACAACGTCTCGCCAACGAATGGACAATCTAAACACATTTCGTTATGAGGCACTACATCTCAGTAACGAATAACATAAAATATATCACTTGAGGCACAAGGGGCCCAATGGGGCCTGGGTGCCACGAGGATTATCCTTAACCTCCAACACCCTACATACATCACTTGTGAGGAACTGCATCTCACAATCATTAAAATATACACATCGTTATGAGGAACTACATCTCAGCAACGAATAACATAAAATATATCACTTGTGAGGAACTGCATCTCACAATGACTAAAATATACACATCGTTATGAGGAACTACAACTGAGCAACGAATAACATAATATATATCACATGTGAGGAACTGCATCTCACAATGACTGAAATATATGCATAGCACACACCTATGTCAGGGGAATGAAGTTATTTGTTTGTTTGAGCTCGGAATAGCTTCATGCGATCGCTGGCCACAGTACCCTTGAATCGCCTGCGATCTTTGGAAAATGACTACACTCGATATCTGTCATTTCCCAGTACGTGAGCCACCTTGAGTGGCCCAATAAACCTTTGGACTAATTTCCTACTGGTTAGACCTTTCACCATGGGGCTTTTTTGCTTCTAATCGATTTTTATCAAACCGTCTCTTCATCATTTCCGCATTTCTTTTAATCCGTACTGACACCTCTTTACGTACTGACACCTCTTTACGTACTGACTTTAACCCATCTACTCTACCTTGCCCGTCTGTCTGATTTTTGTCATACCTTAACCTAAGTCGGAACCCGTACAAAAGCTGATGGAGCTTTTCTGGTCGTAGCATTAATCGTTCCATTAATACCATGTTGTATTTCCTGAATCTTAGCCTCCCACGTCGTATGATCATAACCAATGGCGGCAGTAATTGCACTTAGAATAGTAGCGTTAAATCTCTCGACTAGACCATTACTTCTGGGACAAGCAATCGCGTTTAGTACGTGCTTAATATTATGTTTCTTACAGAACGCTTGCATTTCTTTGTTGGCAAATCCTTTACCCCAGTCCGTAACAATACGCTCTGGAAGTCTGAAGAATTTTATTAATAATTGTAAGCATAGTACCACCGGATGTGCGCTCGTATTGGGAACGGTTTTAGCCACGTAAACTTTGAAAAGGCATCAACTACAACCAGGATGTGGATATTGCCGTTTTCCGTTTTACAAAATGGTCCCAGATGTTCCAGATGTAGTGTGTGAAACGGTCTGTCAACTTTATTGATGGGATATAGAAACCCACGTCTTCGCCCAGTTGATTTCTTTGTACAAAGGCATGGAATACAGGAGTCAACATATTTCCTTGTAAACCTTCGCATTTTCGAGAACCAATACTTGGAACAAACGGCTTCAAGCGTCCTCTCAAAACCTGGGTGTCCATTTTCATCATGGCGTTGTCTCACGATTCTCCAACGCACATCTTTGGGTATTAATACCTTGGCCTTACCATCAACTACCCTACACACCTTGTCATCCACCATCTCGTAGAAGTGTTCAGCTTTTCCGTCTAGAAGTCGCTTCCTAATTAGCGTGCAATCGGTATCATTAGACTGTCCGCATCGCAACCAATCAGATTCTCGGATCAAATGCACGGCGAGAGGTTGTCTGCTTAAAACGTCCCCGTGCTTCATCTGTGTACCCGTTCCGGAAACAAACACAAATTATCAGTATCCTTGTTGTAAAAATGTAGTGTGACGATTGTTTTAACGACGTACATGCTGCTAGATTCCGTATATGGTCTGCCAATCAACATGTCTACCTCTTTAGTTTCGTCACTAACGACTACTATTGGTACCATCCGTTCAACTTCATCCACTCTCACGTGCGCTGAAGTTGTTCCCAGAGAAGATATTGTTCCACCCCCATAACCTCGCATTATGGGTCTTTTATTCGGGTCGACTGGTAATTCAAGTAATGCAGCCATACTCTGCTTTATTATCACAGAAGACGGAACAGAAGATTCACTAAGGCGTGGTTTTGTCGCCAGATTTTAGTGCGCATGCGACACATTAGTTCGCGCGAACCGAGGGGATATGAATGCATTGCATGGTTCGGTTCGATCACTTCTTTCTACAGTTCAGCGGTTGTTAGTGGCGTGGACAAACGTAATGAAGTGTTTTAAACCCATGTGTGTCCTCACAACATTACAATGAAAACTTAAGTTTTCATCGCTTTCCTAGTGATAAAGAAAGGTATGTACTCAACTCATATATATATATATATATATATATATATATATATATATATATACAGCAAAAAGTTAGTTGGGTGGATCGATCACTTTGTTGTAATAAAACTCATTTATCTTTGCAATATTTCGACACTTTATTGTGTCTTCGACAGGCAAAACTAAAAAGCAAATTTCCACAAGCACATGTTCAATACTATAATACATCGTTAAAACTACTCACATTCAAGTTAACTGAGACTAACATAATGAAGATCAGCAGCACCATTCCGTCAAATGTGAATTAACATTTATAAAATCTGCTACACTACGATACAGTACAATACATTTTAAAATTCGAGTCGTATATATATATATATATAAAAATTTGAAGTAGTTAATACAAGATGGCGGTAATTTTTTAAGTTAAAAAACTACAGCCACGCCTGGGATTCGAACCCAGATGTACGGATTGCCATCTTGTATTAACTATTTCAAATTTTCATATCAATATATGCAGGTTTCTGCGAGAATTAACATCCATTATATATATATATATATATATATATATATATATATATATATATATATATATATATATATATATAATAAGTGAGGTATCTGTATTAAATTTCATCTGATCGTTGAATCTGATGTAATTACCCGTTTTAAAAAAGTTCTATTTATACTTGTGAAGTTAGAGGAAACATTATGCACGTGCGGAGCACGTGGCTCAGATATTATTGTATAATGTTTCTACCTTAATGCTTATAGATATGTGGTTTATTAAAGTGGTTTTATTTTAAATAACATCTAACGAAATTACCCACGTATTTTGCAAAATAAATTCCATTTTTATATTAAGTGAGGTTAGGTCACGTGGAACTACGTGGACTAAAATGATTTATAATAATTATGTGCTGCATAATTGTCTTATATATGTTTTTATTTTCTAGAGCGTTGGAATGGGTGCGGTTATGTAATATCCATCCTATAGTGAATAATGAAGGTTAGATGTACTTCGTACCAAACGCATATGTAGTTGACATTTTACTCCAGAAATGTTTAAGCATGATGTGTCAAGCAATAATCGTCGGTTGATTCAAGATGCAAAACCTACCATTTTTGATGTGGCTAATGCAGGACTTCAAAACGTGAGTATTATATAGTATTTTTTTACCATTTATGTTTACCTACACAAAAGAGTGATTTCAATATTACTCAGTAAAAAAGGAAACACCTGACCAAGTTTGTTTGTCCTACACGAGGAACACTTCCCAGGCTAAGCAAGTACCGTCTAGGGATGTGTACGATTAAACTTTGTCGTTGATCTTTGATTACAAATGAAAATGTGATTCTGTGACACTGATCGTTGCAAAAGATTGGTTGATCTTTTCAAATTTGATTGAAAAGGTTGTTCATCATCTTTTTTCTGAATCTTTTGCTAAATTATTTAATGTGCTAGATTATTTCCTTTACGATGTTAAGATATACTGCATAAAATAAGTTGAAAACAACAAGCCAAGTCAGTTTTTTTTATTTACTAATGATATTTAATTTGCAGGATGTTGAGGTTGTGCTACCAAGCGAAAGGCTGTGTGTGAAGAATGATCAATCATTGCAAGATGTTGAAACACCTGCACCAACAGAGGCATTGGGTCAAACACCCGAACACTCAGCTTTTCCTTCAACGTCAGTTTCATTGGCCGATGATTGTGCGAAACTAACTACATATGCCCAAACACCAAGAAAATTTGGATCTCGAAGTCCTACAACACTTCTATTAAAAAGAAAATTGAAAAGTACATCTAAAAGCTTACTGCACCGACAATTAAGCCAATACAATATCTGCGTTGGCTTCGATAAGACACAACAAGAGATTTTACAATATAAATTTGAAAAGTTAAAACGCCACCATCGGTATTGTACCTTGTGCATTGACGAAATATCTCTCAAAAGCAATATCTTCTACGATAAGGAATATGATACCATTGTTGGACTAGAGAATGCAGGAAAACACAAATCGGGAACGATGCCAGCATGCCACGCGTTATCAATAATGATAAGAAGCATATGCGGTGGTTGGAAGCAAGCCATTAGCTTCTACTTCGTTGGATCGTCATCATCAGCAGAAGTACTACAAGCCGTCATTTTTGAAGCAGTTGAGTTGCTAGACTCGCTAGGAATTTGTATTTCTGCTCTGATATGCGACCAAGGAGCAAATTTCCAAAGTTTGATGAGGCAACTTGGAGTCACTTACCAGAAGCCATACTTCGACTATAAATCGAGACCGATATACTGCTTATACGATCCACCACACTTAAAATCTATACGGAATAATTTATTAAAGTACATCTTCAAATTTAATGATCGTACAGTATCATAGGACCATTTAAAAATACTTTATGAAGATCAACAAAGAAAAATCTGAGATTGTGCCCAAAGCTCACTGATGACCATTTAGCCCCATCGCCTTTCCAGCGCATGAAGGTGAAGCTTGCCGCACAAGTATTTAGTAATACTGTGTGCGCTGCGATGGAAACTTACCTAGCACTGGGACTGTTACCAGCATCTGCGATAGGAACAATTGAATTTTTCCAAAGAATTCACAACCTATTCGATGTGTTTAATTCTCGTTCGTTAAAGTGTGGTAACCCTTATAAAATGGGCTTCACTGGAGAACATGACATTCAGATGAAGACGTTGGAAGATTGCATTGAAATGTTTAATGGTTTGAAGGTGGAGAGTAAGCTTGGAACAGATGTGACAAATACAAATAAATGTATCAATGGCTGGAAACAAAGTATTGGGGCCCTTATTCAGCTTCAAAAACATCTACTGGCAACAGCTGATATAACATATCTTGTAACACACAGGTTAAATCAAGATTGCCTAGAAAATTTCATCGGAACGATAAGACAAGAAAGTGGCAAGCAACGCTTTTAACCCAACACCTATACAGTTCCAAAGAGCTTTTAAAAAATTATTTCTACTTGATTTTTTTAACCATTGTGAGTCTTATAATTGCACGGATGATATCCCAAAGGAAATGTCAACAATAACGATAAGACCACGGACAACACTGCTCACTACGGAAAGTACGGAAACAAAAAAAGGTAAAGCATACATTAATATTTCGGAAGCCCTGCCAGATTTACCAACAAGAAACGCACTAACATACATATGCGGTTACTTGTACTTAAAAACGTTAAAAAACCACTCCTGTGCTATTTGCGAAGAGTATGGAAGATCACATGCGGTGGACCAGACGACATTATTTACCAGCTTTAAAGCTTATGATTTAAGGCATACTTCAGTCTTTGGTAATTTGCTGGTACCAAGAAGTGATTTCTACAAATTTGTAGAAAATTTGGATGAAGAATTTATAAACATTTTTGAGGAGTCCTTCAAAATACAATGTGAAGTCTTTGAAAAGATTTTTTTTACGCCTATCAACAATCCAATTTTCCCATCCATGCCAACATTTTAATAGCATATTTTGTGTAAAATTATTTATTAGAATGCGATTATTTTATAGCATTAAATATATTAATATAATGTAACGTAGCCAAACTCTACTGTAGTGAAAAGCGTGACACACAACGTATATCTTATTTTAATGTCTAACTATTTACAACTAGGTATATCCTAGACAACAACTTTGACAACTCCGCTACATTTCCCCCTTCTTATTTCTTACTTTCCCCTGAAAGTAATCACGCAGACATCCACTTGCCACATCTTTAGCCTTACGGGGAGGCAACCGTCGACGATGCTCTAAACCAATATAAGCATTCTGGTTTGCATCACTTATTACCAATCTGTCTTCTGCCACAGTCGCATCGTTGATTTCTTCCATGGGTATAACGGTACCATCGTTTGATTGCCTTTGGCTTACATCACGGTTTGGTCCGGTTAAACATGGACAGTCAGGAGATATGGCCCCAGATGCAGGCACAAAGAATTCACTTCCGTAATTTTGCTGCGATATTTTTGATGATGTTGCTTGGTTGGATGAAACTCCGCTGTGATTTGCCAAACCTTTCCGAGGTCTTCCTGGACGTCTACTGGCTCGTTCTTCAAGTTTGGCCTGATTCGGATGAGGAATCTCAGCGCACGGTTTCAATCGATCTTGATGGACGACCAGGCGGTTGTGCCTCAAAGCACAATGCTGAATACGAAAAGTATTGAGACCCGTATCTTTCACTAGCCTATACGGTCCCGTCCATGGCCGATGCAACTTTGCACTCTCGCCCTTACGTGGTGTTACCTGATGAAGCCAAACAACATCTCCCACCTTAAACTTCCGTGGGCGGATATTGCGGTCATATTGATCCTTCATTCTCCTATGCGCCGCATTCAAACATTCTTTAGCTTCGTTGTGGGCCTGTGAATGTTCATGTGAATGTTTCCCAAAGCTATTTATCGGCAGCCCGTAGTGAACATCCAGAGGTAACCTGATCTCACGGCCGAATAATAAGAAGAACGGCGAACGTTTTGTACTTTCGTGTTGACTTCCCCTACACGCCATCATAACCTGAGGAAGTTTCACATCCCAGTTCTTCTGATGTTTGCCAGCCCAATGACTCAACATATTAAGAAGAGTGCGATTGAAACGTTCAACCATACCATCCGACTGCGGTCTGAACGGCGACGTGCGAGTTTTCTCAATGTCCAGTACAGCGCAAGTCTCCTGAAAGAGTTGCGATTCGAACTGACGGCCCTGATCTGTATGTACCGTCTCGGGTGCTCCAAAACGACTCACAAATTCGTCAACAAATGTTCTTGCTACCGTTTCTGCTGTCTGGTTCGATAGAGGATACACCTCCGTCCACTTTGTGAAATAGTCGCCCACGACTAAGATGTATTTGTTACCTTTTAACGACATTGGCAATGGACCTAAAATATATATGGCAACTCTCAAATGGACGCGTTGAAACACTTGTTTGCAATGCGGCTTTACCCGGATGAGATGGTGATTTTCTGCGACAACAGTCCTCGCATTCACGGCAGCAGTCTTCAACATCTTGTTGCATATTAGTCCAGAAATACCTAAAGCGCAGTGTACCCAATGTCCGCGTTACTCCCAAATGGGCACCGCCCGCAGCGTTTCCATGGTACTTTCGTACAATTTCTTTGACTAGCATGGCAGGGACTACCATTCGATGACTGACTTGAGAAGCGCTTTTGTCCGCTATACACAATACTCCTCCTATTAATTCCGGTTTCATGTTCCATAACTTACGTGACGCCTTCGGTAGATCACTTGGTGTAGTCAACTCACCTTTTAACAATTGTACAACCGGGCCACACACTTCGTCCCGCGATTGTTCCTGAACCATTGCATCTGTTGAGTCCTGCGGGTCAGTTCCTGCAACGACATATGTCTCCGCTGTCCGTGTATTCAGCAATTGGCTTATCTGAGGCACGTTCCTACTGCATTCCATTTCCAATCCGCATTGAGAGCATGGGCGCCGTGACAATCCATCCGCATTACCGTGCTTTACCCCGGAACGATGGTGTACCTTCATATTAAACTCGGCCAAGATTTCTAACCATCTTGCAACCTGACCCTCTGGTTCCCGGAATCCTCTCAACCACCGCAGGCAGTTGTGATCCGTCCTCGCTATAAACTGAGGTCCCAACAAAAATGCTTTGAAGTGTCGGCACACGGAAACCAGAGCAAGAAGTTCCCGTCGAGTCACACAGTACCTCCTTTCCTGCTTCGTTAAAGAACGACTATAGTAGGCAATTACACGTTCTTTTCCATCTTGCATCTGACTGAGCACACCTCCCAGTCCAGTGCCACTAGCATCCACGTCAATTATAAAAGGTTTCTGAGGATTTGGATATGCCAAAATTGGTGTTGACAGCAAATAGCCTTTAAGTCTCTTAAATGTTAACTCGCATTCTTCCGTCCACGTAAATCTCTCGCCTTTGTTCATTAGGCGGTGAAGCGGGTCTGCGATCGTTGCAAAACTTGGAACAAATCGACGATAATATGATGCAAAACCAAGAAATGACCTAAGCTCTTTCAGATTGACAGGTATAGGCCAATTTTTAACTGCTTCTACTTTCTTTGGATCGGTTGCAATGCCTTTGCTGCTGACAATGTGTCCGAGAAACTCAACCTCTTGTTTAAATAGCCTGCATTTCTTCGGATTCACTTTCAATCCAGCCGACTGCAACCGCTTCAAAACATTATGAAGTCGAGACAAATGTTATTCAAATGTCCTTCCAAATACAATCACGTCATCAAGGTATACCAATGCGCTTTCCCAATTAAGGCCATCTAGCACAACACCCATCAATCGCTGGAAGGTAGTAGGTCCATTACAAACTCCAAAAGGAAGCACGTTGAACTCAAAGAGTCCAGAACCTATGGAGAATGCAGTTTTCGGACGATCTTTGATTGCCACTTCGCATTGCCAATACCCAGACTGTAAATCTAGTGCCGTAAACAGTGTTGCTCCAGCCAGCGCTTCTAATACCACATCATTTCTTGGAAGCGGATAACTGTCCTTCACCGTTATTTCATTTATGAACGAAAATCCACACAAAATCGCATTGTGCCATCCTTTTTCCGTACCAGAACCGCAGGAGAACACCACGGTGATTTCGAAGGACTAATTACACCATTGTCCAGCATATGTTGAACCTCTTGCTGCGCCTCTGACCTCCTAGCAAATGGCAGCTTCCTCGGTGCCATCTTAATTGGAGTGGACTGCCCAGTATCAATGCAATGTTCAAGAACTTTAGTTCTTCCTATATCCTTCTTCCCCATGGATACCGCTCCGCTAAACTTTGAGATCATAGCTTTGGCCTCACGAAGCTGAGTTGCAGTTAGATGTTTTGAAGCTTGTCGCCAATCAAACATTACTGGTGTTGGTTGAATAGTCGCTTCGTTATTCATGTCCAAGACCGTACATGCTAACGCTGTACCTATATGTGTGTTCTTGTATAGCATTACATTTTCATTTGATGGATTTCGTAGTAATACAGCTCCTTCTATCCCTGACACAATACTGCGACTTACCAAAACGCCAAGCTTCTGCCAACAGTGGGAGAGAGGCTCAATTACTCTCGAAATGTTCTTGTCGTCTTGAACTGTTACCCGACAAATAATTTCCGTTCGTGCAGGTACAAGTAACGTCTGGGACAGTATTGCTGCCACTGGAGAAATAGCATATTCTTCAATGCGTAGATTGCCAATTCTAACACAACTTTCACTAAGGTCAACAGTGCATTTATATTTGCGTATAAAGTTGCATCCTAGCACACAGTCAACGAGTAGATCTTGACACACACTCATCTCTGTTGCAAAACGCCTATTACCAATAGCAACATCAATATTTCCAGTTCCCAAAATAACCAATGGCTTACCGTTAGCCTGAACAACTTCTGTTTGTGTGACTTTCAAGTCCTTACCACCTACATGCTCTCACAAGCTCTGGCGAATTAGGCACCGTGACGCTCCAGTATCAACCAAAAATACAACTGCAGTGCATTTATTTCCCCTTGAATTCTAACTACCGAGGCGTCCATTTACTCACCTGTCGGATGTCCCACTGTTATGTAGGGCGTCACTGTGGGACTTCGTGGCGTCCGTGCAAGTTTCCCGATCTTCTGAACTTTCTCTTAGGACAGTTCCTCCGAAAATGACCAACATCATCGCAGAAGAAACATCGGTCCTCATTTTTTTCATGTCCTTGGCCACTGTATTCACCTCTCTCATTGCTGCGCGTCGACGAAGATGATCGTCCACGGATTTTCTGTCGTGTGATTGTAGGAGAACGCCAGCGCACCCTGCCAACCTCTCTCGCTCCGTTCTCTGTTTCACGCACTCGTTGTGAACAATTAGTGGCTACCAATTTCTCCACTGTCGTCGTAAGTAACGCCACTTGCTTAACGAGCTTCTCAACATCGCTTTCCGGTTTGCTAATGGCTGCACGCACTCTGTGATCGCCTTCACTTCCAATCGAAGACATTGCCTGGCTATTTCAGATTTCCGTTAGCATTTTCCTAACCTTTAAGGCAGTCTGTGCCTCGCCTAAAGCATTCTTCAAATCCGCTGGGTTTTTCCTGGCAACTTCAGTCGCAACTTCCGAGTCAATTCCAATTAAAAATTGCTTCAGTAGAAGTCTCTCACGAGTCACCTCATTGTAGTCACGGTAAGCTTTCTCTCCAAGAAATCGCAAAGATGCTGCTTCTCCTGGTATAAGCTTTCGACTTGCAAATCGAAGTTCAGTGCAATCATCTTCCTGCACCAGAATCTCCGCCAGGGTTTTGCAAGTAGTATTCCAACAGACCGTTTGTTCATCCGTTAGGCTTTGAAATGCTTGCTGTGCAGCTCCATCCAGATACAAAGGTAGCGCTGTGTTCTTCTTAGTATCATCCCAGTCCTTTAGAACAGCAAATGCTTTAAAATTACTTATCCACAAATTCCAGTCGCCACCACCAAATTTCTTCATGTGGCAATCTGCCATTATGTACTACAAGCGCAGTCCTTTCTCAGTAATCGTTTTAAGTGTACGACCACCGCTGCCACCAATGTAACGTAGCCAAACTCTACTGTAGTGAAAAGCGTGACACACAACGTATATTTTATTTTAATGTCTAACTATTTACAACTAGGTATATCCTAGACAACAACTTTGACAACTCCGCTACAATAAATTTAAGTACTTCAACAAGTAAAAATAGGAAAATTTGTATACTTTGGCATTTGTAAAAAATAAAAAATATTTTTTTATTGCAAATTTGTTTGTTTTTTGTTGCCTTTTGAAGATTTTAGAAATTCAGCAATTTTACAGAAATTGCTGAATGTCTAAAATCTTCTACGCTGTTGTTACTTTGTGTAAAACTTATATATAATAATTTAATAAACTTCATTTAGTAGTAACATAGTTGTAATTTTAAATTAATTAATATAATTAAATTTTAATTTAAAATAAACTCTTGCTAAACTGTAATAAATAAGATTATTTCAAAGTTGACATAGATGATTAATTATAAATCGGTCAGTCAGGGAAATCGAACACGTTCTTTCTTACAAATCTCATAATAACATAAAATATTTGCTTTTTCCAATTTTACACATTGTTTGCCTAGCAATTATTGTATTATTTTATACACATTACTTACAATCGACGGTGTAGAAAATATAAGAGTATACGTTGTTTTAATTTAAAACCCTTCAATTCATATAACCTTTACTTTATATAATTCAAATTACGTAAAGCAATTCGAGTGAACCAAAAGCAATTCAATTTAAAATTCGCGCGAACCAAACGGTGGGCGTGGCCACCAAAAGCTGGCGACCGATAGATCAAAGGCACTGACGCACAGTGGGGCAAAAATGACCTTTCGGGGACAAAATTCTGTAACTTTGTCATTTTTAGATGAATTCTTATAAAATTTAGTGTGCATAACAAGAAAGGACTAAGGTTTAATCTGAGTAAAAAAAAACATTAAAATGTTAATAATTTATTTAATAAAATTTATTTAATAACAAACAAGAATCCTTTAAGTCGCAAGCTTGGTTTTGTGTCATTTGTAATAAAACTGTATATTTAAGGTGTTTTTGTGTCACTAATTATAAATCCGATGTCAGATTCTAAAAATTCAAAATGGTGGATGAAATATGGCAAACTCAAAATCCAAAATGTAAACAATTATTGCAAATCTACGCGTGGCGTTAAATCAAAACAAAAATGTTATTAATTCTACGATTATATTAAAAAAATGTTAAATATGGATTAACATCATAAAAATTGTTTCAAAATATTGTAGGAAATAATAATTTTAATCTTCTAGTAAATCGATAACTTCTTCATCGACATCAATGTGTTTCTGTGAAGGTTGGTTTCTAATGTTCGTTATAAATGGATCTGATGTGCACATCAAATGATGAAAAACATCTTCATTGGTCGCTGATCTAGAACATTTCCTAGAATGACGAAGTCTAAATTTTTTATAATCTTTATTTCTAGCTTCTTGTGCGTCTTCAGATAGCTGTCCAAGAGGCAAAATAGAATGGTATCTGATTATATTCTCTCCGTGAACAAGAACTTTGTGAACTGAAGAGGGCATGTAGTACCAACTGTATTTGCTAACGTATAGTTCAGCTGTGTTGCGAGTGTAAATCCCAAATTTGGTTGCATCAATTTTCTTACCACAAGACATACTTTGAAGTATAATATGGAATCTTTTTATCAATTCGTTATCAACTCCTGTTATTTCAGACGTACAAGTGGAATAGGAAAAAAACTTTCTTGCAGTATTACCGTCATTACTATTTCCGCTAACTTGACGAGGTTTGTCTATTATCAAACCCAATTCTTGACGGAAACGTTCTTGCACTACTTTTTTCTTATCTGCCTTTTCCTTCTTATTTTGTTCTGTAATTGCAGACCACTTTTGGAATGACAGATTATAGGATATGTGAAGAACTAACTCCATAAATCTGATCCAAGCGTGTAAAGTTGAAAGCCCAAATCTGAAGGTTTCCTCGCATTACGCATTACGTCATCCTTTGCATTACGCGGGCAAGATCGTTCATTTCTGTTGGGTTAGCTAGGCATACATTGCACGTGGAACTTGATGGTGTATTTGTTAAGACCTGAACCACTTTACCATCTATCATAGTGAAGTGTAAGGTGTGCTTCACAGAAAGTCTTTTCTCGTTTAATATTGCGCAAGTAGGAGAAAGTGCAAGTATTTGCGATTCAATATTTTGGACAATACTCCTGGTTTTCTCTGGAGTTTCTTTTGCGAACTCTATAAGAATAGGGCGACAATATCTGACTGACGAAGGTGATGGATTTTTCCAAATAATATGTCCATTATCGTCGTTAAAATGAAACCAGTGGTACAAGCGATGCTATCAACACATGGGAGTCAGATATCAATTGGCTTTCACCTGACAAAATTTGTTTATACTCGCTTTGCCCAGAAGAACCATCAAATCCCCACTTACTGTATAAGGAGTATCTAGAACCACCATCAGATATATTAATGGAATCAATCATTAACAATCTACGGTGTGATTTAAAAGAGATTGGAGTTGAACTTTTGCACATATGTCTGTTATCTCCAAATTATCCGGATAACATTCCTTTTTAGCTTCAACCATTTGCTTATACGTGGGAAACAAATGAAGACCTTTACTTTCAATACAATTCCTGAGGTAGTTGTACTGCTCTTTTGTTAACTCCATATCAAGTAAGATTGCCAGAGCTTTTTGGTTTGTATAAGGCATCACAGTTGAATTTTGTTGTAATAAATCTTTATGAATTACTTCCAAGGTTTCTGGTGATGCAAACCGCAATTCTTCAACAACGGTAGGGTGCTTCAATTCTCCAATCGATCGCAGTCCTTGTACGTAAGAATGATGGATTTGATGTAGTCCAGAGTCCCGAAATAATTTAATCGCCTTTCTTTGTTTGGTTTTCTCCGATGATAATTCATAATCCTTGCAAGGCCTTCCTCGTTTTGTTCCCGATGATGTAGTAGGCTCCTGCTCTTCATCGAACTGTATAGAGAAATCTCCATCAAGCCAGTCAGCGTTCGTTCTCAAAAACTTGTCCTTAGTTCTATTAGCATTACTCCAACGCTGTTTGAAATGTGGCAAAAAAACTTTCTGTATTCTCACAATAGCACATGTGTAATTGGCTTCAGTGAGAGTAGGAAACTTTTCTTCAAGATAACGCTGCACTGAAGATATATGTTTTCCGTGTTCTATAAGAGTAACACATAACTCGCGTTTATTAATGTTTATAGAACTCATTGTTGTTAAGTGTTTGGTCTGACTGTAGAAAAATTTGACTGAATATGAAGGTGTGCAAGGTATTTTATAGTCGTTAAACCGCAAGATATTAACAATATCACAGAACAATAATACATAATATTGACGATACTCACAGTTTGCGGTTAATTATTTTTATCCTTATCACTACAAAAATAGGTAAAAAACAAGAATAGGTGGTTGTTTGTGTGATTAGTTCTAACTTATCCAGCAATAATATTATTTTCGTATTGATAAAAGCTAAAAATATATTGTGTTAGATATCAATCTCTTGAACGATGTTAGGTTAGGCATTAGCTCTAAAGTAGTTTATGATAATGTTTTAATATTTCTAGGGGTGGGTAATTGATATAGACAAGAAGTACAGTTCCGTTAGAGAGTGTGGACCACCAATTTAGGAAATAATGAATAATAAAATGCATATGTATTATATTATTATTATTATAGTTATACTGTATGTATTTTAATACATAATTTCATTCTCAAATAACCAATCAGTTTTTACACATGTATGTCAAATAGACGTCAATCATTTAAAGATTTACATCTAATAAGTATAATAAGCCGGATACTCCAAAGACATTCCAAGTTTTGCTAGCAAATGTTGAAATATCAAGTTTTCCAAATGTTAGTAATGTTATATAAAAGAACGCAAAATAATGAATTCTTGCTACTAAAGATACATTTGCTTATGTATAAACATTTTAAAAAGTAACTTACCAAGAAAGACGTTACGTGTTAAAAATCTGTTATTGTACACTACTTCAGAATTTTTCAATTTTAGCATAGAGGGGCGCCCAGGGGCAGAATAAACCTATGGCATTGTGTAGCTAGATAAAAGAGCTATCAAACGTAGTATGTTAGACGTTGGAGGCAAATGGAGGCAAAGACCAAAAGCTTAGTCAAAGTATTTTTTTTTACTATTTTTAACATGGTCATATTTTTTTTTTTACAGAAACTAATAAGTATTAGAAATTAAGCAAAGCATTTTTGAAAGGTAGATGTAATTCTCTTTCCAGTGATGTATAATACGTTAAGAAAAGTAATGCATACATAACAGTAAATCACTACTTGTGTGGGGTATGCGCGCAATAAATTTTTGCGAGTAACCGATAAGGTCAACTTTGGCGTAGTGTAGAATAACAACAAGACCTTCAAATAATAAAATGTTTGGGCAAATCAAACTTCACTCTATCTACTTTATTATAAAAATAATTTCTACTTTGTAGGAGGTAGTTGGTGAAAACCATTTTTGTCCCTCCCGTATACAGCGGAGCCCCACTGTGCGACGCTCAGTAGGGCTTCTGTTCCGTCTTCTGTGTTATTATGTTGCAGGCGCTACCAAAGTCCACATATGCACGCAGAACATGGCCGTTCTCTCCCGCATTGATGTGATACTTTGCATCGTCTACTGCATATTGCATTAATCGTTGGTGGTTTAGTCTTCTCGAGCATAAAGGTACGGACACACATGCTTATTTACAAGCATGCTAGTGAGCATGCTTAAATCGAGCATGCTTGTCAGCTGTTCACATTTGCTAGTAATAAGCATGCTAGTTTTAAGCATGCTTAAAAGCTGTTCACACGTGCTCATAGCACACCCTCTTCCACCGCACCGCAGGTAGCGTGCTCAAAAATCAAACGACTGGTGATTTTTCAGCATGCTCGAAATAAGCATGCTTATTACTAGCAATGTCTAGACACACATGCTTTTAAGTAGCAAGTGCTCGAAATAAGCATGCTTTCGTGCTTTAATAAGCATGTGTGTCCGTACCTTAAAGCATTTCTCTATGCTATTTCCTTGTTTTTTGCAATAGCTGCACGATGTGTTCGATTGGGAGAACATTTTTTTCTACATTCTGCGATTTTATGGCCCGATTACCCACAATCAAAATAACGTTGGCCCCGAGTCTTCAAAACAGGCATACTCGACAAAATACTCGTACTCGCGCCCCTGTTCTAAGAAACGTGCTCTTTAATGTTGATATCACAACATCTGTTATGACGTAATCGGGTAACCCACAATTATTTCCCAATTGCATTTTTTGTAAAAGAAACATATCATAATAGAAACGTATCTTCGTCTGATTTTTGCTCCACGTTTACAAATTCTCTCAATTTCGCAGTAATTCCTTGGAACGCTGGAAATGCAGTATTTAATTTCACCTGCCAGGCACTCCATGAAAGATTTATGTCGGTTTGGCAGTCATACCATAATTTAACGTTGCCGCTCCCAATTGTATAATTTATTTTTTTGAATTTCGTGCCTATGATTTTGTGTGTATTTTTAGGAATTGTTTTTTTACTCTTGTGTGATAACTTATCACACAAGAGTAAGTGCTAGAGTGAAAATGATATTGTGCGGATTAAAATTTATTTGCCATGTGATTATTAGTATTAGGGTTTATGTGCTTATTATGTAAGTAGATATAAAAGGGCACTTCTGGAGCCGCCACACCCGCCACATTTACATAGGAAGCTATCCCCACCACTTTTCTGCGCGAAGACGACCGAGTCCCAAGTCAGTCGATCTGCCGAGCGCGACCGAACGTTGGAACCTGGAGTGTATGACTCACACGTCGCTGTTAGAGAGAGAACGCACTACTATTTTTTCTTTCGAGCGTGGCATGTGCAAACCGATCAAATTTTCCCATCAGATAATTCGGATTTGAATTTCGCGCGCACCATCTTACCCGATGATGACCGAACGCCGAGCGCACCCGAACCGATAAAATTCAAATTTTTCCCGCCAACCTTAAAAAATTCGAATTTTTGCGTCAACATTCCCACGCATGCGCAAACCGATAAAATTCAAATTTTCGCATCAAATTTATTCGGATTTGAATTTCGCGCGCACCATCTTACTCGATGATGACCGAACGCCGATCGCCCGAACCGAAAAAATTCAAATTTTTTCCGTCCGCAAGTAAATGCTGTGTCCGCAGAAACAGAAATAAATATTAACAATACACATACTTAATTGAATTGTCTTAATTGTGTTACTGTTTGAATAAAATAAACTGATTATTATTATTATTATTAATAAAAACTATAGAAATAATTATTTTAGAGGACAAACTCAGTTCAGATGTCAAAATAATTTTAGAGAGCAAAATGAAATCTGAGGGCAAAATTATTTTAGAGGTACCGGCGGCGCCATCTATTGGCGAAGTGCCGAGCGCTCTACCGACCAATTACCGAACTACATACCGGCGTGGATCCACACTGAATTTATAATAGTTCACCAATAGATGGCGCTACCGCTATTGAATTTATTTATTATAATTTTAATTTAATTTTTAATTTGTTCCAAGCGTTAAAATAAACGAATTTTATGAACTTAAGAAATAAATCATGCGATTGACCCATCTATTATACAATTCTCCATCCACAAAATTAAAATCGTGAGAACAATTGAATTGTCTTAATTGTGTTACTGTTTGAACAATAAACTGATTATGATAATCATTTATGTAAATAATTGCATATAAATTAAGAGTGGTTATTTAAAATTTTAGATGCATACAGACCCTGAATAAATTATACAGATCTGCATACAGACCCTGTATAAATTATACAGACCCTGTATACAGACCCTGTATAATCACAACAGACCCTGTATACAGACCCTGTATACAGACCCTGTATAATCACAACAGACCCTGTATACAGACCCTGTATAAATTATACAGACCCTGTATACAGACCCTGTATAATCACAACAGACCCTGTATACAGACCCTGTATAAATTATAGAGACCTGTATACAGACCCTGATGAAAAAAAAAAAAATCAACAGATCTCGTTGACAGCTACTATATATTGACTACCTTAGGTGCTACTCCTTCAGTATTGTTTATGATGAAGGTCGTTAATCATCCATCATTATCTCTCCCCTTAAATAATCTAGACGGTCTTTGCTCAAACGATGAGACAAAACAGCAACGGCATGGTGAGCTCCTACCAAACACTATAAGAGCTATTATTTGTGGCCCATCTGGGTGCGGAAAGACAAATCTTCTACTTAGTTTGTTATTTGAAGAAAACGGGCTACGCTTCGAGAATATTTACATCTTTTCCAAGACGTTATATCAACCAAAATATGAATTTTTAAATAACATAATCAAGAAAATACCAGAAATTGAAATCTTTAACTACAGTAACAATGATGAAATTGTGGATCCTCAAGATGCTAAAAACAACTCTGTATTTATTTTCGACGACATAGCATGCGATAAGCAACATAAAATACGCTCATATTTCTGTATGGGGCGACATAAACTTGTTGATGCGTTCTACTTAACACAGACTTACACACGAATTCCTAAACATTTGGTGCGTGATAATGCGAACGTAATAGTTTTATTCCCACAAGATGTTCTGAATTTACGTCATATATATGATGAGCATGCTTCCACGGATATGAATTTTGAAAAGTTTCGAAAAATTTGTTCAGAATGTTGGAAAGGAGGAAAACATAATGCATTAGTAATAATGAAAGATTTTGAAATTAAAGATGGGCGATACAGAATGGGATTCGACCAGTATATATTAGGGGTATCATAGAAAAATCATCAGTATCAATAAACCATTGTGTAGAAGAGGGTGAACAATGATGATGAAGAAGAAGAACCAGCTGAGATATGGCAATCTCAAAAAACGATCACTACTTCAGCGAGATGGAAAACATATTAAGCGACGAATTAGTGAAATTGCTAATGTTGTAAGAAAAAAATATCTAGCATTGAGATTGGGGCGTGAACATGATGCAGAAACAATTGAACGTGTTGTAAAACCCATAACTAACTCTTTAAAAGACATTTCATCTAACACATTAAATTTACTAAAGAAAAACATTAAAAACGATGAAGATATTAAACAAGAAAATATTAAACAAGAAGAATATGAAGAAGACGTTAAGACAGAAGATTCGAAGGTGGAAAAGTATGAAACAATGGACTTATCAACAATTCCAGCTGAAATTAGAGAATTGTAGGAAACCGGTGTAAAAGGTCGATTAGATACGAGCTATGGAGTACAATACAATAACGCCACCGATACTTGGACCTTAGGTTCTAAACCCATAGAATTTTCGGGGGATAAAATCATTATCGATAATCGAAATACTTTTAATGGAAGTAGAGGGTTATATGAATTAATATTTCTAAAGAAGCCCATTGGCTATACTTCAAAAGATTTTAAAACGTATGGCGAAATCATAAATTTAACGTGTGCATAAACATAAATTTGAGGAGGATGCTCAAAATAGAGGGAGTAGATCATTCAAATACATTAAAATAATAAAGCCCTTGCTTGAAAAAGTAACTAATCCTGATAGTCCTATAACAAAAGTGAAAAAGAGTGGTGATGGACTTCAAATGGACCTCAATAATAAGAAGGTGGAGTATATATACTTTGACAACATCGACGAATTGGTAGATCGATTAAAGCTATTGATCGCTTCACAAGCTGCCGGAAATAATTCTCATACTAACGAAATTGCATCTATTATCGAAGAACTGAGAGAAGTTGAAGTAATTTTCTAACATGGGTGTAGATAAATTTGGAAGATCACCTAGATCTACTACTAGTCGACAAGGTCAGCGAGCAACAATGTTCCCACTAACTAAAGATGGGGGTTATGATATTCAAAACCGTAGGTTGAGCAATATCGGGGCACCCATAAATGATCACGATAGCGTTCACAAACAATATACTGACGCCGGAATTCTAGAATCCATCAATTTTACAAAGAAGGAATTGAAGACGTTGATGCAAAAAACAATCCCAGATAAGTTGACGAACCTGGATATCGATATTCGAAGTTTTGTTAATAATGAAATTACCACCATTAATGATAATATTACTACAACGCAATCTCACATTGATTCTTTTAAAAGTATCACTACCAACGACATCAAATCGAGCACATCTAAAACCGACGAATTAGAAGAGAAACAGAAAGATATATGGAAAGAAGTGCGAAAACACCGTGAAAAAATAGTGTTACTTAATCGCAATAGTACGGAAGTAGATAAGGATTTACGATCGTTTGCCCAACTCACTAGAAGTGCGGTCGCAGATATAGAAAAACGCTTATCATTTCTCGAACACAAGTTAAAGTTCAGTGCAACCCCTACCATCACACCGCAAACTTCACAAAATGAGCAAATTTAGCAAAGCAAAGGAGATTGTTGTAAACGAGTTACATAAGCCGGCTCGCAATAAATTTCCTAGACGAAGAACCATTCTACATGGTATAGATGATCTTTGGCAGGCAGATCTAATCGAGCTCATCAAATATTCCCGCTTCAATAGAGGATTTAAATATATACTAATTGTAATTGATTGTTTTTCAAAATTCGTATGGATGGAGCCGATTAAGAATAAGTCATCGAGTGAAGTGTCGCGTGCTATGGGACTAATATTGAAGAATTCGCAACAGCGTATTCCAAAGAATCTGCAAACCGATAACGGTACTGAATTCTATAACAGTCAGTTTAGTTCGCTAATGAAAAAGTATTCAATCAACCATTACTCCACATTTAGTGTAATGAAGGCAGCCATAGTTGAACGCACAATTAGAACCATTAAACAAAACTTATTCAAATTATTTAGCCTATACGGAAATTACAAATGGCATCATCTACTACCAACCGTCACATCAAAGTATAATAGTTCAAAACATAGAACCATAGGAAAAAAACCCGTAGACGTAAATTCAAAACAAGTGGAGAATGAACTACTCGGAACCGTTTACAGTCACATCAAAATTGCTGGTAAGGGTAAATTTAAAGTTGGCGATATCGTCCGCATAAGCAAGTTCAAACATGTTTTTACCAAAGGGTATTTACCGAACTGGACAACGGAATTGTTTAAAATTACATCAGTTAGAATAACAAATCCGGTGACGTATATGTTGAATGATATGGAAGGCCGACCGATAAAGGGAGCATTCTACGAATCAGAATTGTTGAAAACGAACTTACCCGATGTGTATCTTGTGGAGAAAGTTTTAAGAAAAAGAGGGGGTAAAGTGTTTGTAAAATGGCTCGGTTTTGATAACACTCACAACAGTTGGATCCCGAAGTCAAACATAATGTAGTGGGGTAATCATTATAAATTCAGACAGCCGCCGTCTCATAGATCAGTTGAGTGAAAGATCATAATGATGAATAGTCCGTGCAACTACTGGTCGACAATCGATAGGCTGTATACCGCATATGAAGAGGCTATAAAAAATGAAACGCGCTTCATCAACGAGTCGCATTATGATGTAGAAAATGCTAAAATAATAGCTGGATTAAGTGCTGCTCGAGGTTTTATCCCCATGATACGGATTACATCGTCTGCTGATACCAACAACAATCATATTCCCATAATTCATTCTGATTGGCCAATACTGGTTCGAACGTTGAGAGGCTTCTTGGAAAATGACAACGACCTCCGATACAAGAATATTACAACCGGTGAGGGGGAATTAAAGTTTGAAGAAATTGAACCTGAACGACACTCATTAGGAGTCAGCGTTGTGCTAACCTTCAGAAATGTATCAATTCATCTTTGTGAAATAGACATATCCGGTATTTTGTATCTCGATGACGTAATACAATGTAAGTTGGCAATGTTAAAAAAAATAAACTTCGCATATTATTTTAATAAGTTAATGATAACTTTTGTTGGAAATAATGTACAAAATCCGTATTCTAAGATAAAAGAGTTCTGTATAAAAAATCCAAATGAATTTAATTATACTGTGTTAGATTATCTTACTCTTTCTAGCACACTCTAAAACCACGATATAATCAAATTTAGTCTTCAGTTTGCTATCGTCATTCAACCAACATGTATCATAAGTCTTCAATTGTATTATTAATATTAGTGTATTTGTTCATACGAATAGTTTGTATAAAACTTAGAATAAGACAGCATCAATCAGTCGCTCAGGACTCTAACGCATGCGATAACATTATTTCACATATTACGCGCGAAAAGACTTTGAATGATTTTACCGATGAGGAGTTAAGATTATTCCCCATCAAACATCTACGAACACATGGATCTGCACAACAACTGCAAAATGTATGGCATAAACTACCAAAGGCGTATCTGGAAGATGATGAGTTAAAATCGAAATTACCCTGCTACAAGCATTACAATACTCCAGGGCAGATGACGCACTACGATGGACCACCACCTTCACGAAAAGACTGTCAATTTTGTAAAATATTGAATATGTAGATACAAAGTGATGATTTATATAAATAAATGTATTAAATGAATTATGTTGTATTATTTATTTTTAGTGATGTAAGAAAGGAGCATCTAAAATATACTATAAAAGGGGGTTACTTTTGAAAATCTGATTAGTATCAATGAATACGTATAAGGGAGAGGGCCTCTTAAACAAAGTTATTAATAATCTCCCATTTGAACTACATTTACCGGGGTATCAGTTTTGCGGACCTGGAACTAAATTACAAAAGAGACTACAACGCGGTGACGGGGGAGTGAACAAACTGGACACAGCTTGTAAAAAGCACGATATCGCGTATTCCAAACATAAAACTTTAGAGGATCGACATCGGGCAGATAAAGAACTCGAGTATAGTGCTTGGGATAGAGTAAAATCATCAGACTCTAAATTTGGTGAAAAAGTATCCGCTTGGTTTGTTACTAACGGTATGAAGTTAAAACGAAAACTTGGTATGGGGATGCCAACATCTAAACGTTCCAAAGTTGTAAAGAAGAAGGAGAGAAGAAGGGTGAGGAAGAACCAGAAACCAAAAGTTGCATTCCGGAAAGCAATTGTAGACAAAGTTGTCAAGACCATAAACAAATCTGATAATTTGAGAGACGCATCACGCTTAGCTATACAAAGTGCTCGTTTAGCTGTTAAAGATGCTGGGGGAAAGTCAAGAGTAAGAGTCCCCCGTATAATCCCAATTCCCAAGACTGGTGGCATCCTCCCTCTACTACCAGCAATTTTTGCCGGACTATCAGCTTTAGGAGGTTTGGGTGGTGGAGCAGCTGGTGTATACAGAGCCATAAAGGGTGGACAAGAAGCTCGAGATAAGTTAAAGGAATCGGAACGTCATAATAAAACGATGGAAGCGATAGCTATTGGTAAAAAAGGATCTGGATTATTCTTGAAGAAGCATAAATCTGGCTTAGGGTTATACTTGAAGAAAAATTTTTAAAAGAGCTACCCAAGGGGCCCCTAACCAACATCGATTTAGTGAGATACGCTAAAATATTAAAAATCCCCAATTTTCGAGGAGTCTTTATGCGCGACACATTACCGAAAACACCTCACACCCCAAACGAGGCGGGCATTGTTAATTTGGATAGCGATAGTGGGGCGGGTACTCATTGGGTAGCATATCGGAAGACAGGACGTCGAGTCAACTACTTTGATAGTTTTGGAAACCTGCGACCACCAAAGGAGTTGATAAAATATTTCAAACATTGTAAAATAACATATAATTATGAAAATGTACAAAAGAGAAATACTTACAATTGCGGTCACTTGTGTTTAGAATTTCTAATAAAGTATAAATAGTAGTACGCACAACAGAATTGTTTAATTATGTCTCAAAAGTTCACCCTAACAGGTACCAAGAGCACGCTCTCAATTGATTTCTACCCTTCAATAGAATTGGAACATAGATCACAGTATTCCCTAGCTCTACTTGCTCTGCATACGTACAATAGTATTCCCAATATTGAGGAGGGCGTAAACAATAAATTTTATTTCGGAGATCCAAAGTTAGATAAGCAAAAACAGCAACACGAAGACGTAATCGAGATTCCTACAGGATCATACGAGCTCAGCGATATTACATCACACATTCAGGAGGAATTATCCGCGCGCGGACATATACCAGCGTCATCGGATAAATCTACATACGATAATTATCTATCGATCCGGGGAAATAATAATACTTTGAGGTGTGAAGTGAAAAGTGAACTACGAATCGACTTTACTAGTGAGAATTCCATTGGACGAGTGTTGGGATTTTCACCGAAAGTACTTATACCGAAAACTAAATATCAATCCGACTTACCGGTGAATATCAGCAAAGTTGTAACGGTACGTGTCGAGTGCAATATTATCCACGGTTCGTATTATAACGATAAAACATCGCATACGTTGTACGAGTTTGCTCCAACCGTAGATCCTGGCTATAGTATCGATATCGAACCAAGTAATTTAGTATACCTACCCGTAATAAATCAGCATTCCATACCCAATATCACGATAAATTTACTCGATCAGAGTGAGGAATTGGTCAACTTTAGAGGTGAGAAGATTGTCATTAGATTGGAATTGAGAAAACTCAACTAACATGGGATTGGTTTTCAATGCCCAACTACCTGGAAGGTATATAAACAAGCAACATTTTCAAGCTGCATCAGTTAGTGTTCGACCGTTAGTAGTAGTACAACAACCATCGATTAATCGCTCTTCCACATTATCCGCAGAAAATATTCAGTTTTTACGTTCTCTAGGATATCATGTCAGAAAAACTATCGTTATTCGGAAACCCCGAATTTGATACTTCCATAGCGCGAGAAGTGATCCATACTTACCATCCCACAACTAAATCTTTCCAGCCGAATGATGAAATTGAGATCACAATCAATCAGAAAGATGTTCTGGTCTCGATGTATGAGAGCGCTCTGTACATTGAGGGAAATATTGAGCATTCAGCGGCGGGAAAGGGTACTGTTAGGATTACAAACAATCTGGGTGCGTTTCTCTTCGGAAGTATCAGCTATGAACTCAACGGTATTGAGATTGATAGAGTTGAAAATCCAGGAATTACGACGCTCCTAAAATCCTACTTGTGCTTAAGTGAAAATGAGTGTAAAGCTCTTCAAATTGCTGGACTCACATACCCGCTTGATAAAAACATTTATACGCTGCACGCGGATAACAAATTCTCTCTTCGAATCCCTCTAAGTTTTCTGCTGGGCGTTTTTCATGATTATAGACGTGTTATTTGCGGACGTCATAAGCTGCGTTTAGTACGTGCCAAATCTGATAATGATTGCTATCAAATTGTTCTCCCAGAAGCCGATAAGGATGCAACCGATTTGAAAACTTTGAAAATAAATCTCACCAGCGTTCAATTAAAAGCAAAACATATAATCCCCTCAGATATCGTAAAATTAGAAATTTATGAGGAACTTAAGCGTGACAAAGCCATACTAATACCCTTCCATAAGTGGGAACTGCATGAGCTACCGAGTCTTAGGAATACCAACAACGATATCTGGGCAGTGAAGACAACCGTCGCCCTCGAGAGACCGCGATTCGTGATTGTCGCATTCCAAACAAATAGGAGAGATAACATTAAAAGTGACCCATCATACTTTGATCATCTGAACATCACGGATCTGCGGGTGTATTTAAATTCCGACTGCTATCCGTATGAGTCAATGCGTCTGAACTTTGATGAAAAGAGATACACCGAAGCATTCCAGATGTACTTAAACTTTCAGACTAGTTTCTTGGGTCGTAGTCACCCCGAACCTCTACTAAATTATAATGATTTTAACGAAAGAGCCGTATTCGTGCTGGACACATCTAAACATAATTCAGAAGTTGTGCTCCCATCAACCTGCGACATCAAACTTGAATTTCAGAGTTCCAAGCAATTTCCCGCTAATACTAAAGCTTATTGTATTAACGTTCACGATAGCATTGTTGAATACATTCCTGTGCATGAGCTCACCCGTCAAATTCGATAGTGGGGAGATTTTGCTGATGGGGAATTTTGCTCAGTTTAATTCCTACTCCCATCAACGATGTCAGCTAAAGCAGTATCTAAGAAATTAAGTGCTCTTAAACGGAAGCAGCAAGTGTTACGCGACCAATTAAAGTTATTCGTGTCAGAACTGGAGGATTTAAATAGAACTATTGCAATGTACAGTTTTGTGAAGAAGTTTGAAACAATCAACATTACGTCATAGGTGGGGATAAAAAGTAGTATATATTAGTGGGTTATAATAAAAATTCATTTAGTTTCCAGTTTACCGCCGAATAAAACATTCAAAATGAAAATTGTTGTGGTCGACATCCAAGGTTTCCAACTAAGGTCTGGTGATTTTATAGTAAAAGAATTGTGCATTTACGATGGTCGATACCCAGTTAACCATTTATTCATACCATCCACCAAATATGAAGAACTGAGCGAGCTGGAAAAGAAAACTATTCGCCATCTCTCAACACATCATCATGGTCTCGACTACTGCGGAGGCTTCATCGAGCTGAGCAAACTATCCAACGTCTTGGAATTACATCTCCATGATGTGGATCGCATCTATGTAAAAGGTGCTGAAAAATATCGAGTACTATTGGAGCATTTAGCCAATATGAAGTTTCAACCACACATTATCAATTTGGAAGGGATTGAATCCTGGTGCCCACCGCCACCCCTCATGGGGAAGTTTACACCATGCAAGTTTCATACAAAAAATAATATTAGCGCAGTTTGTGCTATGAATAATTGTAAACTACTGTATAATTATATTATGTCAACTTTACCATTATAACGAAATAAATGCGTTAAACGAATTTCTTATGTTTTATTTCATAGATTAAGCAGTGATAATATTAGAGTGAACGGTAAGTATATTAAAACACTGATGGTGACGTCATCATTTGTATGCGTGTTCAAACATGTTCAAAGTCTAATATTTAATGATTATAATATACTGGTGAAATTGATCACGTGAACAAACGCTATATAATCGAGTAAACTCGGAAAAGAATTCAGTCTGTGTGCTAGCAACCGTCTAAATCAATAACTTCAAGATGTCTACACCACCTAGAACACCAACACCTGAGCCATCAACCGACAAACCGACATCAATCTACGAATGTGAATTTTGCAAACGGAGTTTTAAGAGGAAGTGGACTCTCAAACGTCATGTTCGATCAGTTCATACAGCGGCAGGGTCTGAGCTTAAGAAGTCTACAACAACGTCACCACCACCGCTATGTGAGCTTAAGAAGTCTACAACAACATCATCACCACCGCTATGTCAACTAACGGCGGAAGAGTTATGTGATTTATATAAACTGGATGCGAATTTTGTAATGACACTTTTAAGAGATAATGGATTATAAAAAGCCATGGTCGATCAGTGATCAATATATAAAAATTGTCAACTTTACCATTATGAAAAATAAATGTATTAAACTACACCATTTAGTTTATATGATATAATATTGCATTTTTTTTTAAATGAATAGATACGTTAAATGCATTTCTTGTGTTTTATTTCATAGGTTAAGAAGCGATATTATTATTAAAAGAGTAAAGTCAATACGGTGAGTATATTAGAATTTCTCATTTGCTAATTAGCAGTGTTGTCATACTTACCTTTTTTTTTTTTTCTTTTTGATCACTATAAATACTAAGCGGTAATAAAAAGCATACGGGTTTCAATTAAGTAATTTTTTTTATTAACAATATTTCATTTTGCATACAATTCATTTATAAATCTATAAAAGTTATCATTTGGGCGTTGGTAGGCATTCCAACGTTTTTCTCCCCCTTGTATACCATAGCCATCGAAGATAGACTCCGTAGCTCGTCTTCGGTGGTGATGGCTTCGGCTAATCTCTTCGGCAGGAATGCTATGAAGTTTTCAAATTCCACAAGAATTGATGGCCAAGTGCACTTTGTGATTCTTTTCGCTGATTTAATTGGATACGGTGTATCAATTTCCAACTCTGATATCTTCTTCTTTGGCTTAACCTCGCAAAGACCCAACTCGGATAGTCTGGAAGACATCTTGTTTGCTGTTGTTGTAGTTGTTGGTGGTATCTAGTTGTGGAACTGGTCTTTTTTACTACATAATGCTCCTATTTATTTGAAAGAATGGTATGGAGAGGGAAATTTTTGAACCAATGATCGCAAAAGAAAAAATTTGATTACACTGCAAACTTCGTATTAGGTATTTAAAAAACGTAGCAATACTAGAAAAAATATGCTTATCTAGAAACCACATTTGTTGCTCTAACAGGAAGCCAACTCATCAATTCTTTGAAATTAGCAAAGAGAATTGCTGCGAACGCATCAGCAAGTTTATGTCGCCCCATGCAGAAATTTGATCGTATTTTATGCTGCCTATCGCATGCTATGTCATCGAAAATAAATACTGTAACCCCGACTAGTAATTGCATATACAATAATAAAATGGTGTGTGATTTAAGAATTCCTAGAACGATGATGAGCGGTTTTTTTCGATTTCACATATACAATATGTAGTCGGAACATCTAGATAAATATAAAAGATATAGCAAAAAAATCGAGCATTAGAAATAACGTTTATGAACTTAAGAAATAAATCATGCGATTGACCCATCTATTATACAATTCTCCATCCACAAAATTAAAATCGTGAGAACTGGTGGGAGAATAATTCACCTATTATTTATCACCAATTGAGTAATGCCCCCAAGCTAACGTTGTAACACCATCATTATTAATATGACGTTTTACATCGTAGGGTGAAAGGGCTAATTTACTCTGCAAATTAGTGAAAATAGTATGCTTGTCAGATCTAAATAATAGTTGTTTTACGCGTAATTGACTTTTATTGAATAAACAGTATAATCGTCAAATGTGATTTTCGTTTTTACCACAGACTTCTTTACCCCTTTTGCTTTTTTGGTGACGTTACCCCCAACACCACCAACCCGATTTGCATACATCTTAGCACGCAACCCAATAAATTCCTCCATTATTCTCCCACGATTCTCATCTTTCATCAAACCTAAAACTGCCTTATTCTGTAGCGGAATACTGAACGGATTTTCTATCGCGTAGTTGGATGTATCGAACCGTTCCAAGTTTTCGCGCACGTCCGCATAAATATCCTCTGTTTGGATGGCAGCAGTGAAGCTGTCCGTGTCCATGTAACATAAACTAATCATATCCCCGTATTTGGGTTTCAGGAAATCGTAATAGAATTGATACATTAGCAATTTCGAGAGTTCTAAAACTGCGAACCCGACATAGATGGGTTTGTTATAAAAAACATTAAGTCGCCCCATATGAATTGCTGAAAAATTCTCGGTAAAAACCTTTATACTCTTAAAATTTAACTTCGCGATCAAACTACCCGCACCCAACTTAGAACGCCCGCTAGTTTCAATATCATCCCAACTTGTTACCAACTTCACGTCAACACGCTTGTCGATGTTCTCCATTGTCTTGCCAAAACAAGCATTATTTAAAAGTTTGTAGAAGTCACGTTCGAATTCGTTGACAGCCTGTTGACGTAAACTCGTATTCAAGTCGATATACATTTTTAACCAAGCTGATTGCTTAAATGTTAGAACCCGATTAATTTTCTTAATAACAAGACCATGAGCGATGGCGTGTTTTAAATTCCGATAGTGAATTACATAATTTTTTTTATTCATTAAATTTGGAATAAGTCGTTTATCAGTTTTTGAACAAGGTGGGACGATATTTTCCGCTAGAAACGGTAAATCATTGTGCAAGTCGTGGAGGTGTTGTGGATATTCGACATCAACATCTAGGATGTATCCATCACTAGATGTATCCGAAATATTGTTGAAGTCGCAATTTCCAATCTCCTCCTGACTCATCCAACGAAATCCACCATAAGGCAAGTATTGCGACATTGCCCAACCGTACAAGTTGTTAGCATCCCAATACATTAAGTATTTAGATGGACGATTGGGATCAAATGTAGGCATGTACTTGTTATTCGCAGCTGCGTGTCTAAGTGAGCATTGCGATATTCCGCCCCTTATCCCTTTCTGCATTAAATGAACCATATCTATGTCGGTTAGCAGTTCTAAATTAACTCTAGTATATTTCAACATCGCGTCCCAACTCAACCCGGGCACTGTATAGTAGTGTGCCGGATCGAGGTGATACGTTTTGTGACATACTTTTCTAAATTTTTCGAAAACATCCGTCAAAAGTAGCACATCAGTCGTTAAATATAGATCTGAGTAATCTTTCAAATTTTTACACCCAAAAGTCTGCCAAACATTCTGGGCATGGGTGTACTGCTCATCCGTAATGTCCTCGTTAGACATTTTATTAAAAAATGCCTCTTTAGGGGGTAGTGAGGTATCTTCTAATTTGTCTAACGAGGTCATATACTCATAGGGGAAAATGCCCTTTTTCCTTAGTAATTTAAATTTATTCTGTGCGGGTACATATTGTAGCACATTCACTAGATCCGCATCTGAGAGATTACTCGCTAACGCATCAAGAGACGATGCCATGAATCTAAAGGAATCCAAAAACCGTAATTTTAAATATTTGTTTTTGATTTCCCCTTTATCATCTAGCACCGTATCCACATGAATTTTCTTGCTGAAACTGATGTAACGCTCTTTGTTATTCGGTATAACATCGATGCCTTCATCGCAATCAACTTCGGCTAACTCTTTAACGAACAGATGGCTGTCATATCCGCTGAAATTGTGTAAAAATACGGGTATATGATTTGGAATTTTGTAGTTTAAGTTACAAATGGGGTGGGCAGCACCCCTAAAACGGGAGGAGGCGTGACAATGATCGCGAACTTTGTCACCAGAGCCAACAAATGGTCTATTGCAAATAAAGCATTGCTCTCCGCTGATGTTAGAGGATCCATCGGTTTAATAACTTTATAGTGACTGTTATAAATTGACTTTACATCAGCAATTAATTTTGAGATAAAAACTTTCGCGCAATCCTCCCCCGTATAAATCTCAAATTTATTATTCGCGTCATCAAAGGAGCAAACTATTTTATAGGCGAAGCTGTATGGAACATGTTTCGCGACTGTTTGCGTAAATGAGGTGCTTGGATCAGGTTCACAATGCTCTACAGGCTGTAATATCGATTCGAAATCCGCGTAAATCGCGAACGGTACAATTTGCGAATTATTATAATTGTTAAATTGTAAAATATTGCTCGGTAATTGTTGACCCAAAAAATTTGGTTTAAAATTTAATTTTGCGGATGGTAAAATAGTACGAATTTTGTTGCAGTCGTTTTCCTGGTGCTTAGCTAATTTATGCTCAGTTGCAAAATTTGTTAAGCAGCCATCGCAAAAATGTGCGCGTCCACCATGTTTATTAATTTGTTTAGAAAGTAATTTTGAAAAATCTTTAATTAATACGAAATGACCCTTACCATACTCAAAAATGTATAATAAATTAACATGTTTTTTGCGTCTATTTTCTGTATAATAAATGGGTCCATCCACACAATAATGGTTCTTACCATTTTCTGTTAGTTCATAAACGTTAATGCTTAGGTTATTTAGTTCCTCAATTTTTGCTAAATCTGTTAATTTAACTGGAAATTCCAACTTACCCATATTTACCACCTCAGAGTAATGAGGGTAACTAGTTGTTCGGTGAACGCTTTGTTCAGCAGGGCGAAGTGCTGCTGTTAAAGCCCAAGCCAAGCATGCATTATCATCGTTCTTGAGATTGATGCATGCTTTTCTTTTCGCTATTTTCTTGGGGAGATCGATGTAGGATGAGCCCTGAAGTGGTCGATATTGGTTAATGTTTAGCTCCATATGTGAAATCGAAAAAAAAACTCCAACCTGATTCTCGCTCTTGGAACTGCTCGCTCTGCTTCTTTATATCACCTGCCATTTCATCATAGATGTTGTCAAAATTACTGGACGGGGTTACCACCCGAAATTTGGTATTGAAACTTTTTAGTGAGGCTATAACTTCTTCCTCCTCACCATCACTAGCAACCATTTTCTTAATAAATAGTGCGAAAAGTTCAATTTGCACTTTCACCAAGGTTGCTTCTGCTAGGTGGTTCCATACAAGATCCTTGGTGATGCTCTTATTTCTTTCCAGATATTCGGGGATGTCATCATTCGGTAGAACTCCTCCGATTTCATAGCTGGCTACCCTATTCTGGAAACAGGTAGCCACTGCTGCACTCCATTTGAAAGTTGCTGCCGATGAGTCCTTAAATACGCGTTAAGGGCCATGGTTGAGGTGAAGCTCATTCCGCAATGATCACATAGTGATGATGCTGATGGTGATTGCTTCTTGTTAGCTCTGGGTGGGGATGGTGTTCTCATCCTTTTAATTCCCGCACCAGATGGCTCATTCACGACTACCGCGGAGGAAGAAGGTGCAGGGTTCGCTCCATGAATCTTATTCATGTGTCTTCGCAGAGCATCTTGGCGTGCGAACTCGCGCATACATAGCGCACATTGTTTGGTTATGCGCGAATGTACACTTTTCTTATGCCTTGATAGGATATCGGTGCGGGCGAAAGACCTTTCACAAATCTCGCAGGTGAACATTTTGAGAGAAGCACTGGAATAGCGTAAGTAACGTGTGGTGTAGTCGATTGTTGGCAAAAGACTGACTATCTACGCCTACGGTATCCAGATATTTCGTGTCCGTTATTCGATACGCACGCACTGTTCACGTTATTGTACCATGCAGCTATTTTCGTTCGAGAATGGGCTGACCGTGCGAATATTTGCATTTTCGGACGCGCTCTGTGCTGAGTACGACAACGTATTTAGTAAATTTCAAGAGTTATTTTAACATAATCTACTTGTATTACTCTAAAATTCTGTAAGAAGTATTATTTTAACACTAAAAATTCGTTTATTTTAACGCTTGGAGCATATTAAAAATTAAAATTCAATACTGGTGACGCCAGCTAAATTAGAATTAAAATTCAATACTGGTGACGCCAGCTATTGGTGAAGTGTCGAACTATTATGTTGGGAGCAGGGATCTATTCCGCGCCGGTATGTAGTTCGGTAATTGGTCGGTAGAGCGCTCGGCACTTCGCCAATAGATGGCGCCGCCGGTACCTCTAAAATAATTTTGTCCTCAGATTTCATTTTGCTCTCTAAAATTATTTTGACATCTGAACTGAGTTTGTCCTCTAAAATAATTATTTCTATAGTTTTTATTAATAATAATAATAATAATCAGTTTATTTTATTCAAACAGTAACACAATTAAGACAATTCAATTAAGTATGTGTATTGTTAATATTTATTTCTGTTTCTGCGGACACAGCATTTACTTCGCGCTCTGTGCTGAGTACGACAACGTATTTAGTAAATTTCAAGAGTTATTTTAACATAATCTACTTGTATTACTCTAAAATTCTGTAAGAAGTATTATTTTAACACTAAAAATTCGTTTCTTTTAACGCTTGGAGCATATTAAAAATTAAAATTCAATACTGGTGACGCCAGCTAAATTAGAATTAAAATTCAATACTGGTGACGCCAGCTATTGGTGAAGTGTCGAACTATTATGTTGGGAGCAGGGATCTATTCCACGCCGGTATGTAGTTCGGTAATTGGTCGGTAGAGCGCTCGGCACTTCGCCAATAGATGGCGCCGCCGGTACCTCTAAAATAATTTTGCCCTCAGATTTCATTTTGCTCTCTAAAATTATTTTGACATCTGAACTGAGTTTGTCCTCTAAAATAATTATTTCTATAGTTTTTATTAATAATAATAATCAGTTTATTTTATTCAAACAGTAACACAATTAAGACAATTCAATTAAGTATGTGTATTGTTAATATTTATTTCTGTTTCTGCGGACACAGCATTTACTTGCGGACGGAAAAAATTTGAATTTTTTCGGTTCGGGCGATCGGCGTTCGGTCATCATCGAGTAAGATGGTGCGCGCGAAATTCAAATCCGAATAAATTAGATGCGAAAATTTGAATTTTATCGGTTTGCGCATGCGTGGGAATGTTGACGCGAAAATTCGAATTTTTTAAGGTTGGCGGGAAAAATTTGAATTTTATCGGTTCGGGTGCGCTCGGCGTTCGGTCATCATCGGGTAAGATGGTGCGCGCGAAATTCAAATCCGAATTATCTGATGGGAAAATTTGATCGGTTTGCACATGCCACGCTCGAAAGAAAAAATAGTAGTGCGTTCTCTCTCTAACAGCGACGTGTGAGTCATACACTCCAGGTTCCAACGTTCGGTCGCGCTCGGCAGATCGACTGACTTGGGACTCGGTCGTCTTCGCGCAGAAAAGTGGTGGGGATAGCTTCCTATGTAAATGTGGCGGGTGTGGCGGCTCCAGAAGTGCCCTTTTATATCTACTTATGTATCGAATATTTAATGATTTGGGTCAATCATTAGGTCAGAATGGCCGACTTGTCGTAGTAGGTTTATTTTAAATGTTGTATTTTGCCGCCCGTTTGAGTTCCGCCAGATGGCGCAGTTGTTCTGACCAGTTTTTTGGAATTTATATTGGAGTATGTGGATATGGCAGTTATGATTATGTTACGAAGAAACGAAGACGTGTTTAATAAAAGTTTAGTTGAAGTTATTGGAGCGTTTTAATTAAGTCCTGGCACCGACCGTAAAGAACATTACTACACTATTTACTATGAAATAAATTTGTATTATATGTTTAATCGTTGTTTGAATACCACATTTACGACATCTATATTAGGCAGTGGCAAGTATAAAATACTGAAACCGGGGATTCCTGCCGCTCGGGTATTTACCGGACATTTGCATCGCGTGTGTTATGCCTGTGACGCTACGTTTCTGTTGGTTTGTTTTAAGGTCCTTATAGGATATAGTTTATCATGAGGTAAGTTGTTATTACTCCGGTTAATAATAATTGTCTATTATTTTATGTGTACTTTATATATACATAGTTCAAGCAATTATGAATCGAGTCCAAAGTCGTCCAAAAAAAGAAAAGTTAAGTATAATCAAAAATATGTAAAGGAATGGGAAGTTTGAGTTTTTGTCAATTTGACTGGGTGGCTCCGGGTCGCATAAACAGCGAAGCACGATGCAAAATTTGCCACAAAACAATTATAATTTATTAGGTACCAGAACACCCAATGTTCACATTAGTTTTGCAAAAGGTATTGTTACACAACAGAAAATAAACACAATATTTTCAACTTGCACAATTACTGATGGAGCGGCAAAAAAAGGCGATCTGTACATGGCCGCTTTTGAAGCAGAGCACAACCTTCCATTTACTGTAGCCGATCACTTACCGGATTTAATTCAAGTTATATGTACAGATTCGGACATTGCAAAGAAGTGCGGACGAACGAAGGCAACAGCGATTGTGAGAAATGTTATCGGGCTACACCAGCACGAAAGGTTATGCGATAGTTTACGCAAAAACAAGTTTTCGCTAATTATCGACGAGTCTACTGGGTACTTGATGAATTCCTGTCATTAATACAGGTAGAAGAAGCTACTGCAGAACAAATTTACGACCATATTGTATTTTTTTTTCAAACGTGCGAATATTACCAGCAGAATATGATCGGATTAGCATGCGTAGCACATAGTGGCAGATAACCATCAAATGTGGCATCAATTCAGCGCTTATGAATTTGGAGAAAAAACTCTTTAAATTATTATTATAAAGGTACACTAACTATTTTACATTCTCTTTATCACAAAGAAATTGAAAAACAAGCATACAGAGTGTCACAGAATGTAAGAAAAAATGGTAACTTTCTTATTATTGATTTACTGGAAAATATTATACTTTATAAAAGTTTGTCCTTCTTCTAAAACGAATAATTAAAGCATAAAATTTGTAAATTTGTGTAAATTATACAGGGTAGTCCAGAAAATATGAAGTTTACTCAAGTGCACATGTACATGTACATGTATCTTAATTATTACTCAGTTTTTACTTAGAAATATTGTCTAGAAGTATATGTTATAAACAAATATGAAGTAACAGCCCCATATCTTGATTTTTTCTTTTTATCTCGATGGAGTATTGTACCTATCTAGTAATAATTCTATCCGTTAATATAATTTTTCACCTACTATTGGTTTTTATGAATTATATCAATTAAATAATATTAACATCACGTGTCACATTCAACATTTTTTATTTGTTGCATAGTATTTTCTGTAATACAACTTTTTTTTAATAAAATGAGTTTTATTTTTAATTTATAAATACAGTCATGGAAAACAAACTCTACAACAAAAACAAAATCAATATAATTAACCATAATTTCTAATCCTAATCTACAATATAATATCACTTTACAACAAAACCAAAATAAATATGTTTAGGTAAGTATAATTTGTAATCCTAATCTACAATATAATATCGTTATCGTTGTCCTTGTCGTCGTCGTCCTCTTCGGCGTCGTTATATTCGGGCTGGTCTTCTTTCTGATCCCCATCCTCTTCGTCTTCATCATCCTCGTCATCCTCGCTATTCTCCTCATCGTTGTCGTTCTTGTCATCATTGTTGTGTTGAGGTATCACTGGTGCAATTAAGAATGCCATAACTTCAGGTGGTATTGATTTTAATTTTCTCTTGGGAGGTCTATTATAGCTGGAAATGACAGGATCAGAAGACACTAACAGTCTTTTAAAAATGTCTTCTGCTGTTTGTAAACGATTGCCTTTTCTTGATAAGCAGCGGCGATATATTTTTAAGTCTTTATTGCGCGCTTCCTGGGACTCTTCAGATAGATCTCCAATAGGCACCAACGATTTCGATATAACATCACAACTATGAATTAAAATTTTATGGACAGAGGGTGGCATCGGGTACCAAGGGTATTTAACTGGCAAAATTTTTGGCAACCATAAGGGAGAAGGTTTTAAACTTTGGAACATCTATATCGTATCCACTAGAAATAGTATATGCAGGGAAATCATTTCTAAGTTCTCGAACTATGCTGTACTGATGTACTGTAAACTTCCCATTCATAATCATAGCAAGTGCTCGTTCTGCACTGATAGGCTTTTCATCGTGTAGACTTTTTTCATAGGCAGCTCTATATTTCCCTGCACGGTTAGGAGAAGATGAAACGTCTTTTATCAGCTTTGCAGCCTCAACCTTTCCTGAGGACCGAAGGCTCATTTCAGCTGCAAAAACTATTTCGCTCGTGGACGCTTCCAACCTTAGTAGGTACCTGACTTTTTTGACGGTTTGTACGTGCCGCAGATTTCTCAAATAATAACGTTGGACGCCCTCTCTTCTTCTTATTTGTTGATAACATTAATTGGTTAAACCGTGGTATAATTATTGTCCTTTTCAACCTCTTTATTATTTTTTAAAAACGTTTTTCTCATTCTGTTACATTTCACCCACCTTATTTTAAATTGTGACGTAAAGACAGCTATTTTATGAATCAGCATTTTTGGTTTTTCTTTCGGACATTCTGTCGCTTCTGCTAGATGATTCTGTAGAAAAGATATTTGTTGTTCTATCCGTCTATGTCCGGAATTCATCATAATTTTATATAACGCACTTCGTGTAATAACCCAGCCATGATCACCTTCTTCAAAGGGACAGTTACTATTAGATGCCAACAAAGACTTAAGTCACTATGAGCCAGCAGACCAAAAATGTGTACAAAAGGCAGTTTCTTTACATGTTTGGTTGCCATATTGGATACACCATTTCCATTTTACAAATCTCTTCAGAAATTTCATCAGATTTGAAATCAGATCCCTTCAGATATCACAGGAAAGAATTTTCAAGCCTATTCGGCATTTTCTCATTTGTGCTGGCTATATTGGACCGCCATATTGAGATTCAAAAATCAGATATCAGATTTGGACCAGGAAGCTTGAAATATTACAGGAAATACGTTTCATGCGAATCCGAGTTTGAATTTGTCACCATGTTGGTTCCGCCATTTTGAATTTTTTAAATCTGACATCAGATCTTAAACCAGAGACCCCAAAATATCACTGGTGCTAATTTTCATGCAAATCCAGCATTTTTGTTTTTTGCCGCCATATTGGATCCGCCATTTTGAATTTAAAAAATATGACCACAAGTTTTGAATCAGAGACCCCCAAAACTTATTAGACGTATGATTAAAGCGTCTGTTACAAAAGTCACATTTTTGGCCTACCGGCTTATAGCTATGTGCTATAAACACCATAAAATATCAATATTTCAAAAAAATGCAAAAACCTGCAACTGAGATCAAGTGGGCTTTGTTGTAGAAAATCTAATGAACGTAAAAATCGCAAAACGGTAACTAACAACCACTAATAACATAACCTTAACTCTAAAGAGAAAGCAAATTTATATAAAATGACACTGGTATATTCAGTATACTGCCTAGATGTGAAATATTTTATGTAGTTGCAAACATATATGGAAAATACATACCTGGAGGTAACGATTCCATCCCATTTATAGTGTGTTTTTGCCGAAATTACTTCACAAACAATACATCAACCTAACTATTTGTTTGGACTTAAGCGGGTGGTGCGAAATGTCAAATTTTAAACAATTGTCAGGCGATGGTATTGCCCGCGCATGCGCGCTGGATGACTATTGAAGTGTGGAAACGATGTATCATTTATTTAGTTATTTATAGAAAGTATTATTTTAGGGCAAATTACAACTTTATTTTTTTATTTTCTGCCAGCTTTTCAGATACTCTGCCACTATGTGCGTAGGTGCGAATGTAATGGCAGGTGTAGAAAACTCTGTGCTGGTTAAGTTTAAAAACGATATACCAAATTTATATTTTTTTAATTGTATATGCCATAGTTTTAATCTGTGTGCTTCTTATGGATGCGAAAAGTTGCCTGGTGAAATTGAACAATTTACTCGGGATGTATACAATCATTTTTCAAATAGCCCAAAACGCATAGGTATTTTCCAAGAATTTCAAAATTTTTGCCGTATAAAACCGCAAAAAATTTTGCATCCAGCTCAGACACGTTGGTTATCCTTAGAAGCTGTTGTATGTAGATTAGTTGAATAGTTTAATGCACTAAAATAGATGGCTCAAATATAGATAATGCCATAAAATCAACCAACATATTAGAGAGAATTACCAATCCTGTAACATATCTCTATCTTATATTTCTTGAACATGCCTTAGCCATATTTACTAACTTAAACAGGGAGATGCAATCAACGACTCCACAAATACATAAATTGTACAATAGGATCTGTGCTTTGTATAAAACATTGTTAGATTTCTTTATAAAAAAATCGGTGTTACAAAACACACCGTTACCTGAAATAGATATAAAAAAGAGTGAAAATTTCAAAGAAATTAAATATATTTACTTGAGGGAAAAAAGTTGCTCAACAATTACTACAAATTAATCTAAATGATGATGAATTACACAAATTTATATATTGATGTCTGCAGTTTTATATTGAAGGTGCAGAACAAATAAAGAAACATTTTGATTTCAAAAACAAAGTTTTAAAATCTATGTCGTTAATAGACCCGGAAGTAATATTAAAATCAGATGAAGAATCTGTTGTCCCTTTAACTATAGATTTCCCAAATTTAGTCAGTCCCGAAAAGATCCAAGAAGTAGATAGCGAATGGCGTCTACTTCGTAATTCGGATTTAAACTATAAGAAAGACGATGTAGAACATTTTAGGAATTCAGCAAACACTGAAAAATATGGAGATGGAAAAGGTGTTTATTAAAATGTAACTAGTTTTGTGTTCAACTTATTGTCTCTACCGCATTCCTCAGCAAACGTTAAGAGTTTTTTTCTCAAATTAACCTCATGAAGACAAAGCAGAGAAATTGTTTGTCTACTTCATCGATTGCTGACTTGTTACACACTAAGAATTACATAGAAAAATAATGTTTTAACATAAAAACAGGCACATCTATTTTAGCTAAACATAATTCAAATCAGATTATTTTTCTGATTCCGATTAGTTTTCGACAAATGTTTATTTTAATATTGATTCTCTTGTTTTATTTTTCTACAAATGTATTTATTTAACATTATTGAGTTATTGATTTTATTTTGTACTTTTGTAGTTAGATTTTTTCGAGTTTTAGTGTATAAACACAATTAATATGAGAATATATATATATTTTTTAAATATTATTGTTTGTTTTCTACCGTTTTTATATTCAAATCTACCGCCTTTTTTCAAGCAGTCCTACAGCTAAAACAAAATTCCACCTGGCTGGCAGCACTGATCCCTGGTGATACACTGAGTGTTCGCGGATTTAAGCTCCATGATCTCATTCTGCAGATTTAAAATAACTTTGCTTCGGGATAACTATGTCTGTGCTTGTAGGTTTGCGGAATATGTCGTAGCTGAGGGCATCTCCGTGTCTGATTAGGGAAATATCTAGATAATTAATTTGGCCATTGTTTTCTTTCTCCATAGTAAATTTAATTTTACCCAAATTATTAAAGAGGTTGTGGAGAGCTACCAGTTGGGCGTTATTTCCCTCATATATAATGAGAATGTCATCGACATATCTGCAATAAAACTTTATGTTGGCAGTGAATAGATGGTGTTTTCCCGAAAATAGTTTTTTCTCAATATAATCAACATAGAATTCCGCCAAAAGTTCAACATAGAATTCTGCCAAAAGTTCCAAAAGCTCACTAAAATCATTCCCCAGATGCAAACATCGTTTGCACGACCAAGTGAGACCAGAATTCGCTCCGATCTTTCTAACCTCGGCCATACCTGATATCCACACAAGAGATAGCATAAATATTTTTACATGCAGCAGGCCTGCATTATATGGAAGAATTGATAAAATAATTGGCAAAACACGCGCAGAATTCAGGAAGAACTGGGACACAAACTTCACGCTAACGGTGCCCATCGTAGCGACTTTATTGTGATAAACATGGGGAAACTGGGCACTGGGATTAATTGTGCAAAAAAACAAAGGTAAACAAGGATATAAACCAAAATATTACAGATCAATACATTCCCGAATAAACACAACAAACGAGTATAATAGTATACGTCGCGTAGCCAACCGGTCTGGGATCGGGAAAAACACGTATACGTTGCTTGCCTGGCGGGAAAGCACGTTGCTTGCCTGGCAGGAAACCACAGAAACGACCAAAAATCGATCTAAAATCACGAGTACAGGAGAATTACTCACCAAAACCACTCAATAGTTACAGAGCAAACCAGCACACATTGATCACACAAAAATTAAACCCACACAAACAAAAGCACTGCATCTAAATCAACACTCAAGCACAGAGCCAGCGAACACGTCCAACCACATTGACGACGTATATGGATTTTGTCTTTGCGGTAACACTTTTTAATCTACTCCTTTATCAGTATCACTGCTGTTGGAAAACTGCAAAAGCACAGTTTTTCTCTGGTCTTTTACACTTCCTGGCATTGCTGTTGCAGGTAGCAACTCTACATATGGTTCCTGTCATCTATATAAACAATAAATAAGTTATAAATAACAAATTCTATAATTATAGGAATTAATTTTACCTCAACTACAGTACCAATGGTTTTCGAATCAGAACAAACATCCTGCCAAGGCAATTTTGGTGTTTCCCTTAGAATTAATTCTGGCTCTGTTTTCTTTACCAGGTATTTTTGGCAAGTAGTACATTTCTTAACATATACTGTTCAATGTCTTTTATACATTCTCTATTATACATTGTATTTATTCCAGGATGGCCATTGTGTAGTTTTTCCATCATTTTCTCTTTCAACTTGTGTGGTATTAAATTTCTGTCGTTATAAAAGATTAATTCTCGATTCATAAGTAAGAGCGTCTTTGTCGTCATAGTAGGGTTTTAGTTTATCGTCAGTATCTTTCCGGTATTTGGGCCATTGTGAGGTGATATAAAATTTAAGTTGTTGATATGTAGAGTCTCTGTCGCTTTCCTCTTTAATCATGGTCCAATTTTCTTCTGTGACTGGTAACGAATTTATTAGAAGATTGACTTGCAATTCGAGATCATTGTAGAGATTTTTCTGTATCCTTGGTAACATTTGCTTTATCGAAATCTCTGGATAGGGTATCGGCTAGGTACATAAGTTTACCTGGGGTGTACTTAATTTTATATGTATACGGTTGTAGACGAAGCATCATACGTTGAAGTCTGGTTGTTAGTTTGTACAGAGGCCTTTGGTAGATGGACCCTAAGGGTTTGTGGTCTGTCTCATTAATAATATATCCATATATACAGTATGTCCACGGAAAAGGTGTTGAATAGGAAAAAGTTCTATTTTTAATTTTATCGAAAAAAGTTACTGTTGATAAAAAATGTTGCTAGTTCTTAGAGTAAGATTGGGATAGAAACATTTAACATATTTTATACGCGGGGTTCAGAAAATTGAAAAAACTTTAGATGGTACAAAAGTAAAGAACATTTATTTGAGAAGATATGGAAATAAGTTACTAGGAAAAGTTGTTCAAAAGTAAAAGATAGTCTCTAATGCCAATTTTCGAAAAAATCGGCCTACTTTTATTTATTTGTAATCATTAAATTTATTTTAATATCAATTAATCATTAATATCATTTGTATAGGTTGTTATTAAGTCATTATATTTCTTTATTTTATCTACCTTAGAGCCTAAATCCATATACTATTTTAGTGAAATAAGGTTACAATCGGCACCTGTATCTAATTTGAGCTGCAGCTCTTTATTATTTATATATTTATATCTTTATTATTATTTGCATGCCATTGGTTTTTATCTGAACTTAAACTACTTACATTTTTATTTTTTATTTTTACTTACATTTAAATTATTTATTACGGATTCTTCATTCGTATCACTGCTCTCTGGGTCTTCTTCCTGGTCTTGACGAACTTCTCTTATCTTCGCCTGTGGGCGCTTGAACGTTGACCCGGTCTGGGGATATCTCGATGTTGCCTGACACATTTTCCGCAAGATTCTCTTTGGTAACCCTTTTGGTAACTTTTTCTTGTATATAATACTTCTTTTTCTTCCCCTTTGGGATTCTGCAACTCTTCTACCCGCTTAGATGTCAGCTCCCTTGCTCGGCACATGCTCAACGCCTTCTCTATAGTAAGATCCTCCAGTTTTAATAAACTTTCCATAATATTAGCATCTCGAACTCGACACACGAATACATCTCTCACTAACTCGTCTTTTAATAGTCCAAATTTACAGATTTGGCTGAGATTTTTTAGTGGAGTCATATATTGTTCATAACTTTCATCGCTTTTCATTTTTCTATTGAGAAAGATGTATCCTTCGTGGGTTATGTTGACTTTATGTTTAAAATACTCATCAAATCTGTCTATTATTACCTTGTAGCTGTATTTTTCGTCTTCTTTTAGTTCAAACGATGAAAAATTCAACTGGGTCTCCCATTGCATGTAATAGCACTGCACATTTCTTCTTGTCTGTTAAATTATCATCGTAAAATGATTCAATGTATCTTTCAAACTTTCTACTAAACTTTCCCAATTGTTACTATCATTTCCATCGTATTCCATCTTATCACATGAACCGCATGGCTGTTGTGGTTGCATTTTGTAGGTTATCTTCTTTTCAGCTTCTTTATTCTCGGTCATCTGTCTATATTTCTTATTTCTTTTACTTCTATTATAATATTTTATCTTCTTACTGGTCTTTTACCGTATTATTACGTTATTTTCCCGCTGTCACCATGTTGTATAGATGTTTTATATTAGTTTTAAATAAAACACTACATCTTAGTTGAGTTCTGTATTGAGACTGTTCTTAGTACATTGGCATAGACATACAATAGACATACATGTAAAATAGGTTGCATAACCTAAAGGTGCATATGGTACAACAATATACATGAAATATGGGCAAGTATACATATAACACCGGACCTTTACCGGAGGCAAGTTCGCCGATGGAGTAGTCTTATGACCCTCCAACATGAACAAGGTGAAGAAGTGACTGCCGGCCCACCTTGTTGTATACGGCTTATTGTTTGAATAACTCCCCTATCTAGCTCCACCACTACCAGCAAACGCCCTAACCAACTCCGCTCACCTAAAATTAGCGGGGGGAGGGGTACACCCCGCCGCTTGACCTTTTTTTTTTCATTCAGTCAGGACCACAACTACTTACTGCAACCACTTGTCATATTCCCATACTGCACTGTCGGCAAAAACTTTAAAGTCACTAACATCCTCCTCGGTTTGTAACCCGCTGAACACTGGTCGCTGCTCTCTCAATCTCCTATTTCTTAACACTTCCCTCGCCAACACGCGCCTCTCCAGTTAACATGTATTTAGAACATGATCCGGGCCGTCCTCCTCGTCACCACACTCACACAGTGGCATTGTGTCCCTCAAGTTGAACCTGGCGTAATACTGGTTAAACGGTCCATGTCCGGTAATCAGCGACACCGCTCTAGGTGTAAGTTGCAGCCCTTCGTAACCCACTGTGCTCGCCAGTTGATCTGCCGTCGGTCGCCCGGTCCCAATCCATTTTCCATCTTCGATCATTCTTTCTCTGCTTTCCGCCACCAGATGTACCTTTGGTCTTTTGACCACTATTTCAACGTTGGCTGGCAGCTTCGACAATTCATCCACTCTCTTCGACCATTGCCCATTCTCTTCATCTATCGCAACTCCAACCTCCTACCCTCGTTCATTAACCTCCTTCCTAATTTCACCACTTCATTCTCATTTTCGGTGCGCTTCGTATCGTTTGTCAGCCTCCTCAGCACATGCATGCTGTCACTAACGACAACGCCGTGATCGTAAACACTATCCTCAAACCAATTTACACCTGCGTGAACCGCTTCCACTTCCACTTGCGCCACACTTGCCCACTCCGAAACGCCCCCATGCCACTCATGTATCGCTACATTGTTTTTCACGCAAACCATCGCAACCGCACAACCGTCATCTCGCTTAGATCCATCCACATCCACATATACCTTGTCTGCACCTTTGTTTCTATCTTCCTCTAATATTTTGATTCCCTCTTCGTTCCAACCTTGCCAGTATTCAAATTCGCCGCCTCTGGTCATCTCTTCCATCGCTTTCTCCAATCTTGCTCTCCTTGCTGCCTCGCGATGCCAAGGTGCCGCTTCCGTGATAATCTGCAGCGCCGAGGTCGGTGCCGTGAAGTCCGGCACACTATCGGCGAGAGTCACGGCGTCAGCCGCAACAGGTACCGAACGGGACAGGCAGTCAGGCAAACTAGATCCGGTCTCTTCGATGAAAAATATCAAAATCAAACCTTACCGCCCACCTTGCTAAACGTCCAGTTGGGTCACTCAGCCGATTCAGCCATACCAGCGACGCGTGGTCGGTAATCACCGTGAATTTAGTGCCTTCCAAATAATGACAGTGTTTCCAAGGCTGCGTCAACGACCTAGAGAGTAAGGCTATCACCTGCTCTTCACCATCGAAAACTTGGGAAAGCACAGCGCCAAGTCCATAGCCGGAAGCATCCGTTTGCAAACAGAACGGCTTTTGAAAGTCTGGGCAGCTCAAAATATGTGCTGCTACGAGTTGCTGCTTGACGGAGTTGAAAGCCTGGCCACATTCCGGGGTCCAGATGAATTTTGCACCCTTCTTGGTCAAACTGTTGAGAGGAGACATAATAGAGGCGAAGTCCGGGACAAAGCGACGGTACCAGCTGTCCATACCAGCAAATGAACGGATCTCTGTAACACTCTGAGGCGCCGGTACCTTCAAAATTGCATCAACCTTGTCGGGATCCACGCTAAGCCCATACTTATCGACGAAGTAACCCAGATACTTTAATTGCGGCCTGCAAACCAGACACTTTTCTTTGCTTACTGCCAATCCTGCCTCTCGCAAACGCATCAAAACTTTGTCCAGGATCAAAAGGTGGGTGTCAAAATCAGGGGATATAATTCCAATGTCATCCAAATACACCAATACGTACGGCTCCAAATCAGCGCCCAAAACTTGATTTATTAGCCGCTGCCAAGTAGCGGGTTCCTAAACTGGAACAAACCTCTTTCAGGTACCGTAAAAGCTGTATACTCCCTTGATGACTCGGCGACGGGGACTTTCCAATACGCAGACTTGATGTCCAACGAACTCGGATGGTTCAACTGTTTGATTCCCCAGGCGGGCATCATTCTTGTGTTTTTCAATTTGTTGATCGATATCTCCTGGAGTCTGAAACAATTTGGATTAGTGGTGTTATCAATATAGTATGAAGTAAAATCTACCTTAACAAAACTCTCATCATCGATTCTTGCGTTTCGATAGTGGAGTACTACTAGTGTTTATTCCCGTATTCCTAATCTTGCTTCTACCTTTGGGAGGTATTAGGTAAGGCAACACATGCATCTGAGTAGCAAACTTAGCATCTAGAAGAGTAGTTAACAATAATTTTTGATAATTTTTATTTTTACGGACTTACTGTCGTCATCTATGTTGCACAGCCCATCCAGGATTTCTAAAATATGGGGTCCAATTATACCATTCCTCTTCAAATGTATTGCTTCAAAGAAAAGGCTCCCATTTCAAGTGAAGACGAGTGGATGAATTTGGGTACAGGGACTAAAAATCCAAATTAAAATAAATAAACTACTATAAATAAAAAATAAACCAAAGACTACACATATAAGACGCGACACTCCGGGCGTATCCTTTGATCTTTATGAACTGCCGCTCAGGGACCTCGAACGGTTGGCTGTGCCAGTACACACAAATCCCTTTAACTCGGTTAGTCCTTTATCTCACTCAGAAGTGGTTCCTTTTTCGACTGACGCTCTTTCACGTATGGGTTTTAAAATGGTTTAGCCTTCTATTTCACTCTCGGAACGTAGTTCCTTTTTTGAGTGTCAGGTTTTATATGTCTAGTCTTTGTTATAACACTAACATACAGTGAGTGTTTACGGTCAATTTATTTTATTTTTAAACATTAAAAGAATGTCATTAATGTAAAAGTGTAACAAAACACATTTACACGCTCACAGAACAAATACATCTCCACAATCACATCAAAATAATTTAACACTAAAAGGACCGACATGTCTCCATTTTTACAAGGAACAGCTGTGACAACAAACATGAAGTTTCAGCGAAATATCATCACTCCAAACTGGCAGGGATGCCAACGCCAGCACGAACCGACTCGCGTGAATTTTAAAAATTCAGGTCAATGTTGCACTTCTTGATGGACTGTGTCGACCACTTAATTGATACTTTGACGATGGTTATGTTTTAACAGCGTATGTTGATTCTGGCTTGATATTCTTGCTTTCCAAATCTGACATTTCTAAATTCAAAGCTACTTTACGCGCGCTCGCGAGCTGGCGATCGTCAGTACGCGAACTCAAACACACACAAGGTCGTGTTACGGTCGCTAAATGTTTCTTGACTACTTTAATTCAACTACCCGTCGAAATAAGCTAGTCGCAGGTTTCTTAATACGTTTATTCAAACACAGTACAATACGTGCAATCGATGTTTTGGGTGCGCCACGCACGACGCCTTGAGGCCAACTGAGCTGTGTTCGGTGGCGTGACTTGCATATTGTCTGGCATACCCTTTACGGGCTACAAAGCCCCTAAAGGGTATACCACCAAACACACCTCTATGCTATTCAGTACTTAGATACATTCAATATTACAACATTTAATAAGAAAAGAAATATTAAAAATATTATTTGAAATAGAACACCCGGTATATTTTGACATTTTCTGTTACAGTCCTCACTTGCCTATTCAATGTTACTACGCTGGTTACAGTATTAAAAACATCTAGAAATTAACAAAAATTAACTGTTCTGATGTAAGGCCATAAAAATATTATGCTACTTCAAAGACAATCTAAAGATCTGTCAAATTCATTAAAAAGATACAGGGTTGTCATTTGAAAAAATTTCGATGACGTCATCTGTTAAAATGAAGGTAAAAAATTAATTTGGTATCATGTATATATCATGTATTTTGATAATTATAAATCGACGTGTTCGAGGATTTTTTATAATAGCTGTTCTTGAGGTTTTGTCATGTTTCCATTTTATGCGCTCACTGTATATGAGTTTAATTAGTATGTCTACTAATCTTGTTCTTCTCGGATTATCAAGGATTTTCTTACAATTGTAATATGTAATTGATAATGCTGTCGCCAAGAGGGGTCGTTTCAAGTAGAGTATTTAAATCGAAGTCCAGAAAGTGTTGACTAATTGGATTTAGGTCAAAAATAATTGCATTATCTTCTACAAGATTAGAGCAATAAAGTTGTCATCAGAGGAATTTACTGGTGTGCTGGCCGTGTCACTATTTTCTGTATTATCAGTAATCTGAAATTATACAATCATACATTATGTAGTGACCCGAGTGACCCGACCCAAATGTTATAAAGTATCAGGAACAATGAATGAATATAGGATCATGTACAAATCTATTATGTTATAAAACAGTAGATTATACAATATTGTAATCAGAATAAGTATAGCTACACAGTTTACTTTTAAGATTGGGTTGCACTCAACATTTTTTTGTTTTAATCGCATTCTTGTACCCACTGAAGGTCTTACTTCCTTTTATATCTTCTGGACTCATTTGCGTGAATAATTGTAGGTTAATATTATGTGCTGCAACAATATAATTTAGAATATCAAAATTAATAATATAACAGTGTAAACAACAATATCTAGTGCAGTAGTTATTGTATTATTGTGTTTCGGCCATTGTAGGTATATGCAAGTCATGTGCAAGTGTCGCCGGGCTAGCTCATTTACGTGAAGTCCCGGCTTAAACCAATGTAGTGGAATATTACCATAATTATAATAATTGCTTATGTTAAGAATGTGCTATTTAGTTTATAGGATATTGCTTCATAGGTAACGACAGGCGACGTATGAGTCTGCTGTGTCAGCTCAACTCGACTGTTGAACCCGAGACGAACTACCTGTGAGCCAGGTGTGCATAGTAAGTCTCGAGCAAGCACACGTATCGTGAATAGTCCAATATATGTATTAGTAAGATGTAGTGACTTTCAATCAATCAATCCTCCCCCATCACATGGCGATCCTGCCAGCCCAGGCAAAGATATAGAAGAAAAAAGTGAAGAGAAGAAGTACCAGCCGTAGCATAAGAAACTGAAAAAAGTGGAAAAAGGGAATAAAAAGAAATCAAAATGGGCAAAAGTTATTCGAAAGAGGATGAAGTGATTATTACCCAAGCGAGAATCAGCGGAGGTGTTACCAACGAGAAAACATTTAATGCAGGAGAAGTTGTTTTTGTCATCGTCGCAGCGTTCTTCATTGTGGGTGTTTTGTGGTACTGTTGGATGCGTGCGAGAAAAAATCTGCGTGCAGACATCCGCAAAGAAATCGGCAGGAGCATCGACGATTTGCGCCAAAAGGAATCGCGTGTCTAATGACTACTGAACAGTGATGTGTGACGACATAAAAAAACTAAGCGAATAGGTATCTAATTTTAAGATTAATTTGGGCAAAGATAATCATAGTAGGAGGTTTAATCTAGAATTAGTAAATAAAAAACTTAGAGAGTTAGATCGCATAGAAGAATATTTTTATGAATTAGCTAATAAAGAAAATATCAATATAGACATTGCAAGTACCCAGCGCGTAAAACTAATCATAGAACAGTGTAGATCAGTATTGCTGGAAAGACAACAAAATATTTCAATAGGCAAAATGGCAACGGAAAAATTTGAACTGAAAACAGCAGCTTCATTACTACCACTCATGAATGATTCGGAAGTTGTAACGAATTTCGATAAAATTCGTTAAAGTGGAAATAATTATGTATGTAATAAATAGTTAATTTTGTTTAAATCAAGAATTATGTTTCATTATTTCCACTATGTTCCTTTACAACGGAAACTAGTTAAAATAAACTGGTCTGGTAACTAGTTTCCGTCACCTCGTATATGTAGAAGTAAGCAGTTTGTTTTGTATCGAGTTATTTTTATTATTTCTACTATTTTCTTTGCATCAAAAACTCGCCGAAGTAAACATGTTTCGTATCGAGTTTCCGTCGATGGTGGGGCGTCTCCCACCAACTTTTGCGGCTATAAAAGCCGAGGCGTTCGCGCTTAGAGTTCAGATCATAGAGAAAGGAATAATAAAGAGAGTGATCGTTTCCGTGTATGCAACTGGCATCGTGTTGTAACTAGCGCCGCTATTGACTACGGAGACTAACTAACAACAGGTTTCTTTACTATCGACAGCAAAAAGGCGGCTCTTTCGAATGAATTTGAAAGCCATTTTTTTAACCAATAATTTTAAGGGAAACGGCAATAAATATATGGAGTCACAACAATGAAAACCAGAATTTTAGAACAAAAAATATATTTAAACAAAATAAGTTACATATATCATATTAAAAATAGTAATAAAAGGAATAAACCAAAAGAAAACAAGATAGAATAATATAAACTATTAAAGTAATGAAACAAATATATTTTTTTATTTTTTCTGATGTCTTTTTTTCGTTTGGAGTCTATACAAATTATCATAATATTTACGAACTATTAGATTTATAGAAATATCTAAGAATTCATTTTTAACAGAATCTAAATGGTCACTACAGGTAAGCCAGTCAAAAGGAACATGTTCTCTTACATAGATTTTTATTTTTTTGTGACATGTTTTTGGTACCCATATTTTGGTAGTATGAAATATATGATATCATACAGTCTGATAAGTATGTAAGTGACTTCTTTTGTGACATATGTCAATCTTTTCTTGTCGTCCGTGTATTCCTTAAACATTGTATATGTGTGCTGTGGCTCGAGGCTATCAGTGGTCAGGTTTGACACACATATGTTACAATCCAGTTTTTTTTTTCAATTTTCCTAATAAGGAAACCTGCCACATACGCAGCAGTATTACTCTGGTGGTCATTAAATTCCTGGTCTAATCAGGTATTTCTTGCAAATTGAATTGTTCGTCAGTTTCATTGAATTCTAAGGACTCTAAAGACACAAAGCTACCATTGTCATTGTTTAAAAAATCTTGCAAATTGTCTAAAATGCCACTTTCGTCCTCTTCGCAATTACGGTTACATCTTGGGGTTACCAAATTATTAGGCACAGTTGTCTTAAATGAAGACATTAGCTGATATGGATTTGGGTTGGTATTTTGGGCCCCAAGATTGCGGATCGATGCAAACAAGTTTTCTAGCGGATCTTGGTTTAACGACCGTGTTCTTAAAAATTTGAAGCCAAGTTTTTGACATACCTCCCACAATTGCCAAGTTGCATCAATGGATAATTTGTATCTCTTATTGAATGATAGTATTGGTTATTGCAATTTACTGCAGCACACCCATACGAAGAAATACCTGATTTAGACATTGTGATTAGCCACAGCACACATGCACAATATTTTACTAAGCTAACATATGTACATAATAAATAATGTGACTAGGAGAGATAATAAATAATAGCGAATCTAATATCTACATAATAGCCTAGGTAATACAATATCTACATTTTGGTGAGTATTTTTCTTCTCAGTCGAGAAGGTGCAGTCGCACCATAGGTATTCCAAGCACCGCACCCATCAAATATCGGTAGAGAACACCGTCCTTCAGTAATTTTTGTCTAGAACAGAATATAAGTTTACAAAATGATTTATAAAGATTTTCTCTTTAACTCACCATTTGCCGTTCACTTTTTAATTGAAGAAATTATACGCAGATTTGAAAGGTTTGTCCATCAACTCACAATACAGAATACCTTCCTTTAGTGATTTTTGTCTAGAAGAGAATATAAGTTTACAAAATCCAAAATACAAATTTTCTCTTTAACTCACCATTTGCCGTATTAGTTTTCACCGAAGGAATATACTGGATTGACTGGAATATACACAGTATCACGCACAGTATGATCAATTGATCAGAGACTATGAGACGCAGTTTTATGATTGTAACACAGGATTGCACAGGATTGTAAGAAGGGTTTAAATAACGATATGATAACGTTAGTCTCCGTGTTTGTACACATTTGTAGGTTAGCGTTGCTTTTCGTTTAGTTCGATTAGTACAAAATTCTACCACCATGCGCCATGCGCTACGGAGTTGCGCACAACTCTGTGCAAACTTTCCCCATTTGATAAAACCATCTCTTTATTTTACCTTATCTCTGGTTCAGATACGCTTGAGTTGGCATCCCGACCGCTAGCCAGGTAAATCTCCTTGAACTATACAACTATCACAGTTGGCCCCCGCCGCTAGCGTGATACTTTGCCCCGACGCCTCGTAGATCTTGCAGTTGGCCCTGGCCGCTGACGTAGCATCTTACTTGGCACCGTGTGACTACCACAGTTGGCCCTCGCCGCTAGCGTGGTAGACACTAACCCGAGATACGATTATTACAGTTGGCCCCCGCCGCTAGCGTAATATATTGTTGAGGGCCTGGCAGTAGTTACAGTTGGCCCCCGCCGCTAGCGTAACAAGTATAGATACCGTCCGTAGAATTTCTGTTTATTATTGACATTGTTTTTTTTATGCAACACATGTTTATTTTCTTATGTACAGGTTATCGAATATATTTATTGTTTCGTTTACCAAGGAAGTTTGTTTTGTGTTAACGAATCCAAAGTCATGAAGAGCTACCTTCTACAGGGAGAAATATCTTAGCATATTTTATTGTGTAACCGGAGCTCCGATCCGACGAAGCTCGTTACAAAGTTATAACCGGTCAATTAGTAGATTCTATAGAACTGTACTCAGCATGTTAGATGAAACGAATAAAAATAAATTAATTCAATACGTTTTAAAGACATGTCTCTCTCCGAGTGCAAACTTGAGAACTTGAGTTTGGAATATACCACCGTAGAAGCGTTGGTGAAGGATATGCGGTTACATCTTTTTTCTAAAAAATTGGCTTCGGCACTTTCAAGGGAATTGCATAGCTCAATACAAAATAACGGGTCAATAGAAGAATATGGTAAGAGTATTGAAGAACTTTTAGTAGGTTTAACGATTCAATGTAACGGTTATGTCAATACTGCTAATGTATTGCCTACTGCTAACGAAACAATGGCAATTGCTACATTTGCCAACGGGTTAAGACATTCAGAACTTAGAACAATCATGAAAGCTCGAAATTAATACTTCCCTTAAGGACGCGATAGCAGGTGCAAAAGATGTGGAATGGTCCACAAATTCAGAATCTCGCGTGTTTCATTACAGGCAAAATTGAAATCCCCGTCAGCGTAACTCCCATAGAAATAATTATCCAAATAGAGGTTTTAGAAATTATTTTCAAACCAGAGGTACACTTCAAAGTTTTAATTATAATCAAAAACGCGGTCAGCGATATTTTTCTAATAGCAATAGATATCGAAATTCCTCGGGTTCCGGATTTCGAAGTCAGCAAAATAGAGGTTTCGCCAACAGGTCAACCTATAACCAACCATCAAGAGGTTACGTTGCAAATACAGAAAGGTATCAAATGAATGATAACGTGCAACACAATTCAGCTCCCCGCGAACAATCAGTAAATTAAGTTATTTTCTCAGTCATTTTTCTCAGCGACTTCTGCCTCTACAGCTGTCTGGCGAGGCCTTAATTGATCGTCAACCACAAGAAGGTCGTATGCATAATTTCGATCACTTCCTGTGATTCCGAGCACTTCCTGTGCTCGTCGTTGAACCACCCATACGGTTTCGGATGTACGGGCTTTTGACGTGTTGGCCTACGCCGAGTTGGCGGCGTGCTCGAAGCTGTTTGTAATCCTCTTTGACAGAACAGAAAACTACGAAGCAAAATATGTCAATCTACCAGATTTTCCACTATCTACTAGATTCAAAATTTGGCCACCAGATCAATTTTCCATTCTACCAGATTTAGTAGAAATTCTACTAAATTGGCAACCCTGCTGTTTACTAGTGTATTTGTTAGATAGGCTTTGGCATAAGGTCAAAATTATGGGCGATAGACGTTGTCAAGGCAGTATGTATTGTTGTGTAGAGATGATTTCAACTAAGAACGTCGCGTCACGTGGCTTCCCGCCAAGTTGCGCAGTAGACCACTTTCCATTCAGCAGCGTAGAAGAGTTTGGGAGATTTGGACGCATTCATAAAAGGTACCCCGAGATAGAGATTGAACAGAGAATAATTAGTACACAATGATTTGTAGCGAAAAAAATGACATTCTGAATTCTGCTTTTTATTTGATCCTAATGAACAATAATAAAAATTAACGCAATCATGAGCGTATCACTGTGTAAGGTTATGTTTTGCTATGGTTGACAGCCCAAGATATACAAACAGGCTATAATTCACGATATCTTGTGTTGTTAAAAGAGCTGACGCACAACATATGCTAAAAATGTGTAATTCCACACGTTTCCTAATGATAAAATACTCCGAGTAAAATGGATACATAAATTGAAAATTGGCGAGAAAGTATCCCCGTTATCGCAGCGCCCCCTATAGTTCGTGATTTCTCCGAATATTTTTTCAATTTGATACTATAGATTTCTTTAATGTACACTGTAGACACAAAGACACTCTATAGTTTCACTGCGAGTATGATCTGTTCCGTATGATTAAATCTACAGTTGGTTAAAATAATCGATAGAATCTACAAACTCAATTCAGTTGAATATGCGAACTATTTAAAACGAGAAATATAAATTTCTAATCTATTAAATAAACCGATAAAATATTATTCTTGTAGGATACAAATGTCTTTCTTGAAGTAATCGAAACCTCTTGGTGGAAACAAACGTATATTCCAGGTGGTTATATATTTCTGAATGGAGCATTTATTTTTTAGTATGTAGTATACTGATCAACTTGTCTTCATATGTTGCTTTGCTTCTTGTCTAACTAGAAGTAGTGTTTCCTTGTTGTGCGTCGCCGAGTCCCACTGGCGAAGGGTCGATATCAATGTCGGTTTCATGGGATAAAACTGTGTCTTCGTTGTCGGCCTTTCTTCAATGCATGGAAGGAGAAATAAGAGACCGTCAAAATGTACGTACTTGTGGTGCTTAACATTTCCCTGTCTCGACATTCCTTTTTGTTTTTGCAGTTCCCTTCTACATGACACTAGATTTCTCCATCTGTTCTTCATAAATTTCTCTGTGAACAAATAAACGTATATTAGCTATCAGATAATATAAATCACTATACAATTACAATTAATGCAATGCATTAGGACTCAATAAACATTATAACTATGACAATACCGTTGACAATCAACGACAATATCAAGGAACTTTTTAAAGTATTTTTTTTCTTTATTTAGATAGCCACAGGAAATAGTTTTCACGGTCTATATTATGACTTTCTCTTGGGAGTATCAACAATGAGGCAAATAGTAATAATCATAATAATAATATGTTCATGTTGGTGGAGGCCTTCTCCAGCTGCACGTGTCCAGCTGCACCATTGTCCTCCGGGAAAGCCGGTCAAACCCTCTTTACGTTCGTTTTAGAGCAAGATTTTAAACAGTTATTACAAATATTACATGCTGTTTTTCATTTATTTGAAGGTTCCACCAATCCTCCAGAGGAAAGATGTTGAACCCATGAAGGAATGGAGTAATATTGTATATGTTTTCTCGTTCATGTGTATGATTCCCTAACTCTGGAAAATTTTCTATAAATTTATTGCTACATAACCAGCAATGTAGTGTTGTCCGTCACCCTCCGACAATTTGATAGGAGTAGAGCTACTTGAAGAAGAGGATGTAATTGTATCAGATCCACGCCCATGGTTTTCTTCTGAAATCCTAGGATCTTTTGCAATAATTTGTATTCCTGCTTCACCTAACACGTTCGCAGAAATGAATTCCACATTCTCGTCTTGCACTGTGGAATTAACTGCCCCTATTATTGGATTTTTTCCAATACAATTAAACGAATTCGATGCAATGCGTTCAAAGGCGAAGGATGGTAATCCAGATCACCTTTTGTTCTTATCTACAATCGCTATTACTTCTTTGAAATTCTTGTCGCACATTACACTACTTACCTCCGAAAAAAATTGTCTAAACATCATGATTAAGTCGATGAGTAATTAAATAGCTAATGTCAAACTCCTCCTTGAGGAAATCAAACAGTCCTTGCATCGATTTTGATGAAACAAGTATTCCCTTTTGAAATGTGAGCAAACTCGCCTTTCCTTTACACCGTAGATCAGTAAAGTAGCCAATTGTTTCGTTTAAAACTTGATTATGCTCATTAAGATCCAGACCATACGGCCTTTTAGTTGGTATGGAAAGTTTGGAGGTAGTAAACGAGTTCATAACATCAAACCAAGCATTTACTACACTTGCGAGCAAGTAAATCGACTCACGCACTAAGAGTACATAAAGCTATGATTCTTTTCAAAAGGAGCTTGGCCAGTGTATTGAAAACATAGTTGTTAAAAGCCGGAAACTTTAGCTTTAAGGTAAGACCATTATCATAAACATCAAGTGGGTACTTTTTGAAATAATGTCATTTAAATCACAGTGTTTGGAAAACGGGTATTTAGGAAAGGGAATTATGGTTGCTTATTTTTCACATGAAACCAGAAAATGTAAAATGAAGTAAAAATTTATTTCATCCATACACGGTGTTACCCCCTCTGGCCCTGATGACAGCTTGTAATCGATTTGTCATCGATGATATTAATCTGGCAACGTAATCTTGAGGAATTGCGTTCCACTCATCTAACAAAGCCGTTTTCAGCTCATTAGTATTCGCAGGAACATTATTTCTAGCCCGGACCCCCCGTTTAAGATGGTCTCATGACTGTTCAATGGGATTTAAGTGTGGACTGGCCGCTGGCCACTCTATCGTCCGTATACCGACCTCGCTTAGGAACTGCTTACTGGCACGTGCAGTGTGACAACGAGCATTATCGTGCATCAACTCAAAGTTATCGCCTATAAATCCAGCGTACGGAACAACATGTTCCAGAAGAATTCCTGCAATGTACCGATCAGCTGTCAGTCCTCCTCCTCGGCCTCCTCCAGGTATGAAAACAAGTTCAGTTTTTCCCTCTAAGGAGATGCCAGCCCACATCATACAGGAGCCACCGCCATATACAACTCTTTCAGTGACACAAGGTGCAAATCGCTCACACGGACGCCTGTAGACTCGAGCTCTCCTGTCACTGCCATGTAGACACATTCTGCACTCATCAGTGAACAGGACCGATCGCCATTGCTCTATTCCCCAATTCAGGTGCTCTCGAGCAAATTGGAGGCGTGCTTGCCGGTGCCTTGCTGTCAATTTCGGTCGTGTGACAGGCCGTTTTGGAGTGAGGTTCGCTTCCTTCAATCGTCTTCTGACAGTCCACTCGCTGACAACGACTCCACGAATACGTTGCAGCTCCTGTTGTACAGCAACACCGGTCAAATGACGATTGCGCAATGAGATTGAAACAATAAAACGATTGTCTCTCTCAGAAGTCTTTCGAGAATTATTGGCTCTCGGCCTCCCATTAAAGGCACCAGTCTCTACAAATCTTCTGGATACTCTTGATACGGCTGACTGACTTAAATGCAGCTAGGCAGCCACTGTTCGCTGACTGAACCTCTGTTGTAACAGAGCGACTACTTGAGCGGCCCTTTTTGGCGTGGAATCAATGCACGCAAATCTCGGAGTTGTGTACCTCTCAACGTCTGATAAGTAACTACTCACAAATGCCTAAGGAACTGATCGGTTATCATCGATTGTATGCGCGATTCGTGGGTACTGCATACTCAGTTTTTTCGTAATCTCCCACTTAAAACTGCATAATTAAATAAGTATGAGCTTGATTTTAATGGTAATGGTGTTGTCTTAAAGCTGAAGATCAAGGCTTTAAAACACTGTATGTTTTCAATACATTGGACATTCTTTATTTAAAAAAAATCACATTTTGTCCTCTTAGTGCGTGAGTCGATTTTCTTGCTCGCAAGTGTAGTTCAACAAACTCGTCTTTACCTTCCGCCCTGTCTCACCGATGTAGAAGGCTGAACAGTTATCGCATTTTATTTGGTACACTCCACTACAGTCGAGTTTATTCGTGCCTTCTCTTCGCTGCAAATAGGATAGGATGTTATTTGGAGTTTTAAACCCGCATTTGAGTCCGTTTGTTGAGAACTCTGCTCAAATTAGAAATGCTGTGGTTATAAAACGTGAAACTCCTCCAGTTCTTGTTTTGTGCTGTTGTGGGTCTTACATATAGCGAGTGGTGTCTAACCTCTTCATGTTTTAACATCCTGTCCATTATCTTTTCTTCGTAGCCATTCATTTTAACTAGAAGCTTGATAGTATCATAGATTTAAAAGCTGCATGCTTATGTGAGTGATGGTGCTGAGAGTCTGCGGGGATGAGAGCAGAGCACGTGGTCGGTTTCCTGCAAATTCCAGAGGTGAACTTTCCAGGGTCTGTGGATGGAGATGTCAAGAAAATTTATTTTCATCTCTTCTTCCTTGTGGTAAACTGTGGTAAACTTTAGTTTAGGGATTAGGTCATTCAGATATCTCCCCATGTTCTTCAACTCAACATTATCACCGCTCCACAGACAAAGAACATCATCCATGTAAAACCATCCTAAAACCAACCTTTAAGCTTGTCTTGGAATGGATTTCGATGTGAGAGGATGTATTCTTGTTCTACTTGATTCAAAAATATGTTTGCAATGGCTCTAGATACCGGGAAACCCATAGGCAGCCCAGACTCCATTTTATATGTTTTGTTGTTGAAAGCGCAGAAGTTGTTGGTCAATATATGCTCTAAGATATCACAGACTTCTTGGAAGATAAAGTCACTGTGGTCCGACATTGATATAGATCAATGTCGAACCACCATCACGACGGCAATAAATTCCTCGATCTCTAATGGTATATCTTACCAGGGCAACTATCCAGAAATTAATGTTAGCAGGTTTACAAATGACTATTTGGAACCGATAATGGTTTTTATAAAACCGAAACATGTCACCTAAGTAAATAAAATTAAAATTTCCAAAGATAAGAGGCTGTTATTACACCGAAATTTTCGAAAACTTTGCGATCTGGATCCAACACAATATTAATAATAGTTTAGTAATTATGTTAGTTTTTAAGTAGATATATTCACTGCCAAAGGAATTTCAGGGCTCATTATCACTGTTGGTGGGTTCATGGAAAATATGTGAATGTTATACTATAGGTTTGTTAGTGCAGAAGTAAAACCAATTGGGTATTCTTCTAAGAATGCACAATGGAGGTTTTGGAAGGGCTATTGCGCGTGCGCAAGAGAGCGCTAGAGATTAAGCATATTCTTTCTCTTGCGCACGCGCAATAGCCCTTCCAAAATCTCAATTGTGCATTCTTGGAAGAATACCCAATTTTTGTTACTTACACTTATACACTTATTTTGGTGCTGCTCGAACAAACATTATATGGGGCGGCATCAGTAGGTTCAAAAATTCCTTGTCCAAGTTGCTACGATTGAATCCTGATGGCTGGTGATGACCACAGAATTGTATACAACCTAGAATGTGCAGGGGGCTCCGCGGCTGGATGAGTTATGGGCGCCCCTATATTGGTGCATTGTTGTGTTTACGGCTGCAACTCAGTAGCGGCTCGCCTATGTCATGGGCGTATCACATGTAGGGGAATAATAAAACGAAAAAATAAAACAGGACGTAACAATGTCTTTCTAAAGAGTTTATTTATATAAATGTACATAAAATGTCTAATAATCAATATCAAAAGTAAAAAGAAATAAGTTAATTAACATTATTTTAATGGTGTTTGAACAAAATTAACCTTTTCAATTTGTCTAATTTTGTCCCCCTCGATTAACTTGCTTTGCTTCCGACACAAGTCAAAAAATCTTATGCGTAAGTAACATTTGCAAATAGTCTTTATTAATAAAAATACTAGATTACTGCCAAAATCAAGGTGTTTTTTCGCACGTACGTTTCGGCTTTAATGCATATCGTAATGCATATCTTTAAGTGGGTCATTTCCTGTTGGGTATAAATAAACTTATTCTATTCTATTCTATATCGCAATTAAACCTTCTAAAATGAACCTAAAATGAAATTGGAGTAGATTATTACATTATAATTAACATTTGGGAAATTTAGCCTTTACCTCGGTCTTTTCTTGCAACAAATGTATACCGATGGTATCTAGAATTTTTTTATGATTTTGAAATGCTTCAAGACATGTTGGGCACCTACTATGCCTTTTAATCATTTTAATGACATCCACTTATGTTACCAAGTTTTTAGTTTAGTTATAATCAAATGTCCATTTTTTAATGTTGCCAGGATATGTTGTATTTTTATAAAAAATAATAGACAATTCTACTCGTTTTGACACACATCGTACTTTTTATATACTTCAATTTACACAGTCCACACGAGCTATTCAACATTTTGGTCCATTCGAGACGGATACGGTGTGAGCGGTTTCTATTTACGAGAGAAGAAAATTAGATTGGGAACTATAAACGCTACACGTTAAATAATCTGCAGCAGCGAGGACAACTTTGCATCAACGATACTAGGACATCAAGCAGAGTACGCAGAGATAAGCGCAGATTATAGTGCCGTAAACTTAACCGTAACCGTACAGTAAGAAAGTTGAACATGCACGCTTCTTCATTAGCGGTTATAGTGGCCCGTAATGTTTTTACGGTGACCCATGCGTAAGCGAACTTTGTTACGGGCACTAAGTTGTCTAGTATTCGTCTAGTCTACTGCTTGCAGTTTCGATAATGCGTTGATTCTATGATTTGGCATGCACGTGGCCCGACCTCCGCGTCCCTTCGCTTCGCTCATGCCCAATGCCTCATACCACCATAACCTACACAAGACGCTTAGTACACAGGTGTGTTTGGAAGATTTGTTGCACGGTTTATTGGTGGGTTTAGTGATTTGTTAAGTGGAAAATGGTTGACGAGTGTGCGTTGGTGTCTTTCGTAGAGAAGTACGACTTTCTCTACGATAAAACGTCCAAACACTTCAAGGACACGAAGATGAAGGAAAATGCTTGGGAGGTTATAGCTAGTCCAATGAATGCAACAGGTAAGAATTTATAATTTCTGTAAAGTAGTAGCACATTCTAACTTTACCATTTTAGTGGACGACTGCAAAAGGTTGTGGAAAAACATCCGTGAAAGATATGGCAAATATAGGCGGCCAATTAAAAATCTTCCGTCAGGATCTGCAGCTACGCCAAGTACTCCAAAGCTGTATAGTAGTATGCAGTTCCTAGATCCGCACATTAAAGTGCGAAAGTAAGTAAATGCGTTTATATATTTATTTAATGGTGTTAACAGTCTATTCTTTTTTTTAAGAACGTCTTCCAACATCTCGTTGGAAACGTCGATGCCAGTGGATGACTCAGTGGACGTATCGGATGCTAGTGAAGGTGAAACACAGGAACCAGATCACAGTTCCAGAGGTGCATCTGTTCGAGCAATGCCATCTCCGCCAACGTCTGGTGCGGGAGGAGCCGTTACATCAAAAAGACCGTACACAGAGGATTCCACGCCAGTAGATAGCGCAATATCCAACCTGTCTGAATATTTGAAGCAACAGACCAGTAAAAATTCAGATGAGGTATTTGGCAATTACGTTGGAACGACATTGGCGGAGATGAAAAAGAAGAAGAAGAAGATACGATTGAAGGTGGCTATCAGTAATCTAATTAATGAAGCACTGTTAGATACTGATAGTGAGTGAGTCGGGCATCGTTTTTTATAATTATGTTTAATTTCGTGTTTTTTATTAAATTTTAGTCTTTGTTTTGTGTTAGTGTATATATATTTTAATATAAATAGTTTTTGGTTGGCTTGCGTATCCTTTTATGTAAAATTATTAGTTAGCAACGTTTTGGCATGTCCAGATCAGTCATTACCGAGCAAACTAATAATTATCACATAAAAAGTTATACGAAATGACTGAAAACTATTTATATTATAATCGTCATAGTAATATTTATAATAAATAATTTGATATAGTTTTTGAAAAAGTAGTTTTATTATTTAAAGATTTAAATACAGAAAGTGTTATAAAAAAATATATATATAAGACGATCAATCTTTCCACGATCAATTTTCTCTCGTTGCCATGGCACTTCATCTTCTGGAGTCGTAAAAAAATTAGCCAAAGAATCTCTCAAATTATAAGCAACCCTTGACGCATTATTAGACGTAAGTCTACCAACGGGCGGAAGTTCCGGGATATTATTTAGCTGTTCTCCAGCTTTCTCATTATTGGCAAATACTTGTGAGAGATACTTTCCTGGAATTTCTTTGTTTACAAAATTATGTAAACACACCACTGCTTTTATAATTGTATCAACATTAGATACCTTGGCATTAAAATACGCCACCTTGTTACCAATATCCCAAAACAATTTTCAATTGTTCGCCTGGCTCTACTTAAACGATAATTGAAGACTCTTTGCTGATCGCTCAGTTGTCTACTGGGATACGGACGCATAATGTACGCTTTTAGTGGAAAGGCCTCATCGGCGACAAAACAATATGGCATCTTGATATTGGTGCGAGGTAATAGACTCGCTTCGGGCAGCTGCATGCTACCGTTATCCAAACTTCTCCCTAGCACCGAAGCTTTAAAAACTCCTCCATCACTTTGGGACCCGTAAACACCAACATCAACCATAGTGAAATTGTAATCTGCATCACATGCTGCCATCAACACTATACTAAAGGTTTTCTTATAGTTGAAATATTCAGAACCTGAATTACCCGGACACTGTATATTAATGTGCTTGCCATCCAAAGCCCCGACGCAGTTGGGAAAATTCCATTTCTTATGAAAACCTTCGGCAATATCTTTCCAATCGTCAACTGAAAGTGATTTTAGGTATATACCTGACAATTCCTGCCAAATCGCATCACACACTTAATAATAATAATAATAATAATAATAATAATGTCTTTATTAAACAAACTTTCAAATAGATACAAAGAAAATTCCACAAAATTTAGGGCGAGGTCCAGACATCCACAATAAGCGTGGCTCTGCTCATATCTAACCCTACAAAAATAAATATAAATAGTAACCCAACAAATATGGCTAACACTCTAACAACCAAATGCATAGCATGACAACGTACATAACACAGCACAAAACTAACCACGAGTCAACACACATTCGCGCACACACCAGTATCCGACATCATCCGCTGTTATCGTATAAAAGATGAAATATCTTATCTCGAAAGCAACCCGGGGTAAGAGATCTATACGAATCCGGGACGTCCGTATACAAGGAATAAACCTGCCAACTAAAGGACCGTCGAACCAGTGACAGTCGGTGTGGAGGAGGCGAGATGCGGCCACGAAATCGGGTATTCACGTTGTGAACGTCCGAGCGAAAACGGATTTTATTGCATAGGTACGGAGGCGTGCCAGTGACAATGACCCGGTGGTAAAAAGTGAGGCACTGTAGCCGTCTACGATCACGCATACACAACCAACCAGCATCCCTCAACTTATGCGGTATTCGCTCATACTTTCTTATCCCGTAAATATAACGCAGACAACTGTTCTGCACCCTCTGCACACGACCAATGTCCACGGCATCGATAGAACCATGATACAATGTGACACAATATGAAAAATGGGAAAGTACAAGCGTCTCGCACAGTGTCCTCTTAACATGAACGGGTAAACTTTGTCTGTGAGGGAACAAAGCACGCAAACCCACATAAGCTCGCCGGACGCAAACACCAACCTGCCGTCTGTAGCGAAAAGAGTTATCCATAACCACTCCCAAATTCTTCACCTCCTCGAGAATGGGCAACTCAACGCCACTAATGGTCACTCGCACCGACGCCGACACAGACGCCACACGTCGAGGAGCACCAAAAAGTATGAGCTGTGATTTTAATGGATTAAGTTTTAACCCCAATCCCTTCGATAGGCAAGACATTCGCTCAAGGTCATCATTGAGATTACTCACGGCAACCTCGCACTCCTCCGGTCTGAAAGATACATACAGCTGCGTGTCGTCAGCATACATATGACCCGTACTATATCTAAGGTTTTTCAGAAGTTGCGATGTATATACCCAGAACAAAAGTGGCCCAAGAATGGACCCCTGCGGAACACCACTAACAATATGACGTTTAGTCGAATAATCACTACCAATTTTCACCACTTGGTATCTATCAGTAAGATAGTTATCCAACAAGTCCAATGACGTGTAGTCCACTCCAGCACTACGTAGGATTGAAATAAGTTTACGGTGGTCCACGGTGTCAAAAGCTTTGCTGAAATCAAGCAACACCAGCGCAGTAACACAATCCCGATCCGAAGCCGCCAAGACATCGTCAGTAACCTTCAGCAGCGCCGATGCGCAACTGTAACCACGCCTAAAACCTGACTGACAAGAAGGTAGGAGGTTGCATTTTGCAAGATAGTCTGACAGCTGCCTGTAAAGTATTTTTTCCAATATTTTTGACATTATCGGCAGTAGGCTAATAGGACGCAAATCTTTAAGTTCCAGCGGTTTTGAAATCTTAGGTAGCGGTCGAACCACCGCCAACTTCCAGGCATCAGGATACAATCCCTCCGTGATACAAACATTTACAATATGAGCAATGAACTGGAAAATATATGGCGAGCACAATCCAATCATACCAGCACTGATACCATCAGCCCCCATACATGTGAGTGATTTCCTAGACACGGCCACAAACGCGTCCAATACGAGATCGCTGTCAACAGGCTGAAAAGCAAAAGTATTATTGACATCGCTGAATAGAACGTCATCGTCGATGTCAACATTTTGGGACCCATGAAGACTAGACAAAAAAAAACGCATTGACCTGATTTGGGTCCGAAAGATGTTGTGGTAGCTCCACAGTTTTTTTACCGCAAACACCAATATTTCTTAACTGCCCCCACAACTCTTTTCCACTGTTCGGTAACTGCGACAAATTTCGAAAATACGCCCTTTTCTCATATCTTAAACTCAAAGTAGTCCGATTTCTGAGATCTTTATACTCCCGCCAGTCAACCGGAGACTTAGTTCTTCTGTACCGAGTCTTAACACTATCCCGCTGTCGCATCAATAATCTGACCGATGCAGTTATCCATGGCAAATATGGTTTAGTAAATCTCCGAACCACTAATGGGGCATGGCGATCGAACAAGTTAATAATTAGAGCATTAAAATAATCCAACTTATCGTTGATGCCTTGAATCCTGAATATGTCATCAAAAGGAAGCCGGAACAAGTCAACAAGAAACTGCTCATAATCAACATCCTTAATATTCCGATACACACGAAAAGCAGTAGAAGTTTTCAAAGACTTGCAAAGGACATCACAGAAAATCAGATCATGGTCCGATAAATCACATTCAATAACACCGCTATCCCGCACCAGAGATTGGTTGGTAGTAAACAACAAGTCAATCAAGGTGGATGCAGTAGCTGTCACCCTGGTGGGCTGAGAAATAAGCTGAACAGCACCAACAGCCTCGACAAAACCACCAAACGCCAAAGCTGAAGGACTCTCATAATTCAATAAATTGATATTTAAGTCTCCACCGCAGAAGACGTTATTCGACTCGGACAGCCAACGGCTAACTGAATCCTCCAACTCATTCAAGAACTCCGCATAGTTCACGCTCGGCGGCCTATAAGTTCCCCCAATATAAAAATTCACACCCAGCAAGACCATCCTAATCCACAGCTGCTCAATGTCACCTCCCTGCAAAACCACTTCATACTCAAAATCATCCTTAATAAACATGCCAACACCTCCTCCACGAGACTTTCTATCATGGTGAATAAAAGAGTAACCAGGAATATTTATGCTACATTCTTGCTCTGGATCAAGCCACGTTTCCGTTACTATCAACACATCTATGACATGCAATCTCATAATCTCCCCCAGGTGCTCAGGTTCCTTAGACCGGATGGATCTGATGTTGATGTGTGCTAGCCTAACAATTCTATCAGTCATTATACCAGACTAAACTAAACAAATCATCGCTATGCCGTAATATAATTGAAACAACTCAAGATAACATCTTGAAAAAATAAAAAAAAAATAATACGTGTTACAAATCCAAACAAATATCCAACGAATATTAGGATATTAAAATAAAATTCGACGAAGAGTAGTAAACAACAAAAAGCAATGCGCTATTCTAAACGTAAAGAAGCAACAAGCAAGTAATTTTTGAAGAGGTAGTAAAATAAGACAAAATTTGCAACAACAAAAAAAAATAACTCAATATAGGTGAAAAAAAAAAGCAATAAATCAAAGTAATATGCTATCAAATATTAACGGTAGTTCGCTAAATAAATGTTAAATAAGTCTTAAAAAACAGAAACCGCATCGCATCCGCAAAATAACAAACAAAAACATATGTAATCACAGCAAAAAAAAAGAGAACAAATCTGTAAATATGGTAAAGCAAAGCAAAACAAGCATGTATACCAAATAAAACAATAATAAACTAACAAACTAGCAGACAATGCTGAGCCAAGCAGCAGACAGTATCAGTTTTGAGATGAATCCACCAACCTGCGCAAATCGTCCGCCGATCTCACAACCGATCTCTTATCTTTCACCTTCACGTTAACAGCACCATCATACACCCACACATTTTTTGTACCAAAAGATCTCACAGCACTTAATAACAGAGCATGACGATCCCTGGATAGATCTTCTACCACTCTAACGCCAGTACCTGCCAATTTCCGTCTTCTTTGAAGGACTTCTCTACGATCACGGTAACTAATAAACTTTACAATAACATTAATTTTGCCATTGTTTGCTGGACCAAGCGGGTGACATCGATCTATTCTTGTGAGGTCCATACTAGCACCCATTTGATCGTTAAACAGTTGCAGCACTTTTTCCTCGATACTTTCACGAGGTGCCTGATCCATGCCGATTATTCTGACATTATTTCGGCGAGAGTATTGTTCAAGTTCGTGGCTTTTTTCAGTAAGCTCTAAGTTTTTTGCTGTCAAGCTTTCAACTTTAGCCTCAAGATCTTTTATCTTATCCACAAAACGTTGTTCCACTGCATCCACAATCCTTTTGGTAAGAATTTCTAGAAACCCCTCGTCCCTCAATATCTCCGACACACATGATTTAATTAAGTCTCTTTTTTCAGCGTTTAATCGCGTGGCCATTGCTACTTGCTACCAGTCAAAACACGCCCACGATCAAACTACACAGAACAATCACAAATATCACCTTACACAATGCTTTATTACTCACTAAAACAACTTTTAACCGCGGAGCGATACGGGACACGTGCTCTACTCACGCGCCATACAGTCTGTATGACTTCAATGATAGTCTTTTGTACAGTTGTTGCCCCAAGATGGTATTTCCATGCTATGGTTTTCATAGATGAACCTTGCGATAAATAACTGAAACATAACATTCTAAATAACAAGTGCAAGCCGATAATACATTAATTAAAACCTACTGGATCGTTAAGGCTAATCTTTGCTCCGGAGATATACCATCAGGCAACATCTTTCTAATTAAATGAGGCCTAATCATGTCTAATAATTTATTAAAGACAGGCACTGACATCCTCGTATATTTAAAAAATTCCTCTGCTTCCAACGATTTTAATTTTAAGAAAGTGCGAGTATAAAACCCATCTTCTCGCCGATATCTATTTATTTCTCGGGTTTTATACCTGCGAACTCTTTTTGTTGCTTTTTTTATTCTAGCCATTGTTTCCTATACAATAACAATGTTAACATTGATGCTGCTATCACTTTTTCATGTGTAGGATCCATTTTAGTTTGAAAATTTTGACGGTGTAAAGTGATTTGTGCACGGTCTCTAGGTTAAGTAGTTTGTTCGGGGGTTTCTTTACCGACTCTGTAAATAAAACAGAACACCGACGTTACCGATGTGGATACTGGCATAACGGCACTATAACATACCCATATTTTCTTACGAGTGCGATTGCTGTTGCGGTTACGGTGACGGTTAAGTTTACGGCACTATAATCTGCGCTATAGTCTTCAGACTAATAGTACGGAGTGACGGAGAAGTTACTAGGTGTGTCTCTATTGGGATTTAGGTCAGTCAAAACCTCTATTGTATATTGACTAAATTCTACTTATTTCTACCTTATTCTTCTTTGCACCCTATTCTGTTCAAACCTATTTCGCTCGTATTCTTATGTTATTGCTTCTATTTTGATTCCACTTGGTTGTCAATTTATCTTCTATTTAAATTATTCTGTTTTAATTGTGCCTGCAGTAGAAGATTTGTCTGAGGAATTAAAACAGGAACTTAAAATATTAAATCAAAAACGGGGACACTTAAAGTCCAAACTGACAAGATTTAAAACGTTTGTCGAAACATGCCGCGATGAGGTTAATATTGATCAATTGCAAATAAGAGTAGATCCTAATGAGCAATTGCTGGACAATTTCGAAGATATACAATTAAAAATTAATGTAATATTGGAAGAAGATGCAGGACCTGATTTGCAGGATTTTGAGGAAACCTATTATGAAGTGTTTTCTACTGCACGCATGCTAATTACAAAACATAGCGCATATTCATCGACACCTAATGCAGGGAATAATGAAGTTATTGTAACCAGTAGTAGTAGAGCGCTATCTCGTTTGAAGTTGCCGTCTTTAACATTACCAACTTTTGCTGGGGAATATGAAAAATGGATACATAAGGATACATTTATTTCGGCAGTTGATATTGATGATCGCTTGGGCGATGTTCAAAAATTGCAGTATTTGCGCGGATGTTTAAAGGGAGAAGCTTTGGCACTTTAGAAACTAGTAATCAAAATTACAAAATAGCTTGGAATCTATTGGTGGAAAGGTTTCAAAATTAAAGATTGATTATTCAATCACATCTTAAGATATTATTAGAAGTTCAAAATGTTGCGAAAGAAAATTAAATGCGGCAATTTGTAGACACAATTCAAACTCAATTACGGGCTTTGGAGGCATGGAAGCTGCCTATTAATCATTGGGATACTTTTTTAATTTATTTGTTTACCAGCAAACTAGATTATTTTTCAAGAAAAGAGTGGGAAACTGAATTAAGTCAGAAGAACGGGGAATATATGCCGACTTGGATTTTTTAAAAATTTTAAATAACAAATGCGGAATGTTAGAAATGTTGGAAAAAATTAAACCTTCTCAACCTAGGAGAGATTTTGGTACTCTTAAGAAGGTAGCAAATGTAACAACAGAAGCTCATTCATGCAACTATTGTAAAAATACCAATCACATGATATATAAGTGCAAGGACTTTCTTAATTTAAGTATTGAAAGATTGGAATAAGCAAGGAAATTAAGACTATGTTTTAACTGTCTACGAACTGGGCATTTAACGAAAAAATGTAAACTAGCACCGTGTAGAATTTGCAAAAAATACCACAATTCTCTTTTGCATATAAACTTCAGGGATTTTAGCTATTCAAGCGGGAGTGAACAACGTGAACAATTGTCAACAATTTCAAATTTTGCTGAAGGGACAACGTCGTATGTACTTTTAGCCACGGCATGTGTGGGAATTAGAGATGCTACAGGAAAAGTTCAAGGGCCATACACTTGTCTTTTGGATCCAGGGTCACAAATTAGTTTTATAACCTACGATTTATGCAAACGATTGCAACTAGTACAAAAAAGAATTGATGTTAGCATTAGCGGAATCAATCAATATAGTTCGAAAGTTACTGAGAAAGCTAAGGTGAATATACTATCAAGAATGAATAATTTTGAAATTACTTTTGATTGTTTAGTGGTACCTAAAATTACAGAAGGTTTGCCACAAATGATGTTAAATTTTGGTACATTGCCATTACCAAAAGGAATTGAGCTTGCTGATAAAAACTTCTGGAAACCGAAATCAATTGATTTGCGTATTGGCGCTGAATTATTTTGGGAATTATTGGGTGAAGGCCAACAAAAGTTGGGTGATACAGGAATTATTCTTCAACAAACGAAGTTAGGTTGGGTAGCGTCAGGAAAAACGTACAATTTATTTCAAAACCGAAATAAAAGTAATTTTAATGGGTTCTCACAATTAGACTATGAATTACAGAGATTTTGGGAAACAGAAGAAATTCATAATGAGCAAATTTATTCAAAGGAAGAACGAGATTGTGAAGAACATTTTGCAAGAAATATTGAAAGAGAACCAGATGGAAGGTATAAAGTTGCATTGCCAGTTAAAAATGAAGCTACCAAATTAGGAAATTCCAAGAATTTAGCATACAAGCGATTATTGTATTTAGAAAAAAGATTCGAAAAGGAGCCTAATTTGAAGAAGGGGCATGAATTATTTTTAGAAGATTATGAAGCCTTGGGACATATGAAAAAGGTTGATGAATGTTTTGACAACAAAGGTTGTTGCTATTATTTACCTCACCATCCAGTGGTTAGATCAGATAGCTTGACCACGAAACTAAGGGTAGTCTTTGACGCCTCGGCTAAAACTTCGTCAGGGTTATCCCTTAATGATATTTTAATGGTAGGACCTAAAACGCAGAGTGATTTGTTTGATATGGTTTTGAGATTTCGATTTTATCCTATTGTGTTGTCAGCAGACATTACTATGATGTACGGACAGATTAATGTAAAAGAAGAGGATCAAAAGTTACAAAGAATTTTATGGAGAGATAAAAATCAAGATATAATAACATATGAGTTGACTACCGTAACATATGGGACGGCCAGTGCACCGTTTCTAGCGACAAGGTGTCTTAAACAATTGGCTATGGACGAAGAAAATAACTGCTAGCTGGATGACAAAACAATTAACAGAACTGCTGGAAAGAGGAAAATTTAAGTTAAGAAAATGGAGATCTAATTGTACTTTAGATATTGAAAATGAAGAGCAAGACCCATTATTGATTTTAGATAAGGAAACGACAAGGAAAACTTTAGGATTATATTGGAATGCAAAATAGGACAATTTGCAGTTTTCAGTAAAGTTAGAAAATGATGATCAGATAACCAAACGATTAATTTTGAGAAAAATTGCGAAGATTTTCGACCCATTAGGCTTACTTGGTCCTATTGTAGTAATAGCGAAGATATTTATGCAAAAGCTATGGTTAGAAAAATTGGGTTGGGATGAACCGATTTGTGATAATTTAGGAAAGTTATGGATTGATTATTATAAACATTTAGATGCAATTGATAAACTGAAGATACCTAGAAGAATTCATTTTGGAAAAATAGAAGATGTATTTGATATTATGGCATTTTGTGATGCGTCGGAAAAGGTTTTTGGAACTTGTTTCTACGTTAAAACTATTAACAGTGCTCCCGAAGATTCGGCAAGATTACTTTGCTCGAAATCTAAAGTAGCACCATTGAAGACTCTGTCACTTCCAAGACTTGAACTTAATGGTGCTCACTTATTGTGTAAGTTATTAAAGAACGTTCAACGAGCTTTGGGTTCAAGAATTAGGAATGTTTATTGTTTTACCGATTCAATGATTGTTTTAGTTTGGATTAGAACTGAACCAAATCTGTTAAAAACTTATGTTGCTAATAGAGTTGCTGATATTCAACGAATCACTAAACCAACTGATTGGTATCATGTTCCATCTAACCATACACCTTTTTTTTTTTTTTTTTTTTTTTTTTTTTTTTTTTTTTTTTTAGCGCGTGAGGAGGAGAAAATGCTTTATGCACTGAGCCCCGATCAGATATGGCGCCACTGACCTGATCGGGAGTGTGGGACTCGGCCTGGCTAGGTGTTATGCCAGGGTTACCTCACTAAAAACTCCCCCTCACTTTAGCATGTTTTGACCTTGACGGCCGGGAACCGCGGAGGCATTGCTTCGCGGCCGTCCATGCTAGATGTTATACGTAGGTCCCTCTTTTAGGCTGCTCGCTGGTCTGGAGGGGCCTGCTGCTACAGCTCTGTCCGGTGTTTGGTGGTCATTGTCTGCCTGAGGAATCTGGCTATCTCCAGCGCGTGCTTACCGAGGAGGAGACCCGCCACGTTTTCTTCGTCCACTGGCTCTCCCACGCTCAACTCTAGTCTCCTTCTTGCTTCCTCGAAGCGGGCACACCGGAATAAGGTGTGGCGCGGTGTGTCGGCCGCGTCACAGTCGTACCAGCACCGATCGGATGTTCTCTTCTTGTATTCCAGGAGGTAACTGCCGAAACACCCATGGCCGGTAATCGCCTGGGTTATGAAATAGTCCGTTGGGGGGCCCCTTTTCATCCACTGGCGGACATCCTGGATGAAAGTTTTCGCCCATCCTCCATAATTGTTCCACCTGGCCTGCCACGCGGTCATTAGTTGTTCGCGCATCTCATCTGTGCGTTGTCCTCGGGTCTCCCAGTTTCGAGCGCGTTCCCACGCTAGCAGGTCGAGGGGAGGGCACCCCGCCAGCACTCCGACCGCCTCCGTTGCCACCGTCCTATACGCTGATGTTGCGGCTATAGCGTACCTTCGCTCTATGCCCCTCAGCATCTGGGCGTACTTCTTGTACTTCAGGGCGCTCTCCCAGGCTGGGGCCGCGTACAGGACAACGGAGGTCACAACCGTCGCGAGCATCCGTCTCTTGTGGTTGGACGGTCCCCCAATCCGCGGCATCAAGCGGGCGAGGTCATTTTGAATCTTTGCCGCTTTTTTCGTAATCCTCTTGATGTGCTCGGTCATCCTCAGGTTTTTGTCTAGGAATACTCCGAGATACGCTCTCACTACCCACTCGGATTTGGATTGTCTTAAGTTTCCTCCGGCCCTCCAGGATTACCACCTCTGTCTTGGTCTCCTCGATGGCTAGACCGATGTTCTTAAGGTGGTGTGAAACCTTCCACAACGCGCGCTCCGCCTTGTCCGTCAGGTCCGTCTCTGTTCGACCTTCAACGACCAGCGCCAGGTCGTCCGCATAGCCTACACTGGTCACGCCCTCCTCGTGCACCAGGGCCAGCACGCTGTTATAATAGGTGTTCCATAGTGTGCCACCCACTACTGAACCCTGTGGAACTCCGCAGGTCATATCCCTTGTCTCGCCGTCTGGAAGGTGGATTTTTCTGTCAGACAGATAGGTGCCCATCATTCGTCGCAGAGCCGGAGATATTCCTGCCTCCCTCAGTGCCGTCTTGACTCTGTCCCAGGGGGCCGAGTTGAATGCGTTTTTGATGTCCAGCAGGACCATGATCATAAGGCGCCTGTGCGTCAGCGACGTTTTTCTGATCTCTTTGACTCGCTCCACGATGGACATGACGGCGTCGGTGGTCCCTCTGCCCTTCCTGTAGGCGTACTGGTTGTTCCCCAAGGCGTCGTTTTGCTCGAGTTGGTGTATGAGCCTCGTGTTGACCATTCTTTCTAGTAGCTTTCCAACTGAACTCAGGAGACAGAGCGGGCGGTATGCCCTGTCTTGGCCGGGTTTCCTCGGCTTGTCTACTAACACTAGTCTGGCCTCTCTCCATAGCTTGGGGAACGTTCCAGTCTCCAGGCTGGAGTTGAAGACCTCCAGGAAGTATCGCGCGTCGGACTCCACGCAGGCGATGAGGATCTCGCCGGTGATCTGGTCTCTTCCTGGTGCTTTTCTTTTCTTTATTTGTTTGAGGGCCACCATGAGTTGGTCCATCGTAAAGGGGTCGTCCCGATCGCCGTGGGCGAGTGGCGGCTCGGTCAGGGCGCCCTGGCTCGGGTTGCTGGGGAAGAGCTTGAGGTATTGTGCATGCACAGTAGCTTTGTCCAGCTGTCCGGCGTTTCTTGTACCAAGCCGTTTGGTCAGCAGCTGGTACGCCGTCCCCCAGATGTTCTCTTCTAGCTCTGCGCACAGCTCCCTCCATTTTGCCTCTCTGGTTCGCTTAATCAAGGTGGTGAGCGATTTCTTGGCCTCTCTGTACTTTGTCTCGGCCGCTTGTCTGGTTTCTTGCGTTGACGGGGTGGTCCTTCTTGCTCTCTGCCACGCTCTTCTATCCCTCACACACCTTGATCTCGCTTCGGCGATGTCGGGGGTCCACCAGTACTTCGGTGTTCTATTTTTACCGAGCATTTTCTTTTTCTGGAGGGCTGTGTCGCAGGCCTTCTGGATTCTCTGTATGAGGCCCTTGGGCGTGGCATCACGGTTGTTCAGCGCGGCAAACTCTTCCCGCAGGCGCTTCTCTCCCCCGGACCCGAATCTCCAGCCAGCAGTACAGTCTCTGATGGCCTCTCGGTGCACCGGTGTCCTGATAGTGAAGCTGATAAGCATGTGGTCGCTCAGCACCTCTATATCCTCTCGGACGGTCCACCCGTCGATGTCGCTGGCCACCTCCTCGGTTGCCAAGGTGAGGTCGATGACGGATGACCCTCTTGCCCCCCTGAATGTGTTGACGCCAGGAGTGTTCGCCAGGATGAGCTGGTTCTTGGACACCCATTCTTCCAGAATCTGCCCTCGTCTGCTGTAGGTGCCGTCTCCCGCCATCATAGACCTGGCGTTAAAGTCGCCGCAGACTACGGCGGGTCTGTTACTGGCTCTTACTTCTCGTTCCACGGCGTCTAACATGTCTGCGAACTCCTCGCATGGTCGGTTCGGGGAGAAGTACATCGACCACACCGCAAGACCTCCCAGCCACACCCCCAGGAAGCCATCTGCGTTTACCCATTTCTCTGGTCTGATAGTGTTCGTGATTATCTGGATGAATACGTTGGTCTGTTCATCTGTTCTGAGTCTCTCCGCTCGTCTGGGGTTTGGTTCCTGTCCGAGGATCAGGTCGGCTCCCATCTGGGTTGCGGCTGCTTCCAGGAGATCGTGGGCGACCCATCTCCTGTTGCAGTTTAGCTGACATACTGTTATTTGAAGCATTGGGAACTCTTGGTGGGAGAAACAGGGCGGGAGCCTCCGGCCGCCCCTATCTTCTTGTCCTGCTGTTCTTTTGGCTCATCGTTCGGTTTTGTGCCACCTGTTTTTTCATCTTGATCCGCGTCCTGCCTATGTCCAATGAAATCTGTTTCCACCTCGTTTTTTCTTCCTTCTGTGCTTGCTTTTCTGTCTGGTTTGCTCTTTCGTCTCTGGGTTTGCCATTTTTCCCCCTCACTCTGCGACTCTTCTGCCTGCTGTCGCGGTTTCGGATTCTGCTCGCCCTGGATCTTTTGGGTTTTCCACGATTTCTTTGTGTTTGCTCTGAAACGTTCACATGCCGCGGTCGCTGCTCTATGTCCTTCTGTGTTGCAGTCGGGACACTCGGGGGGGTTGGCGCAGTCCCTGGCCAGGTGCCCCTCTTGCCCGCAGTTGTAGCAGCTAGATCTTCTGTCCGGTCCGTCGCAGTCCTTGGCAAGATGCAGTGGGGACCAACATTTTAGGCACCTTTTGGTTGCTTCCTTTTCCGTGACGCTGCACCACGCGAGGCCAATTTTGATTCTCCTTTCGCTCAGCAGGGGTTTTGCTTTGTCTGCATCTAGCTCCACCGTTATCGCCTGCATACTTGTCGCGTACGGTCGAAGGGGGCTCATTCTGATGCTATCGGGGTTTGCTTCATTTATCTTTCTCATGATGGTGTTCCTTACTTCTTCTGCATCAGTAGCTATTGTTAGGCCTCTGACGTATACCACTCTCGTTCTTCTGCCCCTGTCTTCTCCCATTCCTCTGTTCGTCACCTTCTGCCCAGTCTCGTCGCTCAGCACCCTTGAGATCTCGTTGGCCGCCCTAATGTCTCTTTTCGTGGTAATGAGCACTTCTCCCTCTCTCGTCTGCCGGATTCCCTGTATGATCTGCGCCTCTTGTAGTCCTTGCAGCTTCTGGGTTATTCCTTTCACGGTTTCTTTGAAAGACCTTCCGGATCTCTCTACTACCAGTGCGTATGTGGTTTTGGAGTTTTGTTTATTATTCTCTCTCTCCTGATTGATTTTCATTTGCGTTGTGAATATCTCCGCCTGTGTGCTTGTTCCCCTGAACGCAACGTCCACAAGTTTTCGGAATCGGCTAAGCGGCATTCCGTTAATGTGGTGCATGGCTATCTTGGGCACATTTTTGGTGTGATCTTTCAGTTGTCGCATCAGGGCCCATACTGATTGGTCGTCATGTTGGTCGGCTGTTAGCTTGATGATCTTCTGGCTCTTCTCTGTTTCTTTTCCCCTCACCTTGGTTTTCGTGATCGTTTCGATTTCCTCATATTGCTCGTTTACCTCGACTAATACGGGGTAGGCTTTCTTAAATTGGCTCTGGATGCTGTTGCCCATGAGTCGATCATCAGGCTCCAGAATCACCACTCTAGTGCTGGTCTCCTACTGCCATAGTGGATTGCCCTCCTTTGTCGGTTTGCCCTCCAAGTTGTCGGATCGCGGCCTTTAGCTCCTTTCTGGTGTTCTGCTCGGTGTATTTCGTTAGGATAGGTATGAGGCCTAGGACTTTTTCTATTGCATTCTTGACCGTTTTCCTAAGCTCGCCATCTTCATCTTCTGTTTCTACTTCTGCCGCTTCTGTTCTCTTTCGCTTTGCCTTTCTCTCGTCTTTTTCAGTGCCATCGTCTGTTAGTGTCCCGGACGATGTTCTGCTTCTCAAGCTGCCAAACGACCAGGTCCTCATTTTCTGCGGAGTCTCGCCTGCGAGGTCGGGGGTCCCCGATATCGACCAGTAGTCTCGTGGATCCTTCATGACGACGGTAGTGTCAAGGTCCTGCGACGTTACTTCATCGGATGTAGATATGCGGCTAGTGGGTCTAGTGGCTAGTGGGGAGTCCACGTATTTTGTCGTTGGTGGGGACCGAGACGTTTTCGTGCCTCTTGCTGCCACAAGAAGCTCCTCATCTTTTGGGTTGAGGATATTGTCATGGCTACATCCCGTCTCAAGCTCATTTTCTTGGTCCGTTTTTGCGTTTCCACTGCCTTGGCTCGCAAGGCCTGGTATTGGAGAGTCTATGTTGACTCGTGAGGCCGACTGCTCCTTACGAGTTTTTGGCCGGGGCACTGCTTGGCCGCCGTGCCTATCCGAGGCTTGGCCAAAATTTTTCCTCATAGGGGGGGTTAGCCATTTCATTTTGTTGGTGGGAGTGCTTTCATCGTCGCTACCACTGTCCCACACGAGTTTTGCTGGTGTTCGCGACATGCCGCCCGCTGGCGGTGAGCGAGATGTTTTGGTGCTCCGCCCGCTGAATTCAGGGGCGGTGCCTTGGCTGGCAAGGCCTGGTATTGGTGAGTCTGCTTGGGCTCGTGAGGTCGACTCCCCCTCACGAGTTGGCCGGGGCGCTGTTTGGCCGCCGGACCTATCCGAGGCTTTGGCTTTATTTCCTTTCATGGTCCCTTTTTTTAGCCACGGGCGGCCCCATTTTATTCCTCCTGGCAGGACGCGGTGGAGTAAAGAGACATACCCCATGTGACAGAGCACCGCCGGGCTGCTACTTGGTTCACAGCCGTGCCACACTGGGTCCGGAGCCGTTCGCGACCGCGTAACGTGCGGCCATCCATCCGTCGGCACGGCAAACACCTTAGATTCCGTTCGTGTTCGGGTTCGTTGGCAGGGTCGTCATCGGCAGGGGCAGTCCAGGACGTGCACACACATTTTTTTTTTTTTTTTTTTGAAGAAATTTTTGGGATTTTTTGTTAGGGTGGGGAGTGGGAGAGTTGACCCCTAGCCCTCGATACCTAATAGCGTCGGGGTCAGAAAAAGCTTTGGTCAAGATTAGACCGATAGTAAAGAAAGCGGAAGAAGGAGACTGTCACGGGATTGAAAGAATGACAGCCTCAGCTCGGGAACCCTGTGCGCGCCACCACATTAACACAACTCACAAAGTGTGAGGTCCCTAGGGAAGAGATCATTTAGCTTCGTGCGGGCAACTCGACCCTGCCACCGGGGAAACCCCGTTGGCCTGGCCGAGCAGACAGCCTTACTAGAGCCCAACCACCTCGACAAGGCGATCTCCATTTGGAAGGGTCTAACCATACACCATACACCAATTATCTTAACTCTAAGTCAATCGGTAATTAGAAAAGAAAGAAGACCAGCTCTGACAACTAAAGCTACAAACTGGGAAGCATTCAAAGCAAGCCTAGAGCAGAACATCAACTTGTCAGTTTCACTCAAAACTCCCGAAGAATTGGAAGACGCAGTGCAGAGATTCCACGGCGATATACAGGAAGCTGCGTGGTTAGCTACACCCCAAATAAGTTACCATATCAAGAATAGCAACATTTATCCTTTAGAAGTCAGAGAATTGATAGCAAAGAAGAGAAAAGTTCGCAAACGTTGGCAAACTACAAGAGACCCCATAGTTAAGACAGAACTAAATAATATGGTATGGAAACTTCGCAAACTTACCGAAGAAATCAAACAGCAAACTATTGGTCGGTATTTGGAGGGGCTAAGCAATGACTCCGCTACGGACTACTCTCTATGGAAAACCACCAAAAACATAAAGCGACCGATAATGCAAATTCCCCCGATAAGAAAGGAAGTTCGATCTTGGGCCAGAAGTAACAAGGATAAGGCCGATCTCTTTGCCGATCACTTGGAAAAGACATTTACACCGAATGAAACTCATACCCCTGAACTTCCCGAGTCTATCACCTGGACAGCACTGGAGTCAAAGCCTATACCCCATATTTCACCAAAAGAACTAATGACCGAAATCAAAACCAACCTCAGTTCGAAAAAGGCACCGGGATTTGATCTGATATCAGGAGCCCTGCTGAAGCAGCTACCGAGAAAAGCCGTAATAAAATTGTTAAATTTGTTCAACGCTGCACTTAGGTTAAGATATGTGCCCTCATTCTGGAAAGTGGCCGAGGTCATCATGATACCCAAACCCGGTAAACCGCCAAATGATGTAACCTCCTATAGACCTATATCTTTATTACCAACCATTTCAAAACTGTTTGAGAAATTACTTATCAAGAGAATATACCCAATTCTTGAGAAAAATCAAACTATTCCATCTCATCAATTCGGCTTTCGAGCTCGACATTCAACAATCGATCAGGTACACCGAATTACTGACGTTATAGAAAAGGCTCTTGAGGAAAAGTAAATTTGCTCAGCAATATTTTTAGACGTGGCTCAGGCTTTCGATAAGGTGTGGCATGATGGACTCTTTGAGAAACTGGAACAGCAGCTTCCTACTGAATATACAGAACTGTTAAAATCATATCTGAAGGACCGTCACTTCAGGGTGAAACAAGATGACGAATACTCCTCGCTACGCAATATCAATGCCGGAGTACCACAAGGAAGTGTATTGGGACCACTTTTGTACCTACTGTATAGTTATGATATTCCTGTTCCGGGAGAAAGCACAGTGGCAACATTTGCAGACGACACGGCTATTTTGGCGATTAGTGACAGTGTCGAAGAAGCAACTGAAAAATTACAGATAGCTGCAAACAAAATCAACCTTTGGACAAAGAAATTGCGCATCAAACTAAATGAAGGAAAATCCACGCATGTAAACTACACTAATAAGAGAGTTAACTATATTCCAGTAACCATGAATGGGAACGATATTCCATACGCGGATACAGCGAAATACCTTGGCATGACACTGGATGCCAAGCTTAGATGGAAAGTACATGTCAAGAAAAAGCGGGACGAACTCGACCTAAAATTCCGCAAAATGTATTGGCTAATGGGACGGAGGTCAGCCCTGTCAGTGCAAAATAAGCTCCTACTATACAAGCAAATATTAAAGCCAGTATGGGTGTATGGAATACAGTTGTGGGGATGCACTAAGTAGTCCAATATCAACCTCATTCAGAGGTTCCAAAATAAAGTTCTAAGGGCCATTGTTGGTGCACCATGGTACATCAAAAACACCAATCTTCATCGGGACCTTCGCATGGAGATGGTAACTAGCGCGAAATATCAAAACTTGCTAAGAAGCACGAGGATCGTCTACTCCACCACGACAACATTGAAGCCATCCAGCTGCTAGACAACAGTGCGCTAGTGCGTCGGCTGAAAAGAACTAAACCATTCGAACTAGTGCGGGAGTGACTAAAAGCAGAGCACCCGTAGTGTATTCACAGTGATAGTGTAGGTGAAAACAACCGCCGTCTACTTGAGTGGTAAAAACTGTCAGACTAAAACAACTTGGGCCAATGGGCAAAATTGTAGAAACACTCATTATTTTATCAGTTTAGGTTAAGGGAAAATAACTTGTTAGTCATTGACTAGGTGTTATGTCACAAACACTCTGTGTTTGAACAAAATAAAAAATAAAAAAAAAAAAAAAAAAGAAAATGTTCCATCTAAAATAAATCCTGCAGATTTGTTATCAAGGGGATGTTTAGCCACAAAGTTAATGGATGATAAACTGTGGTGGGACGGTCCGCAATTTTTAAATAGTAATCAGTTTCAGAATGAAATACTAAATCAAGATTTGAAATTCCCAGATATATTGGAGAGAAAGAATATTACGCTGATGGTAACTGAAAATAGCATAATTTCTGTCTTGGTAGAAAGATTTTCGACATATTTGAAACTGAAAAGGGTTATTGCTTATACTTTTAGATTTTATAACAATTGCAAAAATAATTTTACTCGTCAAGTTGGAGCACTTACTATAGAAGAAATTCAGGACGCATCTAAAATTATTATTCAATTGGTTCAGAGGCAAATATTTTCACACGAAATTCACGATTTACAGCAAGGAAAACCTATAAATAAGAAAAGTAAATTATTAAATTTAAATAAAATAAATAAATAAACTGTTTATTCAATAGACATTAGAAACAATGCATAGAACATGTCAAAAAAAAATACACTGGCAAAATAAACCAAATATATAAATAAATATGAGAAACAATTAATAATTCATTGTAGGCATACACAATGTTGTACAACAACTAATCATCAAATTGTGTATGCTCGAAAAATGATGACATTGAATAGAAAGCATTTTTGAGTAAATGCTGTTTCACTTTGCATTTCAATGATTTTTGGGGAAGCGTCCTGTATGTTGGTGGCAGGTGGTTAAATATTTTCATGAGCTGTGTCACTGCTGCTCTATGGATTGTGGCCAATGTGGTCTGCGGGATCCTCAGTATAGCATCCTGATTTGCCCTAGTTTCGTAAGAATGACAGGTCTCATACTCCTTAAACATATCATTGTAATTAGCTTTTACAAAACATACACATTCTAAAATGTAGATACATGGCATTGTTAAAATTTTGCGGCTAATGAAAATATTGAAGCACGATTCTCTGGCCTTGAGTCCGAATATGCACCTCAAACAAGACTTCTGAAGTCTGAACACTCTCAGAGCGACCGTGGAGCCACCCCAAAAAAGTATACCATACTTGATCCTGCTGAAGATGTACGCGTAATAACTTGAGAGTGCGGGTTCCACATTCACCACAGCAGCGATCGTCCGAAGAGCATACACATAACATGATATCTTACTGCTTATGTAGTCAACATGCTGTTTCCAGTTAATTTGTGGATCCAAGACAACACCCAGAAACCTTGCCCCAGGCACAGAGGTAAGTGTGATGTCATGATATTTAAGAATTAGTTCTTGCTCCGGTTTCATCGTAAATTTTATTATTTGTGTTTTTGTGACATTTAGTTTCAAGTTGTTGTCGTTGAACCAATCCTCCAACTTAATTAGGCTGTTAATAATTTCGTCTCTCAGAAGTATCTCGTTTCCAGCTCCAATGATCACCGATGTATCATCCGCGTACATCCCCATCGGGTGCCGGAGAAGGTCCGGTAAGTCATTTGTGTAGAGTATGTACAGAAAAGGTCCTAGAATAGACCCCTGTGGGACTCCCTTTCTTACAGGCATCCAATCCGATGCTTCCTTCATTTCATCAACAATCACGCGTTGTTTCCTATTGGTTAGATACGAACTGAGAATGTTCAACATTGGTCCACGGATCCCCATTAGTTCCAACTTACATAGAAGAGTGGTATGGTCAACGCTATCAAAGGCCTTTGATAGGTCAAGAAAAATTGCAGCCATTTTGTTTCTATCGTTCAGTCCCTCTAGTATCGACCTTAACGCCAGATAAATTGAGCGAGTGGTTGATCTACCCTTTAAATAGGCGTTTTGTGCTGGTGTTATAATGTTGCATTTTTCGATAAAGCTGATCATTCTATTTAAGAGTGTTCTTTCAAAAATTTTTCCTATAGTTGATATCAAGGCAATAGGTCGATAGTTTGAGATTTTGCATTTGTCCCCCTTCTTGAAAATCGGTATTATATGAGACATTTTCAATTGTTCGGGATATATTTGTACTTTAAGACAATTGTTTATCACATCAGATATTGGTTTGCTTAATGTTGTTGCGCAAGCTTTAAGTATTTTTGTAGGAATATTGTCAGGACCCGTTGCGGATGTATTGTTCAAAGAAAATATTATGTTGTAGATTTCAGTAGATGTCGTGTCTGATAAGTATAATGTTCTGTCATTTCTCTTAACAAGATTGTGAGTTTTGGGGATTTGATACGAAGTATCACATACACTTATAAAATACGAGTTAATCCTATTTAATGTATCTTTGTTATTTGTATCTCCTCGATTTTGCAGCAGTTCCAGTTGAAAGTCATTTTTTGGTTTGCCAGTTATTTCTCGCACAATAGCCCATGTTGTTTTTGTTTTATTACTTGACGAAGCAAGGATGTTGGAGTAGTAATTCTGCTTTTTTAGTTGTACAGTATATCGTAATTCTTTCTTAAAATTGTTATAATCTTGCAGAGTTGTGTCACCTGTTCTAATACCATCGTATAGTTGTCGCTTAATTTTTGAACGCGTTCGTATGTCATCATCTATCCACATCCGAGGTTTGTTTGATAACTGATTATAACTGTTTTTGGTACAATGAACTGTTATTGATTCTTGTATATGATGTACCAATCGTTGCAAACATAATTCCGGGTTAGGGTGACTTAATTGATTTTCCCAGTCAATGCTGCGTAGATCATCGTTTACAAGGGACATGTTGGCAGATGTAAATATTGTATGTTTCCTGTGCTTGTTTTTTTTTCGTTTGGTCGTTGTTTCACCGTCAGACTTAAATTGTAGACTTTGGGCGTAGTGGTCAGATAGAGCTGTTGAAATTACTTTTGCTGTATAGCTGTCGAAATTTATAAATATATTATCTATCAGTGTGGAACTGGTGGCTGTGACTCTCGTCGGTTGAGTTATTGTTGGGCGCAAGTTGTGTGACAACAACAGCTCTTTAAATCTTGTTACCCTATCTTCCCAATAGTTCAATATATTTATATTAAAGTCTCCACAGAGTAGTATTTTATGCATTTTATATTTGCAGGTTGCCATCGTTAGCAAATCATCCAAGATAGCGAGAAATTCGTCAAAATCACCAGCTGGAGATCGATAGACACACAAAATAATTACCATGAGCCTAGGTAAGTTTAATGCAGAACATTCTAATATAAACTCCCTTGATTTTGATTTAAATCCATTTCTTCATGAAGGAGGTTTTCTTCGCGTGGGAGGAAGAATTGTAAAAGCTACAATTCCAGAAGACCATAATCACCCTGTGATTTTACCAAAGCATAGATTAAGTTGGTTGATTCTGACAGAGTACCACATCCAATTACATCATGCCGGAGTGGATGTAATATTAGCATGTGTACGAACCAAGTTTTGGCCAATTGGAGGACGTAGTTTTATTAAAACAATTATTAAGGCATGCTTAAAGTGCTATCGAATTCGTCCGCAAGCTTTGGAACAATTAATGGGAAATCTACCATACTTTAGGATTGAACCAACAGACAGACCATTTTTACACACTGGAGTTGACTTTGCCGGGCCAATTACTATAAAAGAGTGTAAGAGAAGAGGCAGGCCGATCACTAGCAAAGCATACATAGCAGTTTTTGTATGTCTTGTAACAAGGGCTGTTCATTTAGAGTGTCACCACCGAGTTATCAACAAAAGCATTTCTGGCTGTTCTAAGAAGATTTACGGCACGGAGGGGACTCTGTTCAATTATTTGTTCTGATAACGGAACCAATTTTGTTGGTGCGAATAACGAATTGAAACAAATTTACAATTTTCTATACGCACACAAGGATGCAATCATAACTGATACAACTACCCGTCAAATTAATTGGAAATTTCTACCACCACGATCACCTCATTTTGGTGGATTGCATGAAGCAGCGGTCAAATGTTTTAAACGCCATTTTTATAAAGTTACCCAAGGTCTTCTTTTAACATTCGAAGAATGTAGTACTCTATTAGCTGAAATTGAAGTCTGTTTGAATTCTAGACCACTTATCAGAATTTCAGACGATCCAAATGATATGTCCGCTCTTACTCCTTCCCATTTCCTAATTGGGGACACACCTATGCTTCCATTGGAATACAATTTATTGGAAAAGCCAGTAAACTTATTGAAGCGTTGGCAACATCTTCAAAGGATCCGACAGCATTTTTGGCAGCGTTGGCAGAGAGAATATTTACATCATTTGCAAACCAGGTCCAAGTGGAATGTTACCAACGATAATCCCAGGATAGGAGATTTAGTTTTATTGGTTGAAGACAATCTACCACCTCTGCGTTGGGCCATGGGACGTATCATCGAGTTGCACCCAGGGGACGACGGTTTTGTGCGGGTTGTTAGTGTTCGTACAAAAGACTGTGTTTTTAAACGCGCGATAACGAAAATTTGTTTATTGCCAAAATATGACACGACATGAACGGTGTTAGGTAACTGTTAACCGTGTTTGAGCTTTATAATTTCGAACGTAGTTCAAGGCGGGCGGAATGTTACCAAGTTTTTAGTTTAGTTATAATCAAATGTCCATTTTTTAATGTTGCCAGGATATGTTGTATATTTATGAAAAAATAATAGACAATTCTACTCGTTTTGACACACATCGTACTTTTAATATACTTCAATTTATACAGTCCACACGAGCTATTCAACAACTTATATATGACACAACATATTCAGAATACTCAGTCAGTGATGAGAATACTCCATAGTGCAATCGGGGTCTTCTATCTGTGGTACGAGGTCAATATTGTACTTCTTTGCCACAGAGAAATCAATATCCATATCATGTATCTTCAATTTTGATTTGGCCAAAATAGATAGTACTGATGTCGAGTCCAAAACAGCGCAATTCCCCCCAACTCCTTTAACTTGCGAATGAAATAATATCTTTTTGAACGCATGTTGGAACTGATACGAATTGGGATTATTGTTCCAAACCATTGCGACTGCTAAAAATGTTACATATTTTATATTTATTATCAGAACTAACATTTGTGAAATATACAATATATAAATATTACCTTATACAACCGAAAAGCAACACTATATGGACCTGGCTGTATTTATAAGTGAGTGGATATAGGAGCCTATTAGTTTTTACAAAAGTATCAAATATCCCTATTGTGGACAAGGCAGTGATGATGAAACCAATTAATGGTAATGTAGTATGGGCGCAAAAACAGGTCCAGTAGTACAATAAAATAAAACAACATTCCTCACTGTTTATTTATATTGGTAGTTAAGGTGCGACTAGTTTCGCCTAAAAACGCATTTTCAAGCCTAACGTGTTTTCCGCTGCGTGTTCACCATGAGCTTTCCATTCAATGTGGTAAATTTTTTAAAATACAACACTGTATCATTCAAGAACGGCCGCCAGGATGATTCATTCCAATTCTTAATGCAGCTTTAAAGCCAGACTTACACGGGCTTAGTCATTAGTCACTCATCACTTGCACTAGCCACTAAGCTACTCAACGCTTACGCCCGGTTGTACCAACTGTGGTGACCGTCCGATCACGTTGATCATTGGTCAGCGGAGCATTTATCGTTGTACCAACCTTGATCAGAGACTGATTGGACCACGCTTCAAGTTGACCGCCGTATATTGGTCGGTGATCGTTTGATCAAGACTGGCGCGCAGACGCATGCACGGCAGACCCTTGAGTGACGTTAACCTATAAAGCAGATGTTTAGTCGAAGGAGATTTGTTTGTGTTTACATCTAGTCACGGTATATAGTATTGACTTAAGTGAATTAATCTATAGAGCCAATTTTGGTAAGTAGTAGAAAAATATTATCAACAATATTTATTATTAACAATTTTTTATTTGCTTTATATAATTGTTTGCCTCCATATTTTTGATTAATTTTACTCGTAGATCAACAATGGAGTTTCATGGCGACCTTACGGATGATGAAGATTTTCTGGAAATGGTAGACATGGTGCAGCATCCACGACGGCAGCCTGTATTGAGAGAACGTCCCAATCACTTTGAAAAATGGAACGATGTTGAGTTTCGAAATAGGTTCAGACTATCAAAACCTATTCTACAAATTGTGATTGAATCTGTAGAAGAAAACATTGCCTCAAGAACTAATAGGTAAGTGAGAGAATAAATACTGAAGTTTGATATTGGGTTACTATATCGTGACATAAAAATGGGATAACGTAGAATGTCGCTACATTCAAATTTTCACTTACCTATAGCTGCTACCTACTATAATTATCCTATTTTTACATGTCGATATGGTAACACTACTCCTATGTGATAATTTTTACCATGAATATTTAAATTATTGTGTGTAATTGTTATAGGAATCATGCTTTAACGCCTGCGGAAATGGTTCTCATTACATTGAGATTCTTGGCAACAGGGTCCATGCTAATCGTTCTAGGCGATTTTTCTGGCGTTGACAAAGGGACAGTGAGCAGAGTGGTCGATAAAGTTATTGTTGCTATTGCTCAGTTGTGGCCAACCAGCGTCCAAATGCCGAACAATGAAGAATTTAACGAAGTTGTTCAAGGATTTTATGGCATCAGTCGATTCCCTAGATGTATTGGTGCAATTGATTGCACTCATATAAAAATCCTATCACCTGGTGGTGACGAGGCGGAAAATTACAGAAACCGTAGAGGATACTTTTCTTTTAATGTCCAGGTGATCTGTGATAGCTCGCTCAAAATTAGAAATATTGTATGCCGATGGCCAGGATCTGCCCACGATGCACATATTTTCCGCAATTCCCGTGTGAAAGCAGAAATTGAGAACGGAGATTTTGAAAACTATTTTCTGATAGGTGATGGTGGATATGGTGTTAAATCATATCTCATGACACCTCTTGGACACCCGGAAACACCAGCGGAACGTTTATACAACGAATCCTTAATACGAACCAGAAACGTGGTAGAAAGGTGTTTTGGTGTCTGGAAAAGGCGATTTCCCGTTCTAGCCCTAGGCATTCGATTAGATGTCCAAAAAGTGGAAAGAATTGTGGTTGCTGCAGCTGTTCTACACAACATCGCCTGTGACGTACGCGATGAGCAACCAGCAGTGGATAACAATGTCGAAGAAGCAATTAACTTGGGCATTGTTGACATGGATGATGATTTGCATGACAACCACCAGAACGACGATGCAGTAAGAACTATGTTAATTGAAGAATATTTTCAAGGACTTATTAATAATCAATTAGAAATAGATTTGGTTCAATAAATTATTTACTATAGACAAGGCTTGAAACTTTTATTTACATCATCAACCCTCTTCATTTTACAATGAAAATTTAATTAATAATTTTTTTATGGTGATAATTACTTGAAAAATGGTAGGGTAAGTATTTATATGATATTATTATTTATTTTTATACCCCCCACATTCAATGTGGTGAGGGTATATTGAGTTTGATTGAACATTTGTAACACCCTTAAGGAGGCGTGGCAGATATAGACATATATGGATTTGATCAGAATTGAAAACTGAATCGATTTAACTATGTCCGTCTGTGTACACGATAACTGCCGTAATTTTGCAACATTTGATCTGAAATTTGGTATATAAGCTTATCTCTTAAAAAGTAACGACAAGTTCGTGAATGGGCAAAATCGGTTCACTTGTTTTTTTTTGTATTTTACGGTGGGGTGTATTTTAACTTCAGCACGGCTGAAGATAATTTTCTTACTAGTTTCACTTATATATACTGCAAATTCATCTTACCAATGATAACCAAATTCCAAATCCTAACAATAATAACGAAGAAAACAAACAAAGATTACTTTTAAAGGTTTATTTCGAAATATCTAACTTTTATAATAATAAATAACGTCAAATAAATAACTATCTGTCATAAAAATATCTAAAACTATAACCTAACTTTTATAAAAATATCTCCTATATTGGCTATATTACATTAACTTAATATCTATATTAGCATAATAAATAATATTTACGTCTGCCTTCATATAGTGCACAGATAAATAAAACCATCATTTCAGATACTGAACAACGAACAACAGAAGCAATATATAACAAATTTAGTTGGTATCAGTATACCTCCGGCTACGACATAAGTGTAGGAGTATAGGAAAAAAAATAATTTTGAAATTAACTGATTTCTAAAATCACAGAATTTACTTATACAGGGAGTCTCACTTCGTGTGTGCTAAATGCAAACAGGTGGCTCCGTCCTACAGAAGTGAAAGACCCTGTATCTGTACACATTTGAAAAAGCAGATCAGAACCCTTAGGCCGAGTGTCCACCGGATCGGGTCAATAAATATCGGCCCGATCTGAGTCGGACGATAAATATCGTGCACATGTATTTTTATTGGAACCGATCCGTTGACACGATATTTATCGGGCGTGACACACATCGTGTCAGTGTGACGGTTCCAATAGACATGTATGTCCACGATATGTATCGTACGTCTCAGATCGGGCTGATATTTATCGGTCCGATCCGGTGGATACCAGACCTTAGGAAAGTCTTAACTTTCCGACCGCATATAAGCAATACATACCTGGCGTTTATAGGACAATAACAACCTTCCTGACTGCTCTGGCAAAATGTCCCAAGCAGTTGACAAGTACAAAAGTCAAGGGAGTATTTTGATCAATTGTCAGAAAGCCATTGTTATTCTCCTATAACTTCAAGGTATGTTATTGCTTATATATAACAGACAACGAGAAGAGGGCAAGTGAAAAGAAAATTGGTACCTCCACAAAACAAAAGGTTTTATTTATTCTTTGATCGCAGAATACTCATCTTCACCTCGTGTTCCTCCTCCATCATTTCAATTTCTCTTTCTCTTTTCTTCAGTTCTTTTTCATGTAGTTCCTGCAGTAGTCTTAATTTAAATTGGTGCTCGTCAATTAGACACTGTACCTGTGTCTTTACAAGTTCTTGTTTTTCATTGCACCATTTTGACAATTTGTTCGTTAGTTCGCTACGTTGCCGATCTTTAGGTTCTAGAATGAATTCAGTGTTATGTTGTACAGGGTACTAATAAAAAATGTTAACTCACCGGTTCGTAATTTTTTAGATCTTAATGGGGTAGATGTTGCCCTTTTTAGCATAGCCGGAGTATACTGAGACTAATCTTCTATTGGTTTTACACTGCTCTCTGTAATCCATATAATAAAAACAATGAGTAACAATGTTGCCAGGATAAAGTGACGAAACAAACCTGTTGTTTGCTCAACGGCCACTATATCTTCTACTTCCAGATAATCATGCTCCAGACGGACAAGATTTGGAACATCAGGTTGTACTACAAAAAAAGCACTTTATTGTAAATTGTGGGCACTTTTTTAGCTTGCTATTTACCTGTATCATCGTCAAACTGTGACGTGTTGCCCGTCAGTTGCACCCCAATCATATCCTTAATTTGCAAATCGATTGGTGTTATATTTACATCTTCAACTGGGCCACCTCCTGTCAGGTACACCGATTGTTTTTCTTTTGAAAACTTTTCCTTCGTGCGCCTTTTGAGGTTTTCATACTTGTTTTTTAAAATTTTGCTATTACGGTACGTGCCGCCACAAGTAGCATTAAAATCTTCGGTTAATTTCTCCCACGTTACCATCTTAGATTTATTTGTTGTCGTATCGGATTTTTTGCATTCCAAAATGTGTTTATATTTGTCCACCAAGGATACCAATAATTTTTCATCTCGACCAGTAAAATTCGGCGTACGTGCTTTTGCCGACGTGCTACAATATATAACGTTATTTTTCAGAATATAGAGATGATTACTATCTTACCTAGATGAAGCCATGGCTGAAATGCGTCTTATTTGAATGCTCTACTGTTTACGTGACAAAGGATGTTGCAGCGTTTGTTGTGCTCTCGACACGCTTGTGCAGTTTATTTGTGGTTATGTACCGCACTTAACACAAATATTCTATTAAATGTACTGGTCTGGTACGGCTTTTGGTAGACGAGTACACAGCCAGCATTGCCAACCGCGCCAAATCATCCGATCGGGTAACCGGCAGCCGACGAGGCGTGGTACAACACATTGCTTCTTGATCATTGGTCAAGTTTGATCAACCGGTCTGCAGATCAGACGGTTTGCGTGTGTTGGTACAACCGGGCGTTAGTAAGTGTTCACACGAGTTGTCACATGTGAACAGATTTAATAAGTAGTGAGTGGTAAGCAGAAGTGAGCAGTAGCAAATCAGTCGTCCCGATGGATTACCACCGCCTTGTTAAACGTTATGCGAACATCGCTATCCTCTCTGCTTTGAGAGATGAAGTTGAAATTGAGTTGAAAAAAGAAATATGGACAAGGGAATGGTTGCTTCGCAGAGACACTCGTGACAATTCGGTTGGACTTATAAAAGAACTCTCATCTGAAGATCAATTGGAGTACAGAAGTTTAATGCGATTTGCGAATGACACCCGAACAATTTGAATTTTTGTTTCTAATGCATCAGCAATAATTCAACGTGCATATATGACTATGTGAGATGCAATACCAGCAAAAAAAGTTAGAAGTGATTTTGACGTTTCTTGCTACTGGTTGGACTTACCGTAGCTCATCACACTTCTTCAGAGTATCAAAAGATAGCTGCTTTTGATACTCTGAAGAAGTGTGACGAGCTACGGTAATTGTTTATCCCTGAGGTCCGGGAGGTTTTATACGAGACCTTGAAGGATTATATCAAAGTAAGTAAAAAAAGGTTATACAAACGTTAGAAAGTTTTCATTAAAACGTAATCATAGAAGTATTTTTCACATTATAAATATTTTATTAAATATTTTAAGTATTTTATTGTGTGGTGCCATGTATACCGGGTGATTCAATTTCGAGGCTCACCATGGGGATCTCGCTTATTAGTGGAGATAAAGGCTATGTTTAAATTTGGCAAAGTTTCGTATTTTTGTGCTGATCAATTATCTGAAAAGAAATTTTAGCTATCATTTTTCATTTTAAAGATATCCGCAAAAACTGAATTGTTAAGATATCGTTTTTAATTTTTTATTCAAAACCAAACGTAGCTAGACATATGAAATAAAAAGCTTCTACGAATTCAACTGGTTTCTGAAGAGATTATTAAAGATCACATAAATATGCACTACATACTTTGTCCATTTAACCGACTTTCTATCTCTACTAATTACAAAACTACCCATACAATCCAACGTCCCGTGAGACACACTGTAGATTAATAATATGATTCAGGCTTTCACGGCCAGAATAATTTAGCAAACAATATGTTTCCGTATTATACCGTACGTCAAAGTTCGTAATTGCTGACGTTTCCAGACCGTCTTATTCGCGTCTTCAGAGGTAACAACATATTAAAAACAATTTAAAACTCAGGTCACGCTACGAAACAAATAAACAAACTTCAAAAACATAATCACGCAAAACCTTAGTCTATAGTAAAAAGTGTAACAAATTATTTACCGTCATAAAGGTAAACGACAATAAGCCGTCATGTGGAAAGAGAGTTAAAAATGTTTTGGGGTACAATTTCCTGGACATTTTTACGTTATTTCTGTAAGACGTAACAACAGACAAAACAATATGTTTTGCTTTTGGGTTTTGGGTGTCTCACGCCAGAGACAAAGTACATTGTTACCCTTAAGAGATTGAAATATACGTTTCTTCCAGAAATATGTTCATACATACAGGTTGTTCCACAACAAAGTACAACAAAAACAAGAACAAAAAGGACAACTCATTTAGGACAGTAAAATAATTACTTTTAGACAGTTATTATTGATTTGTGATTATAATATGATTTATCCGGAATAAATGGACGTTTGTTAAATGTAAATTTTAATGGAAAACCTACCGAAAATGCCTAACTCGGTAGGTCAATCATCAACAGCTACAACGTTATTAAGCATCTGATTTCACATTTATACCCATGCAAAGTATAAATTAATATAAAATATCTAGTTGCCGTGACGAAATTCTACAATCACCCAAGTGTAATGATACTTCTCTTCGTGCAACAACTTTTAGTAATTGCAAACTAAAATAATTGATTACACAAACGAATAATTTATGCTCATCCAAGAATTAATTTTTCAAGTACCAGTAAAAACTATTTAATTTTTTTTATTTACGTTATATGTACTCTAAATTATTTAAAGCATATTGATGAGTCCTTAGGTTCAATCCAACCGTATATGTTGCAAACTCACAGCGTAATAGTTCCTGAAATATTCAATTTTATTTCTAAAATATGCCCGATGCAGGATCTTTTAAAAACTATGGAAAAGCGACATTTCTGCCCATTCTGCCGTAACCAAGCACCAGTTGGGTACCTGATAACCACGACAAACAACAAGAAAAAGAAGAAAGTTTTTATTACTAAACCATTGTTTTAAAAAATAATGCTAGCATGTTATACATTGCGGAAATGGGAAAAGACACGACTATCGGAAAATGCCAAAATTCAACATGGCGCCCATAAAAAAAAACAAAAGTTGGCTATGGTTACGCCGCCATCTTTGATGTTATTTCAAATTAAAAAATAACACTGCATTCCTTGTTAAAATGTAGCTATAGAATGTTTGTGTTTGAAATGCCTAGCTACATTTAGTTTTGAATAAAAAATTAAAAACGATATCTTAACTAAATTTCTTTTCAGATAATTGACCAACACAAAAATACCAAACTTTGCCAAATTTAAACATAGGCTCTATCTCCACTAATAAGCGAGATCCCCATGGTGAGCCTCGAAATTGAATCACTCGGTATCTCCTAAAGATATATTAGTTGCAGTAGCCAGAACATCTTGATTTTCTTGATGATCCAAGTCAAAAGATGTTGTTTCACTACACATATTAGTTTCTCTTATTGTTTCTCTGTAATTCTATGGCAACTTCAGTCAAAATATTTTGAATCCCAGACCTCTACAATCAAAAATTTTTCGTAAGATTGACATTGTAATTGAGCTGATACACTTACAAAACACATCAAATTGACTTTCCTTTTGATTTTCTGGATTTTGATTAAATGACTGACCCTTACTTATCATTTCTTGTTTTAACTGTTTTAATTCGCCAGTCTCACGAAAAAGTCGGCCGGTGAGACTTTATTAACTTGTACTGAGACGACTGATACATTAGAAATCTCACTGCTGGGCTATTCGAAAGAGGTGACTGTAGAGTGATGTGATGATGTTCGTGTGATGGTGTGTTCAATAAAACACATGCAGTTGAACTAATTTTAAGTGTATATTCGTGGTACTTGAGCTGTACATGTACACTGTACAAAGGCTTATGCGACTCTGTTCGCTACGGAGAAAATCGATATAACAGTGCTGCCACATGGCCGAAATGACGGTTAAGAACGCTTGTGGCGCCATCTGTTACGGAATATAAACGAAATTTAAAATAAAACAAAATAAATACAAATGCGACCGATAGAGGTCACTACGCTGTCTCTATGTCCATATTTGTCCCAACATCCTCCCCCACCTTGAAATGTTCGATTTCAACACTGGGAAACCGGCACAGACACAATACTGAGCGCACTATATTCTTTCCCTTCGTGAGGATGGTGGCGACTCGACTTTTTTTATCAGAACCGGGGTGAAGGTCGATGATTCTTCCCAGCTGCCAATGTTGAGGCGGTAAGTTGGGCTCCTTGATTAAGACTAAGTCATCAATTTTCGGCTGATTGGGACTATCTTGGAACCATTTGCTCTTCTGTTGTAAACTGGTGAGATAATCTCGTTGCCATTTTTTCCAAAAATGTTGTAACATCTGTTGTAGTTGATGATATTGAGTTAATCTATTTGTCTGGATGGTGGTTACGTCACGCTGTGGTAATGCTGTCATGGGCTCGCCAATCAGAAAGTGGCCTGGTGTGAGTACCCCAAGGTCGTGAGGATCAGAGGAAAGAGGACACAAGGGCCGGGAATTCAGGACTGACTCGACTTGGCACAACAACGTGGAAAAATTCTCAAAGGTAAGTACATTATTACTAACAATTCGTTTTAAGTGTAATTTCATACTTTTTACAGCTGCTTCATGGAGTCCACCAAAATGCGGAGCTCGTGGAGGCATATACTTCCAAGAGATGGAATTGTTTGTCAAATAATGTTTAGTACTACAGTCATTTTGAAATTCAAGTATTTGTTTAAATGCAGATTTTAATTCCTTGTCAGCACAAATAAAGGTTTTAGCATTGTCTGAGTAAATCTCCTTTGGTATACCTCTCCTAGCAACAAATCTTTTCAAGCAGTTTAAAAAATTATCAGTAGTCAAATCTGCGACAATCTCTAGATGAACTGCCTTTGATACAAAGCATACAAAAACACATACGTATGCTTTCACTATTTTCTTATTACGGTATTTGGTTTCCTTGACCTGAAATGGTCCTGCAAAATCAATGGAACTATAGTAAAAGGCTCTAGTAGGATTAAGTCTATTCGCGGGCAAATTGGCCATCTGTAAAAAGGTAGGCCTAGCGCAGTACCTAAAACACACAAGGCACGACCGAATTACCATTTTAACCGAAGTTTTGCCAGAAATTGGCCAATAACGTTCGCGTACAGCCGAAAGTGTAGCTTGCGTTCCAGCGTGCAAATGTCTCTTATGTTCGTCAAGTATAATGAGCTTAGTTAAGTTATGACCTTTCGGTAAAAGAATAGGATGCCTGGTATTGTACGATATGTCTGCCTTATGAATTCTGCCTCCCACTCGTAATAGTCCATTTTTGTCCAAAAATGGTGTTAAGCATTTTAAATTACTTTTGTTGTCAATATTATCGTGTTTATTTAATCTAGTTATATCATTTTTAAATGAACTATATTGAGTCATTTTTAATAATGTGATCATGGATCGTTCGAGTTCTTCGATTGTCAAATCTCCAAATGTTCTGTCGTTTTTATGTAATAAACAATTTGCCTTAAAACGTAATATGTACGCAGTAACTCGTTTTAATTTACTTAAACTTGAAAATTTATTAAATATTTCATTACAGGAGGAAGTTACTACTGCACAGATTATTTGTTTAGCTTGAATTTCTTCTGATTCTTGCTTGTCAAAATTATTATTGATAGGCCATTCTTCCAATGGACTTGTCAAAAATGAAGGACCATTCCACCACATTTTCTCATTGTTTTTATTAATTCCCGCGCATCTTGTTGCGATATCGGCAGGATTCTCTTTTCCCGCGACGTGAAACCAATTTTTTGTATCAGTTAAACCTTGTATTTTAGAGACTCGGTTTGCGACGAAATTTTTCCATCTACTAGGTTCGGCATTTATCCAATTAAGAGTAATGGTAGAATCGGTAAAATAAAATTTGTGTGAAAATTGAATTTTCAAAGAACTTGACACACATTTTACAAGCCTTGCGAGCAGTAAAGCACCGCATAACTCTAAGCGTGGTAGAGAGACCTTCTTGAGAGGTGCAACGCGAGTTTTTGCACATAATAATGCTACTTTTACATTTCCACCTTGATCGCTACTTCGTAAGTATATGGCCGCTGCGTAAGCCATTTAGCTACTATCAGAAAAACCGCATAATTCAATACTTGTGGGGTTGATACAGAGAACGTGGCGTGAAATGTTGATTTCTTTTATAGCATTTAATTGTCTAAGTAAGCGTGACCAAATTTCCTTAAGATCTGTTGGTATTTCTTCGTCCCAATTTAATTTAAATGACCATAAACCCTGAACGAATGATTTTGCTTGTATGGTAAGTGGAGATAAGAGTCCCAAAGGGTCAAATATTTTTGAGATTGTTGAAAGTATTTTTCTTTTAGTTAGAATTTCATTGTTAGGAATGTTTGAATTAAATAAGAATTTGAATTGATCGCTCTGTGTTACCCAAGTTACGCCTAATGTACGATTGTCATTGGTGTCCTTTATCAAATGATCATTGTTGTTATTAGTGTTAGATGTTGAACAGTTATCGATTATTTGTTTTGAATTACTTGCCCATTTCCTTAAATTAAAACCGCCGCTGCTAAGAATTTTAGTTATTTCGTTTTTTAATTTAATCGCGTTTTCGAAAGTGTCACTTCCGGTAATCAAATCATCTACGTACATGTCGTTAATTATGGCGTCTGCCGCAGGGAGACATTTTGTTTGATCGGCTAGATCCCTTAGGCATCTCGTCGTTAAGAACGTTGCAGGTCCGGTGCCGTATGTCATCGTATTGAGTTGATAAATTCCGATTTGTTCATCTTTGTTATTTCGCCACAATATTTTTTGATATTTGCGATCTTCCTCCGTTATTACTACCTGTCTGAACATTTTTTCTATATCCGCAATTAAAACAATATTGTGTAATCTGAATTTAAGCAATATAAAAAATAATTCACTTTGAATCGGTGGGCCAACATGTAATATGTCGTTTAGAGATAGACCTGTATCAGTTTTCGCACTGGCGTCAAAAACGACACGCAATTTAGTTGTTGAACTTGATGGTTTTAATACTGGGTGATGCGGTATAAAATATTGCGCGACGCTATCAGAATATTTTAACATATCCGTTCTACAGTTTTCGATAAGTTGCATATGGCCTAAGTCCCTATATTCGGACATGAACTTTGTGTATTCCTTTCTTAACTCAGCATTACGTTCAAGTCTTGCCTCTAATTTTCGAAATCGTACTAACACGTCTTGAAGGTTATTACCCAGTTTGGGTTTGTTGTCATTAAACGTTAGTGAGACAATATAACGACCCGTTTCGTCGCGTATTGTTTTTAATTTAAATTCGTTTTCGCATTGCGTTGCGGCAGTACCTAAAGGTGGTTGTTCCGGACAATCGTCTAGTTGCCAGAATCGTTGCAAACTATCGTTGAGATCATTATCTTGTAAGGTTAGATGACAGTATTTTATGTTTTTCTCATATGAGTCCAATCGACCAGTTAATAGCCATCCTAATTTAGATTGTCTTAGTACTGGTTTGTTCCTTCCCAAACTAATTTTACCTCCTTCAATCAAATCGTAAAATATTTCAGCTCCAATTAAGATATCAATTTCTTCCGGGTGATGAAATTCAGGGTCAGCTAAAATGATGTCGTTTGGTATGTTCATAGTATCCCTATCTAATTCTACTACCGGTATTTTGTCAGTTATCCTCGATAAAATAAAGCATTTTAAATCGTGTTGATAATTTGAGCATTTTGATTTTATTGTTAAACTCGTCCCCTTCGATACTCCCGAAGATGCCACGCCTATACACGCCCATACTCACGCCTATAATCGTTGTGGGATTTGTTTTTAGATAATTTAAGCCTAATTTGTTGAATAGTCTTTCGGTTATGTAATGACTATCACTACCACTATCGAGGAGTGCCCGTGCAGTTATCAATTTACCACGATGATTTTTTACGTAAATTATTGCTGTTGATAGAATGATATGTGTTCCTTTATTCAATGCGTGTGATGCGATAGTTTTTTCAGGTGGCTCTTTGCGATCTAAGTGTAACAAAGTGTGGTGGTGTTTCTGGCACTTAAAACAGCCTCGATTAGATTTGCAATTTTGCACAGTGTGTCGTGAGCCTAAGCAATTTGTACAATTACCCAATTTCTTTATAGTTTGATATCTCTCCTGAGGAGTACTGTTTAAGAATTTTTGGCATTTATAGATTAAATGATCGGTTCCGTTACAAATGATGCAAGAGCTATTTTGCGTGCTTAAATTCGTATGTATGCGTGATTGATTTCGTTGATTTGTGCTGTTTGCAACCGTCTCTAGTACCTGACACCTTTGATCTAAAAATGTTATTAATTCATCTGTTGTGGGTAGGTCGGTGCCCATGTTTGATTGCTCCCAGAGCTTGCGTGTGTTGTTATCTAACTTATTTGATAATAAATGTACTACTAAGGCATCCCATTCTTTTACTGGCAATCCTATTGCGCTAAGAGCGCGAAAATGTTTTAAAAAGTTATCTAATAATGATCGTAATCCCGTACAATTTTCGCGGGTGAGAGTTTCCAGGCAAAATATTTCTTTAATATGTGCGTTCACAATGACACGTTTGTTTTCGAACCGCCCTTTTAGCAAGTCCAGAGCGACTTTATAGTTGTGCGCCGACACTTCGAGTGATTTAATTACTTCAGCCGCGGTGCCCTTGAGAGACGAGGATAGATACATAAACTTTTGCACGTCGGAAAGCTTTGTGTTATCGTGTACTAACGCGTCGAAACTATCGCGAAACCCGTACCAATTTTCGTATGTACCATCGAATTGTGGCAAATTTATGGTCGGAAGTCGTACATTGGTAGCTTCTAGGCCATGCGCTTCGTTTTGGTTTGCTGAATGCACTACGTTATCCGGACGTTCCGTTTTTAATAGGTTATTTGCTTGAGCAAGGACGTTATAATAACTGTTGTCAAAATCCACTCGATCGTTCTCGTAATCTGCCTCTTCGCCTTCGATATTTAATAATTCAATTTGTTCTTGAAGTTCGCGAAACTCTTGACGAGTTGATATGAAATCGTTCAATCTTAAGTTAAGTTCCGATTGTTGAGAGTTATCGTAATCTTTAACAAATGTTTGGAATCGCGTTACCGCTGCTTTTACTGAACCGCGCTTACGTTTTAACATTTGTAACTCCTTCTGTTCTTTGGTTGACATGTTGCTCGTTACACTTAAAAGGGATTGTTTTGTTGTTAATAATTATTATGGTTAATGCAATAATGTTGTTGTGCGCAATGCAAGTTGTTCGTAATGATGAGAATCAGGGGATGAGAATAATGGAAGGATTGGGTACTCACGTGATCACCGCAATGGTGGCTTCACCGCAATGGTGGCTTGTTGTTGATGGATCTTGTAGACGTCGAATGGCAATCAATCGACGATCCGGCTCGACGGACCAAACTTGTAGAGTGATGTGATGATGTTCGTGTGATGGTGTGTTCAATAAAACACATGCAGTTGAACTAATTTTAAGTGTATATTCGTGGTACTTGAGCTGTACATGTACACTGTACAAAGGCTTATGCGACTCTGTTCGCTACGGAGAAAATCGATATAACAGTGCTGCCACATGGCCGAAATGACGGTTAAGAACGCTTGTGGCGCCATCTGTTACGGAATATAAACGAAATTTAAAATAAAACAAAATAAATACAAATGCGACCGATAGAGGTCACTACGCTGTCTCTATGTCCATATTTGTCCCAACAGTGACAGATGCGTCATCAATCATCTGGCCATCTGAGGACTTAAAACCGGCATCATGGTTCTCCAGAGTATCACCTTCAGTACTCATAGAATTGTTTTTTAGCTGAATAAAAAATATTCATGTTTTAGGTTCCTGCTACACATGAAGAGTGGGAGATAATAGAAAGAGGTTTCAACACAAGATAGAATTTTCCAGGAGTGTAGTGGTGCAATTTTTTTTTTATTGTTCATAAATGCATTACAATCTAGTCATAATTGACTAATGAGTAACTTAATTCTAACTTATTTTACTAGTTTAACTTAGCCTAACAGGCACCCATCGATGTCTCTCAGTTGGTCCTGGTATACTTGGCACGTTTTTCTTGCGCACTACGTAGCACCGTCTCTGCTATTAGAACTAACACTTACAACTAGCACTTACTCTGCTTTTCCACTAACTCACATTCACACTAACTCAAAAGGCTTCTTTCTCTTGAGTCTTCGGATTAATTCGGTGTTGTCGAGGAGCTGGATGGCCTAAACGTTTACGTGATGGTGAAGCCTTTCCTCGTGACTTCTTGCTACTTTTTGGATTTCTTTGCACACAAACTCCATTTTGAGGTCCTTGTGGAGATCATCATTCCTGATGTACCAAGGCGCATTGACAATGCATCTCAATACTTTATTTTGAAAGGTCTGGACAATTTTAATGTTACTTTTTTTTGGTGCAACCCCAGAGTTGAGCACAATACGTCCACACGGGTTTTAGAATTTGCTGGTACAAGAGAAGCTTATTATGTACAGACAGCGTGGAGTTTCTTCCTAGCAGCCAGTCCATCTCTGTAGCGGATTCCTAGTTCCTCTCTTTTCTTTTTGACATGGGCTTTCCAGCGTAGCCTGGCGTCTAATGTCATGCCGAGATATTTGGCTGTGTTTGCGTACGGTACTAGTTGGTTATTAATAGTAACCGGGATATGTTGTATTTTCTTATTGGTGAAGTCAACATGTACTGACTTGAGTTCGTTTATTTTGATTCTTTTTTTCTTTGTCCAGACCTGAAAATGACCAATAGCTGTTTGGAGTTTTCTCGTCGTTTCTTCATTGCTGTTCCCAACAGCTAGGATAGCCGTGTCGTCTGCGAAAGTTGCGACAGTATTATTTTCTAGTGCTGGGAGGTCGCTGGTGTAGAGTAGGTAAAGGACCGGCCCTAAAACACTACCTTGCGGCACTCCTGCTTTTATTTCCTGAAGGACAGAGCGTGGTTCCCCTTGTTTGACTCTAAAGTATCTCTGTCAGGTAAGATTTTAATAGTTGTGCAAACTATTTCGGGAGGATACTTCCTAATTTATTGTTCAGTCCTTCATGCCAGACTTTATCAAAAGCCTGTGCCAAATCTAGGAAGACTGCAATTGGTGGTGCAATTGACAGCAAAACTGTGTTAATTCGTGCACCATCTGATTGTGGCAATGATTTTTTTAATTATAAAGGGAGAAACAGCATTATATTATTGACAGTCGTTGATGATGGCTATTGTTGGGTCAAATGGGAAATGCGCGGATGGTGTCGTTTTCCAAAACAGTACCATTTTCCGCGATCTCGAAAGAAACGATACATATGTAGGTTAACTTACCCGGGGACCGTCTGTCCCCAGGCTGCCGGGATCGGCGCCTTATCTTGGCACCATCCTCGGCGGCTTCCTCATGTCATCTATCTCCATGTTAACGTTACTACGCAGGGATATATATTGACGTCTATGTCAATATCACTGCTAGGAAGCTGTATTAATGTCATCCATGTTGATATCACCACGCAGGGATATATATTGACAACTCCTATGTCAATATCACTGGTAGAGAACTGTGTTAATGTCATCCATGTTAATATCACTACGCAGGGATATATATATTGACAGCTCGTCAATATCACTAGTAGGGAACTGCGTTAATATCATCCATCTTAATATCACTACGCCGGGATATATATTGCCAACTCCTATGTCAATATCACAGGTAGGGAACTGTATTAACATTACGTTAACAACAATCACGGTAACTCAACACTCACAGCTCCCTTTCGACTCGACTGTCCAAAAAGTAACCGTTCATACCCGGTCTCGCCCTTGATCAGCCTTACTAATTGGTGGGACTTTGTCTTTATGTAAATATACAACCATAGGGCGCTGTCTTACACTAAACCCGTCTTACTCTAGGAAACTATTTACAACACATAGTTCTTTATTATACAATTTTACAACAAAATAAAAAAATACAAAGCAGTATCTGCTGTGATTTGTGGTGTGGAGGATACTTTCTCGTTGAGATCGTCAAGAGAACTTTGATGTTGAGATGGTCCAGGTCTGACTGATCCAGTTGAGATTCCTCGGTTGCATTTGTTGGTAAAGCTACAACCAAACATTAATTATTATTTATTTCAGGTGCCGGCAACTTCAGATGAATTAAAGACGTTGAATATAGCGATGTATTTTTTTAGGTTGTGTAGGAGCTCTGGAGGCAAACACATTGTAATACGTGCACTTACCAAAATAGATATCAACAATATTAAAAAGTTTCGCTGCCTACTCCCCTGGTACTCTTACCAGATTACAAAATGCCGGATGGAATTACACAGATTATCCAAAAATAATTGATAAAGAGGGAAACTTTAGTGTCTGTATACCCTGTTGTATGCTATTGGGATTTGCAGAAGATTTCTGTGAAGTAATATTGAATTTCTGTCAAGAGCTGGTACTAATTAGAACCAATTCTGATTTGAACGATGCACACAGGGCAAAATTCATTTCACTTAACTTGTGAACCATGTGCATAACCTCTAAATATTTTTCTCAGGTTTTAGTGCTCAAATTTTCAACAAGTCAAATTTAACACTCAGTTGTATTCTTCGATAGTGATAGAGGATATGGTGTGTGCTGTTGATTGTTGTTTCAACGAATCCTGACTGTTGGACTGAAAACAACTCCTGGTTTACTTTCCTAACCTAAACATCTCTTTTTCGAATTTTTCTGCTGCAAGTAATTTAAAACTACGGATTAAATCATGCAAAGTCACACAATCGAACAGTCTCCAACACTAGATAATATGAAATTTGGATGTTGCAGACTAAAATCCCACAACTACTATATCTGCGTAAACTGTTATCGACTTTGTCACGGTAGCTGCCTAATGAGAGATAAAGAATCTTATAGAAGGCTCGATGGCAATAAAATTATATGCTGCGATGCCAACATCACATCGATTATGACAGAGGAACTGGATGAACTGAAGGAGGATCTAAAGAGACAATGCGACGAAAATGAAATGTTACACAACTATAAAAGTAGACTTGAAAAGAGATACTCAAAACACTGCGATGGAAATGGAGGAACAACAATTGTCAATGATTGACGTGCTGAAGGCAGGTAATACTATCAGTAAAAAAGCTATCCAGAATTTAAGAACACAAATTTTAAACTATGAGAATAGACCTCCAAACAAGGAGGGAGGTACTCAAATTATTCAACTAACATCCAACAAACTGACCCAAACAGATTCGTCCTCAACAACCCCACTCAGAGCACCGAATATTAGAATGGAAAAGACCAGGCGTAAGAAAATATGACTGTTTTCTGACGAACACGGAAAGGGAATGAGAAACAAAATTGAAAGTGCAATGCCGGGTTACATTGCGTATGCTGAAATAAGGTCAAACGCCAGCGTTATACAAGTGTAAAAAACATCTATAATGCAATTGTAGACCTGGATAAGCAGGACTTCGTACTTGTGTTGTCAGGTGCAAACGACGTAACCGTGACTCCTGTTGAGGCATTTGTAAAACATTTGAAGAGACTGATGATGGGTACTTCTGATACAAATATTCTCGTAAGCGATTGTGAAGCCTATTTTCAAGAAGTGAGACAAGAAATTAATTAATTAGTCTGGCTGTTGCCCTCCAAGTCTATTATGCCCATGTCAACTCCAGAATACCCTATGGAGTTATTCTCTGGGGAGGCTCTTCAGGGGCTGAAAGAGTTCTGATCCTACAAAAAAATTGCCTGAGATCAATCTTCAACGTCTCGAGCGATACGTCGTGCGGACCACTATTTAGAAAATACAAAATACCTACTGTTGTGGAGCTCTACATTACAGTGTTGTCTGCATGTTCACAATAAACAAAATTCCTTACTCGAGAGTAGCCACACTCATGAGTACAACACCAGGCAGGATGATTTATACATCAGACAGCAATACGCACACCTTACCACGATACAAAAACAATTTGAAATTCAGGAAAGAAGAATTTATAACTGCCTTCCAGGAGATATGAAGCGACTCAGCAGGCGACAGTTTAAGAGGAGAATGCAGAAATTGAGAGGCAGGAGTATATACTCATTAGACGAATATTTGGAACTGGATGGGAAAGAACTATGGAGTTAACATGTCCTACTGTTTTTGCACCTGTATGTTTGCTTACTTTTGTTTTACATTGTTGGCTTTTGTTTTATCCTGAGGTGACTTGTTTTTCTGTATCTACATTTTTTGTAACTGACTGATTTTATGATCATCTGAGTCTATTGAATCAATAAAGGATTACTTACTTACTTACTTACTAAAATCGTCCATTTAGGGCGACAAAAATAATTTCAACAACCTAACTCAATTTTTGGCGTACTACAAATACTTTGAGTGCATCAAAAGTTATTTCAAAAGAGAATTATACTTATTCACTTCTAATATTTAAAACAACAATGGGGAAGTGAATTGTAGTAAAAAATGCATAATATTGTTTTTTGAACAATTTTAATTTATTATTATTTAAGTTTACGAGATAACTATAAATATATAAAATAAAAGGATTCTATTTTATGTCAATACTGGCTTATTATTCGCAATCTTCATCATTTGAGTCGTCACTTTCTCCTTCAAAATCATCGTGTTCAATTGAGTTGTTATTTTGCTCTACTATTCGCATGAAATCTGGTATTTCCAGCATATCTATTACTTCCTTGGAAAATGGTTTGCAGGTCTTGTTTTGCATTTTCCTTTTAGAAGAAATAACTTTATCCGATGATATAAGCATCCAGTTTATAATGCCCGTATTTGTGTCGAGTCGTGAGGTTTTTCTACAGTGGAAAATTCTTGCGCTTTTATAGTCTTTCTGTCTGGCTTCTAAACCATCTTTGGAAAGCTGTCCGATCGGTAAAGGTAATGTGGAAATAATATCTGCACCATGAATTAAAATTTTATGTACTGATGCAGGCATCTTGTACCACCAATAAAGCTCAATACATGTCTGAGCTGTATCCAAACATTACTTTTTAAATTTCGTAGTGTTGATGTAATGACAGCTAGATAAGGTGCTTAATGTGTTGCTAAACCTTCTTACCAAATTTTCGAGTTTCCACCTCCTTGTTTCGGTTGATCGATAACTAGTCCCATTACAGCATAAAAATCTGCATCAATTTTCATTTTCCGAATTTTAATTCTTTCTTGGACTTCTTTTACTCTTGCTTGCCATAGTTTTAGTTCAATCTTGTACGCTATGTGGAGCAGATACTCGAAACATCTTATATATCCATGTAGTACTGGTAATCCGAATCTGTATACCGACATATCACATGGTTTTTCCAAAATGTTTTTCAAGTTATTCATTTCCTTTGGCGATGCTTCACAGACGTTACATGTTTGTGATGATGCAGTATCGGTTAGAACATTGCATGTTTTTCCATCCATCATTGTCGACACAAGATTGTGTTTTATGCGTTCCGACAAAGTTTCTCGAAACTTCTCGTTCCGACAAAGTATTTCGTACATATTTTGTATTGTCTCCTTGCTTTCTTTCTTAAACCCAAACTCTAAGGGTCGGCAGTGTTTAGTCGAAGATGGCGTTGTATTTTTCCATAAAATCTCTCTCCATCATTATAAATACACATTTCAAGGGTTACTATCGATCACAATATAATATTCGAATCCCCAAATTGTATATGATTGCTGAAGTTCTGCTTATAAATGCTATGTCCACCACTACCATCAAATCCCCATTTGAATGTAGCTTAAATTTCATTAATATGTGGAGGAACATATTCTTCTAAGACCTCCAGCTGTACTGAAACCAGTCGGTGCATTGTCAAATCCAATAGACTTTTCCCGTAGTAGTGCTATAAACAGTATTTCTATGTAGTCTTTGCTTTGGTTTTAGTACTATCAAATATCATCAGAGATAGCTAGTTATCCACAAAATAATCATTTAAGGTTTTACCAAAAATTTTTGCTAACATTAGTAGTAATCATAACTTACAGTGATCTGTTTCATTTAACATTTTGAATTTTTAATTATCCGGTAATTTAAATCAGCGTAATTTAACATTTTGAATTTTTAATTACCCGGTAATTTAACAGGCGTAATTTACCATTTTGAATTTTTAATTACCCACTAATTTAAACCAGAGTAATTTACCATTTTGAATATTTAATTACCCGGTAATTTAAACAGGCGTAATTTACCATTTTGAATTTTTAATTACCCGGTAATTTATGCCATCGTAATTTACCATTTTTAATTACGTGGTAATTTAATATTTGAAATTAATAATTTTAATTTCAACGGTAAATTACGAAAAAAATTAATTACCGTAATTTAACATCCCTGGTTCTCCTTCATAACACTCTCCGCTGAGACACTAAGTAATCGATTAAAGAGGAAACGGAAGGAAGATTATTGAGGGTGGGTGATCCGAAGTCTTAGGTATGAACGTCTTAGGTGTTTTCCACGACACCCGACGATGATCCTACTAAGGTAAAAAAGATCGAAATCGATAGAGAAGTAAAAATCGAAAGTACTGTTTGAAGAACACATTACTTTTTTATTTCTTATTATTGGAAAAGTCGATAAAATGGAGACCTTCATCTCATTTCTTTATTTAACCTAAATAATTTTTTAAAATGGGTATCCGCCATTTCGAATGGATCACTTATGTTTCTTCTACTAATTCTTAGGTAATCTCTAAAATCAAAGTATTATACTTATTTCATATTTATTAACAGAGCAAATATTAATTTCCATTGATTTATGTCATGCCATAAACCAAACGTTTTACACACAGTTATATTTTGCGGTTATAGACGCTTAACCAACACCTACACATGCACAGTACACATCGGTTTGCTATGTGGTCCACAGTTTTTGGATAAGTATTTTAGCTGTTATTGTTACCGGACCAATTAAACCTAGTGGGTCATAAATTTTTGATATATCGGAAAGTATTTTTAGTTTGGTAACTTTAGAGAAATTGTTGTGACGGTTATTAGATATAGTGTATTTTAATACGTCTTGTTTACAATTCCAAATTAATCCCAGTGTTTTAGACTCCGGTGATTTACCTAAATTGATTTCATTAGAGCAAGCCTCATTTTGAGGTAGTAGATCTGTATTATTTGATGCCCATTTAGCTAATGGAAAACAATCTGAGTTTCAAGTTTCTATTAAATTATCTCTGTTATTGCTTCTTGCTTTGTGTTACAGCCACTTAAAATATCATCCACGTAAATGTCGTATAAAATTACCTTTTTTACATCAACAATTATTGATTCAAAGCCTACTTGCTTGAGACATCTGATGGCTAAAAAGGGTGCATATGCTAGACCATAAGTTACCGTCTTTAGCTCGAAACAAGTGATTTTATTATCTACACGCCATAAAATTTGTTGATAGCACCGGTCTTCAGGATGTAGCAGAATTTGCCTATACATTTTCTCTATATCGGCTGCCAGAATGTATTTGTGGATGCGGAATCTTAGAAGTATAGAAAGCAAATCTTGCTGCAAAGGTGGACCAACCAATAGCTCCTCATTAAGACTTATACCTTCACTGCTCCTAGCGCTCCCTTCAAAAACTACTCTAATTTTGGTTGCTGATTTATTTAAATTCTATACAGCGTGATGTGGCAAGAAACAGTATTCGCAATCGTCCTCAATAGGTCCTTTGTTGTTCGAAATTGACATGTATGAATATTTTTCTAAATTTATGAGTCATTTTAAGCCAATTTGCTTAGATGAACCGAAGTTTCGAGAGTCATTTTTAAAAGGAAGTCTGACAATGAATCGATTTGAATCACGTTGATAAGTAGATAAGAAATGATTTTCGCATTTTAACTAATTTTTGGTGTATATGTTTTCCTCTTTCAGCTCTTCCATTTCCCAGAAATGTTTTAAACTATTATCCATTTCCTGTAGTGAGAGATTGGTATTTATTTTATAAGAATTTGCATGCGGAATGCTGCCACCCACAATCCAGCCAAAAACAGTCTTCTGTAAAACCGGTTGTGCTTTAGATTTTATTTGGCTTTTGCAAAGGGTATCCCAAAAAACATCTGCTCCAAGTACAATATCAATGGCACCAGTCTCCCAGAAAGTTGGCTCGGCTAATTGGATTGTGTTTGAAAAGTTAAACAATTTAGGATCAAACTTGCAAGGAGGGAAATTTTCTGTAATTTTATTAAGTATCAAACAATCTATAATTTTTGTAAATTGATTGAATCAGGATTTTATAGTTATTGTTGTGATATTTTTGACCGTGGTTATATTCTCACTTCCTCCCATAACTTGGCAGTTTATGTTTTTGATTGGTGTCGCAAGCATAATTGCTGTTTTTCGGTTAATAAAACTTGACTGTGACCGAGTACGGGATCGAGTAAAGCTCGTACATTGAAAACCTGCCCTTTAACTCAGGTTATCTGGACTACAGCTGTTGATAAAAAAGTGTAAGTAACTATAGTAATTTTGCTTGCATGATTACATGTAGTGTTTTTTGACTCGCTACCAGAATTGACGGTGCAATAAAGTATGGTGTCCTTTTTGACAATGTTTGCAGGTAGTCTGCACTTTGCATTTGCTTACTAAATGGTTGTGTCGTAAACAATTCGTACATAAATGTAGTTTTTTAGTTTCATTGTAACGGTTTTCTACGGAAAGTGCCTTAAATGTATCACATAGGTAGAGAAAATGAGATTTCTTGCACTGAGGGCAATTTGCATTGTTGCTAGATGCAAAACTAATTCTTATTTTCGTATTTTTTCACAGCTAGTTCGTTCATATGTTAGTTATTCCATTAACTGACACTTATCCTCTAAGTAATTGATTAATTTATCAATAGGGGGCACAGTATCTTTATTTTGAGATTCCCACTCCTTAGGTGTTGTGGCATCTAATTTATTTAATACTGCCACGAAAAGTTCTCGTTTACGCTTTAATGGAGCGTTTGCTGGTCAGTCCACATAATGTTTTGCATGTATGCATTTTTAGAAATGCAATACATGACAAAACGACCGGATGGGAGAGTCCAGCGAGCGCTCTGCTAAAGGTAGAATAGTTTAATCGTAATGTAGCAGCTTAAGGGGACAGGTGGTCCCAAATAAAGATGTAGATTATAAGGTCTTTATGGTGTTGCTTCACTTGTCCCCGACTGTGTTCCAGTGGCTGTGAGGCTTTAGATTAGTAGATTAAAGGTAAGTGTAATATTATTTGTCATTATTAAAATATATTTAGTAGTTTTGGTACCTCCGCAATAGAGTTATTTAGCTAGTCAAGCGAGTAGCCCAAATATAATTAAGTAGACAATATTTAACGTGACATTTGGTGGAGGCTCCCTTGATCCCAATTTTATAGTTTGTTTTGGTAACATAAAGAATGTCAAAATTTTAAATTATATATTGAAAATAGATTTTTAACAATGATTTTCGTAGTACTTTTTCACTTTCAGAACCCCTTAATGAAAGGCTTCACCTCATACATTTACAAAAAATTAAAAATAATGGTAATAATTCAAATAGTAAAATGTAATATTAGGAAAATTCCATTTGCGTAGACAGTTGAACCTGAGTATGTCGTTGCCCAAGCCTATATTGCGCTGCGTCAGCACCGGCTGAGTTGAGTGCAAAATAGCAAACCTGGCATTGTTTGTCCAACGCAATTCTACTAGATTGAATAATTTCTTGGAAAAAAAATAGAGACAATAAATATTTAACCCAATAATTAATAATAATTTCAATATGTAAGGTTTATTATATTTCACCTCCTGTTTCGAGGGGGAGGGAGGTAATTTCTACCTTCTTTTATTTTTAGTGTAGTTGTAAGATATACTTCCGGGTACAGTAAAATATTTTTTTTATCATCCTGTATAATTCTAAAAATTTCTTCCTAAAGTTAACTAAACGAAGTACCATATACTCTTGGAAGACAAGAAACTTGACTCATGGTATTAGAAACTTGGACTAAATTATTGGAGAAATGGATTCTGTGAAAGATAAGGGCATACCACACACCGTGTTAGTTATTATGAGTGTATTTTGGTACGGTGTATGAAGGGTGGTGCTCGAAATTGTTGCGTTGGCCACGATAATGTGGATAAATGTGAGGAATATGGTCCAAATTGGTTGTCAGGTACAGTAAGGGCGAGGAAAATATGTATCTCGTTGAATGTACTGCCTGACGGTAGATGTAAAGTAGATGGATTTCTACTAGCATTAAGCGTCTACATTAAAATGCCATGTAGTTATAGTTATTGTTTAAGTTGTTTTATGTGTACTGCCGTAATGTTTACTTTTTTTTCATGTTCAACAATCGTGAGAGGGTGTCTCGAGGTATCCGTGTGGAGGCTTCAGTGAAGTACCAAGAGTGTTGGAGCAGACATTACGTTGGTCAAAATGCAGAGAGTCTGAACTGAGTAGGGCTCGTAACTAGTCGAGAGTCGAGATAGGAGAGAAGTCTGGATTGAGTAGGGCTGTAAGGCTTTCCTATCTCGAGGTTGGATAGAAGTCTGGATTAAGTAAGGCTGTAAGCTGTCCTATCACCCTCCAAACCTAGTATCTGCAAATACTGCTGAACCATCACATCTTCAAGACCGGAGAAGACACCCCCAACAACCATCTCAACATTTATTGTTCTGTAATTTTTTTTCGTTCTTTTATTATGTTTGTCTTGTTTTCTTTTATTGTTGTTTGTAATGCTCCCGGAAGTAATAAATTAAAGATAGTGTATAATAAGGACATAAGCGAGAACTTTGGTGGCATTGACTGGTCTTGATTATTCATGGTATTTTTTTGGTTTGATAGTTGTAGTAGCTGTAGCAATATGCTGGAGCATATTTTCCAGCAGGGAGGGTAATGCCACGAAAAGTTCTCGTTTACGCTTTAATGGAGCGTTTGCTGGTCAGTCCACATAATGTTTTGCATGTATGCATTTTTAGAAATGCAATACATGACAAAACGACCGGATGGGAGAGTCCAGCGAGCGCTCTGCTAAAGGTAGAATAGTTTAATCGTAATGTAGCAGCTTAAGGGGACAGGTGGTCCCAAATAAAGATGTAGATTATAAGGTCTTTATGGTGTTGCTTCACTTGTCCCCGACTGTGTTCCAGTGGCTGTGAGGCTTTAGATTAGTAGATTAAAGGTAAGTGTAATATTATTTGTCATTATTAAAATATATTTAGTAGTTTTGGTACCTCCGCAATGGAGTTATTTAGCTAGTCAAGCGGGTAGCCCAAATATAATTAAGTAGACAATATTTAACGTGAATGAGCAAGCAAAGCGTCCCATGAATCAGTTGGTAGTCCTAATGACTTTAAAGTTTTTAAATTCAGTTGAAATTTATCTATTAATTTTCTTAAGCTAATAAAATCGTCCTTAGTTGCAGTTGGTAAGTTGAAAAGTTCATTAATGTGAGTTTTAATTATTAATTTTTTGTTATGGTATCTTTTCACAATCATATCGTAAGCAATTTGGTAATTATCCCCAGTTACAGCAAGGGTGTCCAACTTTTGTTGCGCATTGCCGGTTAAACAAGATAATGCCTTTTTAAATGTTATTGAGATTAGAATCTTCTTGAATTAATGACCTAAATGTGTCATAAAAAGACAGCCACTTATCGTATTCCCCATCAAAAATTGGTAAATTCATGTTCGGTAGTTTGAGGTTATGTTGAGAAGTATGAATATTATTCGACTCGCGATTGGAGATATCGGTTGCACTAGCTTCTGCATGTTTATTAATAATATCTGTAGCTATGGATGTATATTTAAAATAATCGTTTTCAAATTTTTCTCATCCAACGGTTTGTTCCTTGTCGGCGGCTTCCAAATGGGACTGAATGTGGTCAAATTCTTCCCATATCAACTTACTAGAACGAGTCTTAGTTCAGTTGGAGAGCCAGTCCCACTAGTTACAAACGTGACGTAACAGGTTAAACTAGCTTAATATTTATCGCGTAATAGTATTAAGGGCTCCAGATTTGCCATGTTGATGCGCAAAATAAAAAAATGTTTACCTATGTTTACGTATGAGAAAATACACACTATTGCATGTGAAGGAATTAAAAATGGATAAAGTAAAGGATTTCGTAGACTAAAGGACCAAGTATAGTGACGTGACCGCACCGTAATAACGTAGTGTAAAAAGATCAATGTACATAATTTCTACTCCGCGATTATAGTGACGCTCCGTAAACCGTAAAGTTCGTTCACGACCGCAACGAATTTCATCTCCTGCGTGTTATGCCTTACGTTTTCCGGCGTACTCGCGCGCATGGCGCCATCTGTACGTGTACCGGCGAGTGAATAGCAACTTCCAGTAAGTTGTAGGTTAACTGATAGCATTTTGACAGTTTGTGGCAACGAGAACACAGAACGAGAACGACTTCTGAATGAATTGTTGCTGCAACAAGCCCTGCGTCCATAATTTATTATATCTACCACGATCCACCACTGATTAATACAACCAACAATAACACTGACATGTGAGCTTATGTGCCGTTGTGTATATACTTCTCCGCTAGATGGCGCTCAATTTGTTTGAGATCATTGCGGCACTATAAATACTAACTATGATAAACTAAAAAACATATTATAAATATAATTAAACTGATTTATTCGTAGATGTGAAACCATTTGACAATAGTTGCAAGAAAATTTGCTGTAGCGTTGGTGGATATCAAATTCATGCTCTAATTTGTAGAACCAATGCAAAATTATCCCGCTGGGCTTCAAAAGAAAATCCGTTCAAAAGATGCATACGGAGCTCAAACATCACTTGAACGTATACAAAAATTGGGCATCCAAACTTTAGTATGTACAATGTACAATTCCAGGGTGCAAAGATTACTGAAACGTTTCAGTAAGGTATTTTAACAATGTTATCACTCACAATTTTTTAAACCAAACAATTCTATTATGATTGCCATACGTTTATCCGAAATTTGAACATATAAGGTATTCGAATGTTTATAATTTTTAGGGTTAGTAAAAATAAAACTTATTTTATATTTTATATTATTAAATAACTTTTATTTATTTGCAGATCAAGTACCCAAAAATTGCATAAGTTTCAGTTGGGTAGGTTTATCATAGCATTTAATTGCCTCTTATAGATGAACATGTTTATAGTATTTTTAATGGTTCTTATAAAAGCAACAAAAGTATATTCAAAAAGAGACAAGGGCGTATACTTACGTTGAAAACGAACAATATCCAATGTTTCTGCACACTATATGTACTGTTACAATGTCTATGATTTTCACAAATACACACTTTTGTAACAGTTTTGTTTTTTATTTTGAAATTCTTAAATCTTAAAGTTGTGTATGTCGTTTTATCTAAGTGTAATATTTCAACGTCAATACTTAAAACATTATAATTATGACAAAAGGTACTCTCGTATACATATATCATGGAATAGAGCTTAAAACTTAAAGCTTAATAGAGCGTAAAGCTTAAACTTTACAAATTATGAAAAAGCCAACCAATGATTTGCTGGAACATTTCACGTTATTTAAATAAGCAGCTATTTATTTAGAAAATAAATTAAATTAAATTCCTTCCGGGTTATGCCATGTAAAAATTCGTAAATATTGATGTTGCGCGAACCATGGTGCTCGCTTCTTCAGAGCTAATTGGTTTTCAAATATCTGAAAAAATTATGAAGATATAAAATTTATATTTAGAAGAGATGCTAGTGATTACTTTAAGGCAATAATGTTTATTAAATACTATAATTAATAAGGTACAAATCAACAAGCTTAACAATAATTGAAGACCTTAATTTCAAAAGGGCCGTAGTGCCAAAAAGGTAATTCTTATAAATTTAAACAATTTGTTGTAGAAAGCCTAAAAACATAATCCATATAATTTCTTATGCGTTTATTTGTTTTACTGATTCATTCTAATAGTAAGAAACAGAAAGTAACTAAATATTTGTTCAAAGTTAAGTATAAAACACCAGTTAAACGTTAAAAATTAAAAAACATCCTAGTGCCAATAATATCATAAGTAAAAAAAGATCTAAGTGCCTGGATAAATGCCATTGCTTATAACTCAGAAGTTAAGGTACTGTAAAACTCTTGGTGTTCTTCAGGCAGATACTGTATCATGTCGCGCAAATTTACTAGTTTTTCTCTAGTTATTCGATTGACAAACGGTAATTCCTCCAGTATTGTAGCAGCAAGTTGGTCAATCCGTTTTCCTTTCTTCAGTACCCGTACTTCTTCCCAGTCCTCTACGTCACTGAATGTCCTCTTGATATATATTTTTGTTGGATTAGTTTGTGATACTTTAATGCACGATGCCGTCGATATATTAAGTTTAGTGGTATTTAAAAACAAATCGGCTGCCTTTTGGAGATTCTTGAAGTCAGATTTTGTCATTTCAACAACCTGAAATATAGCATTTAAAATAGTAGGTTAACGAGAACAAGATTAAGTCGATGTTACCTTGAATGGCTTAATGTGTTTGGTATCCTGTATGAGTTTTCTGATACAATTTGGTGTGTACGACTTGCATACTCTCTTCCTTTTCTCAATGAGAGCAAAGTCACGATCGCAAGACATATAAGAATGGCAACTGACCAAAAACTTCTGCTCAATTTCTTCAAAGTTTCCATTTACAACTAGGAAAATCATTGTAAAAAGCATCATTTTATTTTTGTTTTGGCCGATACAGTTATCAGTCCAAATAGAAAGTTTTTCGCCATAAGCACGTAGGCGGCCTTCTAAAACTATTTTGAGTAAACACGACCCAACCTGATTGCTACCTCTTCCACTAACACTCGTCCCAAACACACATATGATTCGCTGGTATTGCTAATATGGATGGCCAGATTATATACAGACAACTGGTGACTATAGAACATCTGGGAATGTGTCAAGGTGGGTACAAAGAGCACCTGTTGAAGATGTATGGAAACCACACAGCTTGTGCTGTCCGGTGCTTGTGACTTGTGTATATCTTCCTTCATACATGCAATAGCTTTTTCAGATTTTCTGTGGTGTAGGTGTAACTTGGTTTTAGTTTGTGAATCACCAGGATTGATCTTGAGCATGTTAGTATATAAATCACACTTGCTACATGTATCACTTCTGGGCCTTCCAAATCTCAACTGTTTGAAATCCTTACGAAAGACATCGTAATAATAGCGGTACATCAAAGTGGAATCTGGGTGTGTTTCTTTAAATGCTTTAAACAGTCTGTGAATGTTTAAGTCCGGACTAAGGAACTGCTTTTTAGATTTGTTTCTGCTGTAATGGTTCTCTTCTACGGGAAAAGACGTTATATGATCGACTATTTGCGTGCGTATTTCAGGGGTATATTTTCTCTCTTTGGTACTTTTTCCACGATAATCTTCATACTGAATTTGCCCTTGCTTTTTCTTTTCAACGAGTATTTGCACATCTTTGTGTGATAAACCAAATGTGCATGAAAAGGTCTTTCTGCATACTCGTATATGCTGACCGTTATTATCTGGAAGAGTATAATAGACAGTGCATTGCCTACGACTTTCTGCGGGAGTGTCATATGTTCCGTGGCGTCGTCTCGCAACTCTACCGATCTGAATATTGTTCAACAGGAATGTGGCGCGTTTATTTTTGTCGGTTGAGTAATATTTTTTGAACAAAGATGATCTGTGAGAATACTTCAACCTTTTACAGCTAAACTGACATTTGCAAATTATCTACAAGTAATAAAAAACAAAAACTAAAATCCAATTTGACAATACATAACCTCTACGTTACCTTTTGTTCCGGCGGCTTTCTTGCCTGCTTTAATACATTTTTGTACGTTGTATATGGCTCTCCTGCCTCTTTCAGCCTTTTCCTTTCAGCTTTTACACTTCCAGTTCCTCTGGATCGACGTTTTGTTGAATTACCTTCCATTTTATTACACCAAGAAGCGTTAAAAACACGTGCAACAGTATATACTTTAGGTACGGCACATAGACCCTTTTGTACGAAAACTATGTGGCGCATACGCATTCTGGTATTTTGAGGTAGTAGGGAGCACTTTCTATGCGTTTCTGGCATTTATACCCTTTTTAACATTACTGGGCTAGGCACATCGAATCTTTCTACAGTAAAAACGACAAATGGTAGAAAATGGCACTTAAACCCTTTTGAAATTAAGGTCTTCAATTGTGTTATTTTTGAGAATACACACAACCATCCCTTCCAAACTCTCACTTTCGATGACGGACTATGCTTCGGCTTATTATTATCAGTACCCGCAGTAGGCGGATGAATCTGATGAGCCTGGACAGTTTATTTTAACGGCTTTCAGAGTTCAATATTAACATCCAGTAGTTTTTTGTTTTGTGTTATCACAGTTTCTGAGTCTATACTGAATAGTGCACAAAAACGGACGTGTTCCAACTTTTCACTTCCTGGTCAAGGCGATTTTTGAATTGATTTCAGGAAGTAGAATGGTGCAAGTTCTTAGGCGGTTCCAATGGTAGACTACTCTGTTGATAAGGAAATTTCTCCGCAGTATGTTGCATTTTTCTTTGGAGAGCTTGTGATCATGACCTCTCATATTTATATTGTGACTTAAATGGTAGAGGTTTCTCAGCTTTGATCTTTTTAGTCTAAACGTGTGATTCAGTACATGGAATGTGCGACGGCTACTTCTGCTGACGGTCGTTCGTCGCACAATAATTTGACGCGGTTATCAATTCCCTTTTCGAAATTAGTTTGATTAGAATAAAACACGTGGGTGTTTCGGTGATGTTCTTTATTTGGGCTCTTGGCTACCTGGTTTCAAATCAACAGATTCGTCTTCGGGCCATGCTATAATGAAGAAAAACAGTCTTAAATGTCTAAGCGTATTACATCACTCGTTTAAAATATATTACCGTCAATCACAGTCTATAATGAATGGTTATACGTCGTTGTAGTGAGGTTATGTTGCGGCATCGCGAGAACTTCGTTTTGGTCGGTACACGCTTAAAACGTAAACAAACTCTTAGTTACAATTCATTCTCACTTACATAAGTCTAGTAGTACATTTTAACATTTATTCTTTTCGTTCATTCATAAACACATGATACACTATACAAGATACATTAAAATATTCTGCACATTCACGTATCACGTTGTCTCTGTCTTCCCTCAATCCTCGCCTCGGGATTCGGACGTGTCCTTTCTCGGGCTAACGGTGGTAAGGGTTCATCATGCTTTTACTTAGTGACTCTGGTTAGCTTCGGGCTCTCACGTTTTGTGTTTTAGTAGTTGTTTAGTTTTTGCTTTGAAGCTTTCGTATGGCATCTTCTTCATGTCATCTGGCAGTGAATTGTATAGCGCTATCTCTGTAGTTTTCAAAATTGGTGCGCATCTGCTTGTTCGGTGTTTTTTTATTCTAATGTGTGTCATTGTTCTTGTTCTATGGCTATGTACTTCATTAGACTTAGTGAGTTTCATTTTGGTCTTTATGGTATTGTTTTGTAGTCTGTTGATCAGTAACATTTTGTTTAGTGTTATTCGTTGTTGTAGTGTGAGCTCATTTGCCTGCTTGTGCACTTCGTTTGTTGGTGTGTTTCTGTCAATATTGTGTAGTATTTTTAACATTTTGTTCTGTTGTCTTTGCAGTTTATTTATGTTAGCTTTTGTGGTGTCGCTCCATATGTTTATTAGGTAATTCATATTTGAGGTGTACAGACTGTTGTATATTGGCACTTTTAAGTATAAAGGTATTATAGCTCTTGTTTTGTAGAAGGCAGCTATACTTTTGGCATTGTTTCCTATTAATTTATTGATGTGTGTATTCCATGACAAATTCTCCTGTATGGTTATTCCAAGGTATTTTATTTCTGATTTTTGTTGTATTGTGGTTCCGTTTATTTGAATATTCAGTTGTATTTTGTCTTTTTTGTTGGTAAATATAAGGTATTCGGTTTTTTTTTCATTTATAGTTAGCAAGTTTGTACTGAACCATTCTTCAATCTTCGGTAAGTCTTCGTCGATCATGTGTTGTAGGCTTTCTCTGGTTTTTGCCGAGTACATGATGCATGTATCATCGGCATACATGTAAACGATTCCCTTTAGCGGTATATTTAGCAGGTCATTAGTGTATAGGATGAACAGTGTAGGCGGTAGAATTCCTCCCTGGGGGATGCCATATTCTGCCATTTTTACATCACTATATTGTCCTCGGATTCTTGTTATCTGCGGGCGTTCGTGTAGGTAGGTTTCCAGGAGAGTGTAAAATTTTCCTCTTGTGCCTATTGACTGGAGTTTGGACATTAAAATTTGTTTTGATATCGTATCAAACGCCTTTTTTAAGTCGACAAACATACACATCACGATTTGTCTATTGTCTATTTTTTCCTTTATATCGCTAATTAGGTCAAGCACTGCTGTTGTTGTGCCGCAGTTTTTTTGGAAGGCATATTGTTGTTTGCTGATGATATTGTTGTTCTGTATATGTTCATTAAGTCTTTTGTGTATGACTTTTTCTAATACTTTGTTGAAACTTGTGGTTAATGAAATGGGCCTATAGTTTTCTACTTTGTTTTTTTCTCCGCATTTGAATATGGGTGTGATAATTGTTTGTTTAAGATATGTTGGGAATCTTCCTTCGTGTAACACTTTGTTGGTCAGTTTAGTCAGCACGGGTGTTAATGCGGTTTTGTTTTCCTTTATGAGGTTTGTTGTTGTGTTGTCAATTCCTGGTGCTTTGTTTAGTTTTAGCTTGTCAATTATCTCTCCGATTTCTTTTTCGTTTGTTTCATATAGTGCTGCATCTGGGTATATGTTTTGTGTTTTTTGTTGATATATTTTATTGTGTACAGCTATTTGTTTTTCAGCAAGGTCTTTCCCTATATTTGCAAAGTAGTTATTTATTTCGTTTGCTATGTCTTCGCTTTTTACCAGAATTTGGTTATCGGTTGTTATCTGGTCAATAGTTGTGGTTTTATTTTTACTTTTTATTTGCGAATTTATGATGTCCGACAGTTTACGCTGATTGTTTTTGTGTCTATTGAACAGTTTTTGATAATATATCATTTTAGCATTTTTTATTAGTTTTTTCGTTGATTGTTTTTTCTGGTGGTATGTTTCTCTTAAAAAGTTATTTTGGGGATTTCTTCTATGTCGCTTGTGTAATTTGTTTCGTTCTTTAATCTGTTGTATCACCTTCTCTGTTATCCAGTCGTTACCCTCTCGCTTTCTTATTTTTTTCTTTGTTTGATTTTTCCTCGTTGTTTCTTCCACAATTTTAGATAGTTCCTCAAAATTATCGATGTTGTTTAGGGTAAGCTTCTGTATGTCCTTATTGTTTTTTATTTTGTCTGTTTGTATGTATTTGTAAGTGTGATAATTCGGTTTTGGTTTATCAGTATTAATTGTGGTAATTATAGCATTGTGATCCGATAGATCAGAGCATACAATTTTTATTTTTTCAATTTTGTCTGGTATGTTCGCTAAGACATGATCAATTATGGTATGATTACCGTTAGGATTTCTGCGTGTATAACTTTTTCTTGATGTTTTGTTTATTATTTTGTAGTTATTCTCGGTTAGAGTTATTTTATAGTCTCTTGTTATTTCGCTTTTTTCTCTTATATTTATATTAGTGTCTCCAATTATTATATGCGGTTTTCTACGGTTTAATATGTTGTTTCTAAACACATACCTAGTCGTGTTATAGGGTATGTTGGGTGGTCTGTATACTAAGGTGATGGCAGTGTTGTAGGGTTTCAGTGTTATTTTTAGTATTTCTATTCCTTGGATACTGTTCTTTGTGTTGGTTTCATATTCTATGTTCTTTTTTATATAAATCGCCAGACCTCCACCACGCGTGCTTCTAGACAAATATTCCGCATTGTATTTATCCAGTGCATACATCTGCTCATCGCTCGGAGTAAGCCATGTTTCCGTTAGACCTATTATATCTGGTTTGTGTAATTTTGATATTATTTCCACTTCACTTATTTTATTTTTTAGACTTCTGATGTTGTGTAAGTATACAGTGTAGTGGCTCATTATAGTTTCCTGTTTATTGTTTTTTTTTTACTATTCTACTTTACTGTAATTTGTCTATGTCTTCGGTGCTGTTGATTTTTATTCTCCTGTCTCCTTTTTTCTTTCTCATATAGACGTTTCCATCTATTGTCCAAGCATATGCGTAGTTCTTGTCTTTCTTTGCTTGTCGGCAATTGAAGAATAAATTGGCCGTTTGCACTGTTAACTGTTCGTTTATGTAAATATCTTTCTTTCCTTTTAATCCACATTCATCTGTTTTAATTGATTTAATGGCTTTCCTGCTTTCCAATATTTTGTCTTTGCTTGTCTTATTTGACAATTCGACAACAATTGGACCGCACTCCTGCCTTCCCGGCTTTCGTTTGCATGATACAACTTCTGTTCTATCCAATTTAATATGTAGACCTTGCATCACCTTTTCAACGATCTCTTCAACCTTTTCAACACCATTTCCTTCTGCTTGTTGCTCTATACCAGTTATTATGATGTTGTTTTTAATTTTGTCTTTTTCGTTGTGTTTTATGGTATCTTCCAGTATCTTGATTCTCTCCTTCATGGTTTCTTTCTCCTTCCTTTCCTCCTTGATCATCTTCCAAAGATCTTTGTTCTCTTTCTCAATCTTGTCTAGAGTGTCTGACATAAATTGCATAGATCTTTTTATGTCTTTCATTGACGTGTATAGTTCGTCAGTTTTATTTGGTTCTATTTCGCTTTCGCTTGAGTTCTCATTTTTAGCGCTTCTAGTTTTAGGTTTGTTTTTGTCATTTTCATTTAATTATTTTTGTTTGTTTTTGTATTGTTTATGTTTACACAAGGATATTACAGAGGAAAAGGACTTAGACAAGGTTACCCTTCACACACCCTGAGCCTGTAGGGGTGACTAACACAACAAACAACAAGGCCGCGGATAGATAGGGATTTGTTTTATGGTATATGTATGTATTGCTGTTGTTGGGAGTTCCCGCTCAAAAATTCCACCGGGTGATCGGTGACCGGTTCGTATTTGATAAAAAATGCCCGTACAGCTGTAGTACTTACGGTTCTCCACTCTAAAAAAACAACAATTTATGATAGATCTACCTGAACAATGGAAAAACAAACTATCCAGAAAGGTGATTTACTGGCAACTGGAGACGCAATTATTAGGTATTCTAGATGTTCTAAATTGATTCTGTTGACGTTGTACTTTGGGCGCGGTTTTTAAATAAATCTATAAATAGATGGTTTCTGTTTATGTCTACAAAATCGTTAAGAAGCAAGCTTCTTAAATATGCATCTTTTTAGATTTATTAATTTCATGGATTAGGGTAATGTTGTCAGTATTTATTTGGTGATTATATTCATTTAGGTGTTTGAAAACACTGGAATTTTGGTTCTTGGTATGTTCTTTTAATCTTTGGAGTAGATTACGTCCGCATTGTCCGATGTATATTTTATCACATCCACCACAAGTGATTTTATAAATGCCACTTTTTTGAAGTTGATTAGATGTTGGTTTGGTGTTGACAATTTGGTTGCCTATTTTGCTCTTAGATTTGAACGTAACAGTACTGTCGTTTCTTGCTAGCATGGATTTTATTTTGTATGACTTTGTTCCTTGATAATCAAGAGAGATGAACCTGTTCTTATTGGTGCAGTGTGGGTAAAGCTTATTAACAATATGTTTTGAGTGTATTTTATTGTAAATGCATTGCATCTCCTTCATGTTAAAACCGTTGTTAAAACCAATTTGTAGGATATTTGAAATATCAAATTTAAATTCTTCGGTCCTGAGGGGAACTGTTAGTGCTCTGTTGAATAAATAATTGAATGCTGCTTGTTTGTTATTGTTGGAGTTATAAGAAGTTTTTATCGTTTTCTAATATATTTTCCTGTCTAACCGTAGTGGTGAAAGATAATGAATTTCATATTCTTTGTCACTATCAGATTACACCGAGTTTTCTTTTCTCTTCTACTTCCTTGTCACGTAGTTGTCCTATGCTGCGTCCATATGTCACACATATAGTACAAATAGTACTATATAGTACATATAGTAGAAATTGTATGGAATTGGCACCGCTGCTAGTAAGGGTTCTTTTTCCAAGGACCTCAGGGTTGAAATGGTCCGCGGATATAAACGTCCACCATAACGTCTCTGCAACTCCATATTTCCTATAAATAAATATCACATAAGAAACTTTATCACAAATAGTTACATTTAAATAATTTTTTTTTCAATAGTAAATAAGATAATTTTTAGAACTGTTGCAATTTACAAATATTTGTTTTATTTATGTTAACATCACTGTTTATTTGTGACTCAAGTGTATATTATATAATATATAGCGTGTAATTAAAATAAGGTGTGTTCCCCACATTAAGATATAATAAAAAGTTGTGATGACACACGACATCTTCAAAGGGAACACATTTTTGTTGCTGATCAATTAAGTAAGAAATCTTTTGATATTTTAAGATATTTTTATAGCAAGAAATATAATACTTTAAATCATGTTTTTTTGCTTCAAAATTGTCTTGAAGTCGGCATATTTAATATTGAAATTCCAAAATGTAGTATTGTTTTCCGAGTCGCATGATACATCACATATTGACGATGAGATTTAACAAATCACCTTTGAAGCAAAATGATTGTAGTTTGCTTGAAATTGTCTTGACTTTGTCTGTTAGTATTTCACTTAAAAATGCAATTTTCAAATTGAGAATATCAGGACAAGTAAGATTGAAGAACTAAATGTTGTGCTCTAAGACTGCTTGTAGGTTTCATTGTTTTTGTATATCGTTATCATTTTCATTGTAATACATTTTAATCATTTATGAATACTATAAGGTGATCCTTACTTATTTGGCTTATTTTTTTTTTTCAATCTGAATATCTTTAAAGAGTCTATGCTGTTGAAACAACAAAATGTTTTTCCAGAATGTTAAAATAAAATATCGTGGTTGCTACCACCGACTGTAACAAAATGTACTGCAAATTAAAGAAGACGCTTCTATATCATTATCATATCCTAATCATATCATCTGCACGGTCTATTATCGGCAGTAGGTAGTGGTCGACGCCGACAAAGAATCAGGCGGGACCGCCTGGATTTAGCGTGGTTTCTGCCGACCTAAATGTAGGTTTATGGTGGGTCTAGTGAGCTTTTCGTATCCGCAACGCAATTTAACGTCTTAACAAGTTAAAACATAAGGAAACCGTATATTGGCACTGGGATTAAATTACTATTCGCTAGAAACGGACGAAATATTTTAACTTTTAGGTCGTTCCCTAATTTGGAGCCATCTATAGGAGTATCACTAAATTAGTAACAAAATTGTATCAACGAATTATTTACAATGATAAAAGCTAAGATGTTTTCCACAGGAAAAAAACAGGGTGTTACCAAGAAACTAATAAAATTACAATAATAACGTCCAGAAGGAAAGACAGAAGACCATGTGCCTCCAAACTTACTAGGTAGCGCAAATATGGGTATTTTTTGGAGATAAGCAAACAATCCTCTGAGCGAAGCGTTGCTGATCATAATCCCTCTTTGGATATGCATCATTTCGTCCCTTCTTCCAACTTTCATATTCCTTATGCACGAATCCATTAGTTGTAGTATGGTTTCTTGATACTTCAGATTGTAACCAAAACCGTTTATTCCTGCATGTTTTCCGTAAAGAGCTTGTGAGTTATGTACGTCAAACCAATTGTTCACAAGTAGAACAAAATCAGAAAATTTTTTATATTCAGGACGACCTTTTAATGTTTTGTTTTGTCCCCGGCCGACAGAATTGCTTTTACAACCGAATGGGACCACGTTCTCGCTGCTGGTCGTTCAGCTTGTCGTTGAGTCTGCTGAGCGTCCAAAAGTTGCTGTGTAATGCGAAAATCAACCTTGATATCTCCCTTGTTACTGTTGTCGACAATTTGTTGGTACACATCAGCGACGAATATGTTATTCCAACCCTGTAACCGAAGCCCATCATGCACAAACCAGTTCCTTAACAATTGAAGATGTGGCACATCCGCAAATACAAAAATCAAATTGCTTCATAGGATGCTGAAAGTACGACTTGTCCTCGGTGATGCCTTGTTGTCCTAAAACACCCTTGTTTCCCATATCACTTGTTGCAGCAACAACATGATAACCGGCATCATAGAGCTGCATTACCGCTTCAATCAAGATGTCCTTCGTCATTGTCGTGTCATACTTATAGAAAATGGGCTGTTTCCATTTTCCAAATAAACAGCGGACTATGATTACTTGCACTTTGGAGTGTGGACCCACTATTTTCTCCAACTTCAGATCTAGCTGTACATCACCTAATACAGCCATTTCATCAAATAGCACAGCAACTTTATCCCACGATGAGAATTCCTTAGTTTTTTCTCGCATTAACTTTAACACATCGATTAGAAATCCCTCCCGGGCGTCAAATTTATTCATTGCCCATCTTCTCAATGAGCACAGTTACGGTAAAAGGTAGTTTAACTTCTGTTGAAGATACAGATATGCATTTCTGCTTACGCTGCGTAAGGAAATTGCGGCTGCGTAGTCATGCGTAGACCATTTAACCCATTTCTTACCTTCGAGTTGTTTTACGACTACGTAACTTACCTGATATTTTCGGTTACGATTTACTGCGCTCCGTGACAAGTAGATCTTTTCCTCTTGGCGGCGTGCGAGCAACTTTCATATTCCATATGAACGAATCCATTAGTTGTAGTATGGTTTCTTGATACTTCAGATTGTAACCAAAACCGTTTATTCCTGCATGTTTTCCGTAAAGAGCTTGTGAGTTATGTACGTCAAACCAATTGTTCACAAGTAGAACAAAATCAGAAAATTTTTTATATTCAGGATGACCTTTTAATATTTTGTTTTGTCCCCGGCCCACAGAATTGCTTTTCCAACCGTTCAGTCTGCCGAGCGTCCAAAAGTTGCTGTGTAATGCGAAAAGCAACCTTGAGATCTCCCTTGTTACTGTTGTCGACAATTTGTTGGTACACATCAGCGACGAATATGTTATTGCAACCCTGTAACCGAAGCCCATCATCCACAAACCAGTTCCTTAACAATTTAAGGAGATGTGGCACATCCGCAAATATAAAAATCGAATCTGCTTCGTTCATAGGATGCTGAAAGTACTACTTGTCGTCGGTGATGCCTAGTTGTCCCAAAACACCCTTGTTTCCCATATCTCATGTTGCAGCAACAACATGATAACCGGCATCACAGAGCTGAATTACCGCTTCAATCTAGATGTCCTTCGTCATTGTCGTATCATAGTTATAGAAAATGGGCTCTTTTCCATTTTCCAAATAAACCGCGGACCATGATTACTTGCACTTTGGAGTGTGGACCCACTATTTTCTCCAACTTCAGATCTAGCTGTACATCACCTGATACAGCCATTTTATCAGAGGTTAGCACAGCAACTTTATCCCACGATGAGAGTTCCTTAGCTTTTTCTCGCATCAATTTCAACACATCAATTAAAAATCCCCCCCGGACGTCAATTTTATTCATTGCCCATCTCCTCAATGCGCACAGTGAGGGTAAAGGATAGTTTAACTTCTGTTGAAGATACAGATATGCCTTTCTCCTTACGCTACGTAAGGAAAGTGCTGCTGCGTAGTCATCTATTGACCATTTAACCCATTTCTTACCTTCGAGTTGTTTTACGACTACGTAACTTACCTGATATTCAAAACGGCTCCGAAAATTTAAACAAGAACAAATATTAGAAATCTGACATCTATGCAATTTGTAATATTATACTCAATACAGGTGGGGCAGATTCCACAACCACTGGCGGCTCAGCTTCCTCTAGCACTAGCAGCGCAGCTGGAATATTCTCAGGCTCCGGGGACATGCTTTCCTTATCCAGAGCATGACGTTCAACTGCCTCTCGTCCCAAATTGATGGACAGGAAAGACTCCTTGGCCATTCGATGCCCTTTGATGGCTGCAGTGCCAAGGAAACTAACTAAGCTTCGTCGTTGCTTGTTAGTTTGTCCTTATGCGGTGGACCACCGCCAGTCCCACGGCTGTTTTCTGAGGGCAGCCTATTTCGACTTCGTCTTTGACGTTAGGTCATGCCATCTCTGCAACAATAACATTGATTGTAAAAAAGCTGGCAAGTGTTAGGACCTACATTTGAATGTGCTAATATTATAATTATATCCAAATATGTGTAACAATACATTCGGTACTTACTTTTCGCCAATGCTTCCAATCTTTATGGGCGCCAAGAATTGCATTAATTGCATGCTCAATTCCGCTCATTCCTTTGCAGCAATTTAAACTGTAAACTCGCTGCTAAACTTGCTACGTCGTAAATTTGGAAGCCGGTGGTCAGGTCAACAACCAAAAAATATTTAGAAGATCCTAGCTGTTCAAATATTTCGGAAACATTGGGCAAAGGGAAAGCATCAGCAATAGTATTAACTTCCGAAAATCTATGACGACACAAAACCGCTTTTTCCTTGTGAATCTGGCTTCTTAAGCTGGTCGCCCATATAGCTGGTGTGGCGGAAGTGTGGTTCTGGCAGTGGCAACTGATATTGGGGTGGTATAAGTGTGACGAGATTGTGAACTGGCGAGTGGATGGTTTAACGTGCACCTAAGTGACGCAGCAGCAGACTTGGCGTAGTAGCAGGAGTGGCAGCTTGTCATTTCACTGAGTGAGTGGCGTGAGTGTTTCATTCGGCACTAAAATGTCGTCGTCAGAGGATGAACCTGTGTTGGCGTTTTTACAAATTGCAAACTTAAACCACTTCCAACAGCGACGTCGAAAATACTGGGTTCATCCACTATGGTAAAAAAAAACTATGGGAACTATAATATTCTTAAAAAACACTTAAGTTTTGACGATAAAAAATTTTAAGTCTTTTATCGTATGAACAAAAAACAATACAGGAAATTATTAAAAAACTTTGCCCTGAAATTCAGAAAAGGGATACAATATGAGTAGAATGACTGAATCTTTGAAAGGTAGTTTACAAATTCGATTATTTTTATTTTTAAATTTAACATCTAATTACGTATAAGGTGTATTAGGTATTGTAAGTCTCTACATTTATCCTTGCTATAATATTATTTATTTATATAAGATATATTATATTATTATATATTATTGCTTATGCTCTCGTTAATCTGAATCTGACGACCTACACCGTAGTTAGAACGCCCAACGGTGGTGTCCAAAAATAGATTTTGATTAGCGAGGATTGGCGTCATAGCAATATGGCCATCAAGTTTGCAGTTTCAGGTGCGCACACTATATTGCAAAATAAAATAGCAGAATTTAATGAAATATAAATTTATTAAAGATACAAACTAGTTTATATATTGGAGATCACTTCACTCTGCATAAAACCGGAGCAAACCATAACGTTGTATTGATCATCTGAATGAAAAGCAAATTTATAGATTTATTTCATTGATTAAATTAGTAGAATCCCCCCAGAAGTTGATTTTTTTAAATTTACCTTTGTTTTCAAATGGAAGAATGTTTTTTCTAAAAATGGTATGTGTAACAATCCCATTAAAAAAGTCTACGTTATTGATATTATGGCATTTTCTTTTGGTCATTTATTGCGCACTAGCGCAATAAATGACACTAACAATGCGCTCAATCAGTGATCTGTGCATTGTCGATGCAAAAGTTTTACCAAAAGAAAACGCGATGAATGTATCACGATTTAAATAATAAAAAAATAAAAGTAATTATTGTCTTGATCACTGGTAAAAAAAACATTGTCAAAATCCTAAGCCTTACCAGTTCAGCCGTACTTAACCAGTTCTTAAGAAATATATTTGTTCATTTACGACATATATTATTAACAATAATTATTGTTGGGTTGTTATACATCATAGACAAAAAGCTTTATTACTTTTAGTAAGAAAATATGTCTTCTAAGAAAAGGTGTGCTATTCTACTAATACAAGATACTGCTGTAAATTAAATCGTGCAAATTATTTTTTGTTCACAAACGGCCTGCTCCTACCAACTCTCTAATAACTCTCTGTTAGCTTGCCAAGGGAGTTACGATGAAACTTAGCAACGATTACTCTCGGTAGTCGCAATCGGTGCAAAGTTGTAGCTTAAATATTGTCTCGATGACAGCCGAGTAAAATAGGTTGTAAAGTTTCATCTTAATTTCCTTGGCAACTTAACAGGATGAAAGTAGAGAGTTGGGAGGAGTGGGCATTAATCGGATGAGCAATAACAATGTCATGACTTCCTCCGCAAACTTACTAAAACTATATAAGAACAAAGTAAATATAGAGCATATTTTAGGGACTACCAGTAATTGGCTTCATTGGCTGTATTGACATCCAATGGTATCTGACAATTTGGCCACCTTGGTGATATGGTCGCTGGACCGGGGGGGATTATTAAGATGTCAGTCTCATCCAACATTCTTGAGCTGAGGTTAATTATGCCCATTTTATACTGCCGTTTCTGCCTGTCATTCTTTTTTTCCATGTCTGACAGTAGGGCTTAATACAAAGTATTTATCAGAACTATGATTATCACTTGGTAGATCTTTGCGTTGAAGGCAGTCTTCTTTCTTTCTTTCGAAAAATTCATCAGCGGATTTGTTTACATCATGTAAAGTTAGTTTCCGTTTTAATTTATATATTGTAGAACTTTTATTATTGCAATCATATTGCTGTAGACTTTCCGGTAGTGCATCATCCTGTGATAGAACTTCAACATTTTCAGAAATGTTTTCATCACTATAATTAATTGCTTCCTCTCATCTATCACTGGCATCTTGCGTTTCAGACATGTCATCGTTTGTAGATATTTCATTTATAGATGATTCAATGGGAGGTGACGATTTCATATTTCCAAAAGCTTGACGAGATTTTGTAAATGGTTGAATGAATGTCATATATTCTGCAAGATAATAAGGACGTTTTGAGGTAGTTCCTGAGCCTGAGGGAGTATATTTCTTCAAATGTTTCGTGTAATTGCCGAAGATTTTTCCATCTGGCCTTGCAATGTGCTACAGTAACTGAAACAACAACCACATTAGTACCTACATAATAAATTTGAATTATTTTATTAATAAAACAAAGTAAAAATATTAAAATTAAATATTTATATTATTTTCAGGTACTTTGCCACAGGTTGCAATATAATGTTACTGTCGTGTTACTTCTTGAGAGGTTACACTACTATAATCTCCTACCAGAGAGACATGGCTACAATCAGCCAGAAGGTACTGGGACATATGGAACCTACCAAACTGCGTAGGTAGTGTTGACGGGAAACATATTCGTATTAATTGTCCAAGAAATTGTTGTTCCCAGTTTATAAATTATGAAGGATATTTCTCACTGGTTTTGGTGGCTGTGGCAGATGCTGATGGACGGCTTTTAATAATAGATATTGGCGAATATAGTAGAAATAGTGATGGCAAAGCATTAAGGGAAAGTGGATTTGGTAAACGTTTATTTTCTGGCACATTACAGTTACCAGAAACATCAGCATTGCCAGGGCAAAATAGTAATTTTCCCCACTATTTTGCTGCTGATGAAGCTTTTTCGTTGATGACGAATATGATGAAACCCTATCCTAAAAGAACGTGACAACAGAAGAAGAGTATTTAATGGAAGATTATCAAGAGGTCGGAAATCAGTCGAGTGTGTCTTTGGACTAATGACAGCAAAATTTAAAATTCTTCAAACTCCAATCAAAATGAGTGTGACGAGGGTAGATTCAACTATTCAAGCGATATGTGTATTGCATAATTTCGTTCGAAATGAGGAAGGATTGTTTTCCCAACCTTGTGGAGGGAACGGTAATATTGCAAACATGGAGACTGGAAATGAGCTGCTGGAGACACCAAGAGTGCCTAATCAAAGGAGAGCCACCAATCCAGCCATAGCTGCGGGAGAAAAACTCTGTGATTTTTTCTTAACTGCGGAAGGTTCTCTGAGAAATCAAAGAAGATTTTTTTTGTGTAATAATAAAGCTTCTACTAATTAAGACCATGCCTTTTATTTTTAAGTAGGTAAGCAGAATCTTTTAAATAACTTCTGACATGAGATAGCTCTTATTTGGACAACATTCAATTTTATGTTGAAGTGTTTGTCTTTCTTGCAATAATTCTTGTTTTGCAGCTAAAATTTAGTACATATCTTAAATTATAATTAGTGAGACAATTAAAAATCAAGCAATCATTACTTTAAACAAAAAGTGGTACACTTACCTCCTTCACCAATCTCCATAGTAATTTTTTTCCAGGCGCGCTCTTAAACATGGTTCATGTGATAATCTGTTCGCGTATTATCATAGAGACATGGCGTTCATGCATTAGTTTACATTGGCCAATGCACCATATCACTGCCACGTCACTATCACACTTCCGCCACGCCAGCTATAAGGGCGACCGCCCTTAGGAACGATAAGCAGTGGACGATATTGTAAGGGCTTCTTGAATTACGAATTATTTCTTCCTCGTAATAACTACCATCACCACCGTAACGTGGGATACCGCCACCTCGTCTTTTTTTCTTCTCGGACCACGGTATCGCCAGTGGTTCTTCCGATGGTCCATGTATTGCTGTTGGTTTGGTCAAATTACTGATGCAGGTTTTTTTTTCTGGGGTTATTTAACCCTTATTATATTATTCTGCATATATCTGGGTAATGAGCAAATATGATGGCAGTACTCATTTCTGTTTTTAAGCGAACAATGGTGGTGTCGTCACTTTCTCTGGTGGTTGCCAATATTATTCTCGGAATTCGGAGTTATTGGAGGGGGTCTTTTCTTTTTATACTCGCAGATTGTCTGATCAAATTAGTTGATTTCGATTTCTTCGATTTATTTTTTCTTTTCTGTTGCTGCGGTGATTTCTTTCTCACAACAAAATAATAGGATCATTCATTTTGAAAGGTGTGAATATTGTTTTCTTTTATAAATGCTAAAAGCAACCAGACCAGATATCAGATATTACAAAAATATCTGACAAAATCATTTAAATTAAGTAAATAAATAAAATAACTTTGCCAATTTACTCAACCTATCCAATTATATACTTTAACGAAAGAAATTTGAAATCATAATATTATAACCCAACTATAATTAATTTTCCCCAATTATGCCCTGTTCCAAAAATGCCATTATAATCTAATATCTAATCTTATAACTATACATTACAATTAAGAAATGGCGACTACATAGATATTATATATTCTCAACTACAATTTTTTGATATAACACTGGTGCAGAAGCAGGCGTGCTTGTCTGCTCGATTATAGGTGCAGTCGGGATGACTAGCACAATCGGTGTCGTTTCCCCGTTCTCATCTGGCTTGGTTTGAGCATCATGGTACTGTTGGGTCAGTACCCAAGATGTTAGCACGGACCATAGGCTCGCCAACATTGCAAATCCCCAGCCTCAGGTTTTGATGCCTAATATGCTCAAAGTGTACATGCCGATGTCAACAAACCATCTCCATATGTAGCTAAGTGTATTTCGAGCTATTATTTTAATTTCGCTATAATTAAAAAGGATTGCTAAATCAAAATCATCGGTGCTTGTAGTATATCCCGTTACTTTGCGGGTTATATAATCTGTGCGTGCTCTACGTTCTGTTGCGAAAAGAAAATTATGTTGCATTTTGTCAATTTCATACTTTGGGTTGCATAAACATACTCTCATTATCTTCTGTTATTGGCAATTCATTTAACATGAAGTTGTACGCCTAATCTCAGCTATTTTTGGAACGCATTTAATGATATATAGTACTTCACCAAAAACTCTACCTACATTCCCTTGTTCACTTTTTATAATTGTTGTAAATGGATATCAAGCTTAAGAAGCTAAGAGCAACCTATTTCTAATAATTTCTCGTTCTAATTTAATTTGGAGGAAATGTCGAGACACCTGAATTTTGACTTTACATAAGCCATTAAATTCACATTACTATTTGCGATGGTATTGTTTTCCATGTACAGACTTATTCACTTACAATTAATTTTGAATGTTCGGTAACCCAGCACCTTCGATTGCAAAAAAAAAACCCTTTCAATCATAGTTAAAGCAAATACCCCTTTGCCTTCCTCCACAAGATAATTTTGTGCTGTTTTGGTATTATTAATATGGATTACTGTTGCCTTATCCTAGTAGATGATACCTAGCCCTACATATTCGTTTAATTATTGGTTTTTGCCCATGTAGTTTCTCCAAAGCCCGGATCCATACAGTAGCCCACCCAAAAATGGACAGGTGACTTTGCTAGTAGGGCTAATTCCCCGGTCTCTAGTCTCGCAGTGGTCCAGTATGAATGGATCTTGATGGTGACACTTGCGCTTACCAGTACATCTGCAGAGGTATGTCCCTCTTCGCTATAAGTAGCTCCATCATATCGCACTTCCATCGTAATCCCTGCCAGTGCGAGAAAATCCGTACTGGTGTTGTATGGTTCGATCTCAGCAGTATCTGTAAAATCTGTAATATCTGTAACTTCTGATATCTGTAATATCGTTAAACTTATCTGCATGGTATTAACCTTATCCTTTTCTTTTGTCCCACTATTATCTCTCCCTATACATAACGCTTTACAGTTTAATGTATTATAATTCCTTTGTAAACTTTCTCCATACCCAACACATACATTTTGGGCGCTTTCAGTAGTTTTTTTTTGTCTGTAACATTGATCAATCTTACCGGTATCTCGTTGTTTTCGCTAACCGATGATATTTCGTATGAACTGATTCCACGAGGATATCTGTTCCAGGGTCGACTCCCGGTAGTATGGCTTGGCATACTACTCTGAACGAGTAGGCACTAACAATTCTTCCTTCAGTAGAACAGGACAGGGACCAATCGCTTGTTCTGCGCCATAATCTATCCTTGCCCCTGCTGAATGTATTCCATTCCTAGTAACTTTCAAAGCTGTCGTTTGTTTCGTATTTATCGGTAAACACGAAACCTCCTGTTTGTGTTTATCCTTCTGGATTCATGTGGATCTTGCGCTAAAATTATTATCACCTTCCGGTCCTTTCTCCATGGTCAGACAAAATGTTTCCCTTTCTTGTACTGGAACCTGATACGCTAGAGTTAGTTTTACGCCTCCAACAAAATAACACCAAATTTAAAATTCATTACGCAATTATAAATTTTATTATAGAAATTAAAATAGTGGAATTTTAGGAAACTATTAGATTCGCCCAGACTTTTATTATCGATACACTAGCGACACTAGCTAAACTTAATCTAAACTACAAGACAAATGTAAGGCATGTACAGTACAACACGCGAGACTGCTGACGATGCAGTAGCGCGAACATCTACATAGGGCCCCCGACCAAGGCGACCGGACAGGACCGTCCTATGACTTATATATCTTCATAAATCTATTCCTAGTAGACCATCTGCTTCAAATGGTAGATAATCGTATACTGTTGTCACTATTAGAAATTCTCTAAATAAATAATGTTTATATGTTACTTGATCCATAGTAGACATGGACAATAGTCAAAGAATATTACAACTATAATCAAAATACAACTAAACAAAGCGTACAGCGTACAGCACATCATCAATGATTCCGCGAACCTGTCTCAGTCAAATACTCATCCACGCTATAAAATGCTTGACCAACTAGATATTCCCTAAGTTTTTGCTTAAATTTTTGCTTAGTTGATGTGCTTCGAATATCGGTCGGACGTACGTAAAAAGTCCTGACCATCATGTAATATGGTTCCCTCTCAAACACGGATGAGGTGTGCCGCGGGCATACCAACAGAGATGCACTGCGCGTCTGCATCGATGCCGAGATATCTCCATTTGTGACAAATTTACTTGCGTTATCCCTGCAGAAGGACAATAGTCGAAACAAATACAGACATGCCAAAATTAATAATTTATATGTTTTGAACACCTCTCTACATGATTCGCGGAAAGAAGGGCCCAACATACAACGCAGAAACCTCTTTTGTAGACGAAAGACGGAACTCATCTTAGGTGATGAACCCCATATAATTCCGTAGCTGAGGATCGATTCAACGTTGGAGGCGTAATATATCCTAAGACAGTCAAGGTCAACACTGCTTCTCAACTTGTAGAACGAATAGTATGTTTTGTTTAATTTTTTTTTGATATACTGCACATGCTCGTCCCACCTCAGATTACTCTGCAAACAAATCACCAAGAATTTCACGCTCTCATCCACAGGTGTTCCATTACCCGTTACGACAAAAATTGATGTAGTTGGCGCCTCTAATGACTACTACAAACTTTTTGCAGTTTAAAATCATGCCATTGTCTCTGCACCAACTACTCATTCGTCTAACAGCATCAGTGGTCGCGGCTGAAAGACTAGCCAAGCTGTGGCTCTTAATAATCAATGTCGTATCATCAGCGAATAGGTACAGTTCACCATCGGGAAAATTCCCTGCCAAGTCGTTCATAAATACCAGGAACAAAAGGGGGCTCAAAATCGATCCTTGCGGTACTCCAGCGAAGGACCCAGAAGAAGAAAGAGGACCTGCAGCATCCGCCACACACACACTGTGTTGTCTGTCGTGCAGCTAGGACTCTATCAGACCGCGCAGTGCCTCTCTACCTTCTAAACCAAAGATTACAATAGTTTGCCCTTTACTAGCGATTTCATTACCTATAATTCCCCTTAAACTTACGTTGGATTTGCTTAATGGCGTACTACCTACCCAATATTTCTTAAGAATTGTTATTGGTGAACCTGTGTCCACTATTAGTTTTAACTCACGGCTACCCAATTCTGCTATAATAAAACAATTATCCTTAGTTTCTATACTCCCGTTTAAACGTGGATTATTTTGATGTTCATTCTGATTATATGATGGATGTTTTTTCTTATTGATGATTTAATATTTGTTCGCTAGTAGGAATGTCTGTTCGTGTTAGTCGATTCATTACGCGTTCATTCGGAGAGCCTAATACTGTATTCCGAGGAGTATTACGATGGTTCAGTAACGCCAAATAGATATCGGTACAATCCTGGTGACATTTTTTTATACCTTTTGCTATCTGAAAATAGCGCTCTGCTAGTCCATTGGATCTTGGAATTGGGCAAATTCTTTTGGTGAGTACTGTGGTCCGTTGTCTGATTCAAGATTACGAGGGATACCATGTACAGAGAACTATTTCTTTAGAATGTTGCGTACGTTGTTCGAACACGTGTTATTTAGGCGTTCAAAGTCAAAAAATCTGGAATAAGTATCCACAATGAGAACGTTTTCTTCTCCCAAACAGTGGAAGATTCCCCTAGGAAGATTTGGTACTTGTTTTAACATAACCTCTTCCTTATCGTTGTTTCTCTGCGTTTGACAGACTGGACATCTCCACAAGTCGTTACATCGGTGGACATCGTCCTATACCTTGATGTTCGCTGTGTATCTTCATTAAAAAATAGTTTTTGTCGTTGTTCGGGACTATGATTTTATTTCCTTTGAATAATAGTCCTACGTGGTGAGTTCATCCCGGAAGCAAAAATATGGTTGTAGTTCTGGGTATAGCTGTTTTTCCTAGGCCAACCTTTGTTACGTGCGCTTCTCACTTGCCTACCTTGGCGCCATCCTTCTGTTCTCGCTCGGTGCCCCTGCCAGCTCAGTGAAAGGGGGGGGGGGTCGGTTCTTCGGCAGTATTTCTATAAGGCCACGTATGTTACCTGAAACTTGGGGAAAAGGCTCAAACACAAGAGCCGGGTTTTGGGGTAAGAAGTACGACAGGAGACAAGGTAATAAACTACCAACGTATTATTAAAAAATAGAAATTAAGTGCAAAATGGTATATGGATAAATAAAAAAAAATACATAAACAAAATAGCCAGAAATCATAAGGAGCAAAGCCCTCTCAAGATCAACACTAGTAGCGTGATCAGGTATAACGATGTTGGGGGGAAATCAATCCGTTCCAAAGAAAGAAAATAAATATGTCGGTGGCTAATGCCAACATACAAGTCAACATTCAACGAAACAAAATCAAAATCAACCAGGAAAAAACAAAGAAGACGACTTAAGCCTCCCCGATAATTCGAAACGGTACCCTAACGCGACCCGTCTGTTCGAAATGGCCAAATCGTAGCAGTCGTAGTGTTAATAGGCTAAAAAGCCAGGCGTTAAACTCGATTCTTTGAAATGCCGAGTACAAACTACATTGAAATGAAATGTAAGGAACTATAAAAAAATAGCTCGGGAAGACAGCTAAAGGCTGACCCTCAACCTCGGTAAATCGAAGGTTGTCGGACGGTTAGGTTTAAAAAAAAAGGATAAAACAAACAACCGCGACGTTTAGCGGTGCTGGGTAAAATATGTGATAAATCACGAAAAAGTGTGGAGATCAAGTATTTTTTATTTTCTATTCATGTGACGATCGATTTCGATACAATATGTATCATCTTCGGGTCAGTGTCTAAAAACTATTGAGTAACGTAAGGGTTATATCTTGATCGGGTGGGTGCTCTCGTCAAATTAAGGGAATGTGTCAAATCGTGGAAGATTCTCATATCAGTGTTTGTTGTCGTTGTTCCTGATTGACTGACGTTTGAATTTGGGTCAGTTATGCTTGTATTCTATGTCTCCGATATCTTCGCTTCTAAAAAGTGTGGTTATCGTGCGGTAGTGGTATCTTCGATATAGTCTGTTCGGTTTGAATTTGGTCAGTTATGTTTATATTCTATGTCTCCGATATCTTCGCTTCGGGCGGTAGTGGTATCTTTTATATAGTCTGTTCGGTTTTCTCTCTTGTCGGTGTTTGTGATGTTTTTCGTCTATTCTCTCGTTATCTGCTTTTTTCGTGTATCAAAAGTTGATTTTTATCATATTTCCACTTTATGATTTGATGGTCACAGTTTCGCTCTAATAATCACGATTGTTTCAAAGATCTCTTGTTAGCGTAATACATGTGCTAACATGCATCTGGTTTCTATGGTGGTTGACATTTTTTTTAGCGGTGCGCACCGCACCGCACCGTCTATAAGGCGTTGATGGTTAGGCCCATCGGAGACCGGCAACATCCAGGAAATTCAAAAGCTAGGTTAAGTCGGTTCGCCGAGCGTAACGGCAGTGAAAGCGCGACGGAAGGTCTAACCTGGTTTCCTCCGACCAATAGAAGAATTAGCCGTCGTCTATCCTTCGAGGACACGTAAAGCTCACACGATGACCACTGTCACCCGTACGAGCGCTCCTCTAGGTGGCATATATGGTTCCGGTGGGTATCCAGATCCCTCGCTACGATGGCATCCAAACACGTTCTTACTATGTCGAAAATATTCGAATAAATTAGTCAAAAATATCGAGGCAGTTTTAATCCAGCATTCGGCCGATTAACTAGCCCAAACTATATACATACATTTTAATAATTTAACATTTACATTTTAGTACCATTATTAATTGAAATTTTGTACAACAAATATATTAACACGCATTAAAAAAAACTAACTTCCTAAAACAAAGTACCGTAAGTACAAATTCCAACACAAGCAAGAACGCAAAAAATTATAATGCTTACCCTTCGTAGGGGAAAAATAACGGAAAAAGCCAGTAGAAATGAACCCTAAGGAGATCGTCTGTACGACATATACGGGAACACACCAAAATCCTAGGATCCCATGCGCCGAGGGTATAGCGAATATAAAATTCAGCAATCGATCTTCAGTCATTGCGTGCGTTCTGCCACTTTAGGCGCTAACCGCTTGAACTCAGCGGACGGCAGCTATTGGGCAGCAACAACATGAACGCGAAGGCCATTGGTTGCTGAGTTCAAGCGCTTAAGCGGCTTAAACTGGCAGAACGCACCCATTGATAGAACTAAGTGTACCTCAATGTCCTCTTCGGCCTCATCATCTTGTGTCTTTTTACAATCTCTACTCAAAGTATCAGGAATGCGTATACTTGTTCCTTTTTTTAAGAAAGAAATGATGACGTTTATTGTGCCGGTGCTCCGCGACAGGTGCTGTGCCGCTCCCACTTAGTCCGTTTTGTGCGTCTGGGCGGGGGGCTTCGTCGGGGTTTGGTACAGCTCCAGGGCTTTCATTTAAGGTTACGTTGCTCACAGCCTGTCGCAGTTGCGTAGCTTTTATCAAATCTGGCTTCATGCCAGTTTCTAATTCTGCAAAAAAAGGACATCGTCGGTTTTCGTATTTAAAATCCTGGTGGTCATCCTCCTTGCATGGTGATTGGGCTAAATTATCCATTACTGCCTTTCTAAAATGTTGTGAGCATTTGGTGCATACTCGCTGCCTGCTCTCATAACTGAAATATGTAGAGTCCGAAATTTTTTGGCATGCGCCACACTCTGTCAATTCGGCTCGTTTCTTTTGCGGTCTCTTCGCCCGCTCGCGAAATGTAGGTATGGCGGGCACCACCCGAAGCCGCTCTGCTAAACTTGCTTCAGCTTCGCTTGCTTCGGGAGAATTGGGTGGTCGATCAGGAGAGGCCGCTTGTAGGGTGATGTTCGGCGGACCGGCATTTTCCTTTTCAGGCCGCTGATTTTTGTTGATCACTGCGGTACCGCTTGCGTCCATGACGGCGGCCACTACTGCTTCCGCGACGGAGGCTTTCGCCTTTCCGGTATCGGTGATATGGATATTAACGTTTTTATCGGCCATTTCCTCTCTAACAACAAAACTGCAACTTTAACTCTTAGATAACTGTTGGTGCATATTCGGAGACGTCTAGTAGAATTCTTTGCAACCTTGCTGGGGTTGTTGTTATCGGCTTCTTGAAGATGGTTTCCAAAGGCTTGTGATCGGTTTCTATCGTGAGGTCATTTCCATCGAAATTGGACAAAATCTTGCATTCAGTGTCAGCGAGCCAAAATAACCCGTCACGTTTCTTCACCTCCAAAATTATTCATGTCGCCTTCAGCAAGATTTGAACACATTCATGTGGATATTATAGGACCATTACCAATGGTAAATGCGTACCGCTACTGTTTAACTATCGTAGACAGATTCACGAGATGGCCCGAGGTTTATCCTATGAAAACCCAAACAACTCAAGAAGTTGCAGTAGGGCTGGTTTCGACGTGGATTGGTCGTTTTGGATCTCCAACAAGGTTAACCAGCGACCAAGGCAGGCAGTTCGATTCAAAATTGTTGCAAGAACTCTTCAAAACCTTTGGTATTCAGCGCATAAGAACGACTCGTTGAAAGGTTTCACCGTCAGCAACTGTCTAACAGCCTTACCATTTGTGTTGTTAGGTATAAGATCATCTCTAAAAGAAGATTTGAGTACTTCTTCGGCAGAACTTGTGTATGGTGAACCATTGCGCTTGCTAGGTGATATGTTGTTACCAGCTGCTACGCAAGATTTTCAAGACCCATCCGACTTTCTTGCACAATTAAAGAAGAAGATGTCCGAATTGAAACCAGCTACAATGTCAGATCACTCCCGTAGTAAATCCTTTGTTTTTCAAGATTTAGCGACTACCGAATTTATATTTTTGCGACAAGACACCATTAAAAAGCCACTTAGCCAACCGTATACTGGTCCGCATAAGGTGATTTCAAGAGATGACAAGACTATCGTAATTATGGCGAAAGGAAAACAGTTACGAGTAACTGTGGACAGAGTCAAGCCAGCGTACGTTCTCACGGAATCTCTCAGCGTCAAATCCATGGAACGTCCTTTTCTAGAAAGTTTGTCTGTACGCCGTGTTCACTTCAGTCCACCAGTCTTCGCGGGGGGCTCATGTGGCGGTTGCTATCGTACTAGACAGATCCTGGTCGTCAAAGCAGCCGACAACGACTAAAAAACAACAGTAGCCTGTCATAAAAACAAGCTGTGACACGAATCCCTTACCCATTTGTATTATTTTAATTAGTGTGATAATAAAGTTTATTCCATCGTTAAATACACTAAAGATTTATTACACTGGGGAACACTTTTTTTTTCATTCGCTGTTGCATGAGATTTTTTAACTGATTTTAGTAATATTTGCATTGCTGATTTCAAATTTGAAGTTCGTTTTTTGCTCCATGCTCTGGTTTCCATGCAATTTGATGTGGTACACCGGGTATCTCACGGAACATGAAGTACATGTATGGTATATGGGAAAATCGGAAACCGTAAGAGATAAGAATTCGGTTAAATGAGGCAAAAGTTGCCTAAACATGGAATTTACACAAAAGTTTTTGGATTTGAAAAAATTTAAAAAATTCAAAAACAGTTTTTGGATTTGAAAAAATTTAAAAAATTCAAAAACTGTTTTGGATATCTTTTATGTTTAGGCAACTTTTGTCCCATTTAACCGAATTCGTATCTCTTACGGTTTCCGATTTTCCCATTTACCATACATGTACTTCATGTACATGCGCTACGGAATTCCGTAGCGCATGCGCAGAAGAATATTCAACTAATTTTGTGTAGGTGTCAATCGCCACAGCGTCAATTGGTGCAAAAGATGGCCCCAAAACTCTACAGTGGGGTTACAGTTGTTGATGGTCCCAAGCTTCCACCTTGAGGTTGAGCGGTATGTTGTCATGATGTCGATATGCCCAAGTGCATCTTGGCTAGTATAATATGTAGATTGATATACCTATACATATAAGTATAGATGTTGGGGCAGTACTGTTGGTTTTACTGAAATCTCCGGGCGCAAAGGAAAATAAGGAACTCACCCAGTGCGTCCACAGGTTGCTGTTTCTCCGGATAATTTGCTCTCTCGTTCACCATTCACGTGCTCATTCAACGGGGTGAGAGGGGACCTTGATTGGCCGAACTAGCACTATTACGAGCTGGGCGCGGTAGACGCGGAACGTTTTTGTTTTCTATGGGAAACTTTGGGGGTTCTTCGCACACACTGAAGTTCTATATGTCACTTCTAGACGGTGAGTGTGTATGGTTTTGGAAATGGGAATGAAACTGGATGGACGACTGGGGTGGGGGAAACAGCAATCTGCTCCAACATTCTGGTTGTTAAAATGGAAACCAAAAACAATTGTTGCGACGCAACATAGCCGCCCACCAAATTTAGCGGAAATTTAGAACAAAAAATCAACAACAAAAAAAATACACGAGTAACAACAAAAAAAACGAGTAACAACAAAAAATACGAGTAACTTCGAACTTAGCTCATATAGGGGGTAAAGCAACAAGCTTCGCGACGGGGCGCTTGTAGGTTCCGGTACTAGTCTGGACTCCCACAACGCGGACAATACCATCATGGCCGGGGTAAACCGCGGTAATTTTGCCACAGGGCCAACTTAATGGAGCAGTGTTCGGGACAACCAGAAAAACGATGTCACCCGGGGACAAGTTTTGGGAGGTCGTGGTCCATTTTGACTTCTGTTGCAGGGTCTGCAGATATTCGGACGACCATCGTCGCCAAAAATGCTGCGTTATCTGTCTGGTGAGCTGCCATCGCTTTGTTAGGGTGACCTTTCCTTCATAGTCAGGTTCGGGGGGAGCTAAAAGGGGTGCGCCGATTAAAAAATGGCCGGGGGTGAGATATTCAATGTCGTCAACGTCGGATGACAAAGTGCAAAGCGGCCGAGAATTTAAAATGGCTTCAATTTTGGCAAATTCTTCGTATGTCAGTGGTCGTTCGCCAAGGACGCGAGTGAGGTGAAATTTTACATTTTTGACGGCCGACTCCCACAGACCTCCAAAGTGTGGAGCAGCAGGGGGATTGAAGTGCCATTTGATCGTCATCTGTGCTACCTTACCACCGACATACCGCTGCACGTTCTTATCTCGCCAAAAATCGTAGAGTTCACCCAAATAGCGAAAAGCGCCAACAAAATTTGTCCCGCACTCACTGTAGATGTTTTCACACAGTCCACGGCGTGCAACAAAACGCTCAAGCGTGGCGAGAAAGGCTACGGTGGACAATTCAGTCACCGCCTCCAGGTGTACCGCCTTCGTGGCCATGCACACAAACTCGCAAAAGTAGGCCTTATGCGTTCTGGCGTTCTTTCGAGTGGATTCTTTAATCCAAAAGGGACCGGCAAAGTCGACACCAACATTAATGAAAGGACGACTGGGAGTAACACGAGATACGGGCAGTTGACCCATGAGGGGTGCAACCACTTGGGCTCTGAGTTTAGTGCATACCAAACATTTGGAGATGCATCGACGAATTAATTGTCGCGAAGAGATAATCCAAAATCGTTTACCGAGCACGGCATGCAAGGTGCGAGTACCCGCGTGCATGTATAAGTTGTGATAATGGCTCACAATCAAATAAGATAAATGGGAATCTTTCGGCAATAAAATGGGGTGCTTTGCATCGAAAGTCAGTCTTGCGAAGTGCAGACGGCCGCCCACCCTGAGGAGACCCGCCTGGTCTATAAAAGGCGATAATTTGTGCAGTCTTTTTGATATAGAGCCAGCTTGAATTAAGACTATGTCTTCCGAAAAATAAACTGACTGGGTGTGTTTAATTAGAACTTGTAGGGAAGTCTCTAATTCCTGCGCGCTAATGAAGCTCTGATCACGCGGGCGTTCACGAGTATTTTTGATAAATCGCATGACAAAACACAAACTAAATTGCAGTCTTAAGAGGGAGGAAAATTTCTGGATCCAATCCAGCCAAAAATGGGGAGATCGGGCAGCTACAAGGCTGAAGCTAGAGGGTTTGACATCAGGGAGTTGAGAAATGGAAACTGGGTGAGGGTTGGAAATTGGCCACAGCTCTTGACGCTGTGTCAGCCAATAAGGACCTCGCCACCATAAGTCGTGGGATATGATCTTTTCTGGGAAGAGTCCACGGGAAGCACAATCTGCCGAATTGAAACCGGATTCTACGTGGTGCCAATCATCTATCTAGGTATTGGTCGTGACTTCAACGACTCGATTAGCAACAAACGTCTTTAGTTTATAGGGGGGAGTTTTCAACCAAGATAGGGCAATAGTTGAATCGCTACACAAGACGAACTCAGAAATAGACAGTTTTTTAATTAAGGGCTGGAGGGATTGGAGCAATTTCGACAAAAGGACTGCCGCACACAATTCTAAACGAGGAATGGAGAGAGAATCTATTGGGGAGACTCGTGTTTTGGCTTTCAACAACGAGATTAAAACCTGATCGGTAGTTGACTCCGTGCGCAAGTAAACTACGGCTGCGTAACCGTCCTGAGATGCGTCGCAGAAGCCAACAACAGTCAAACGAGAAGGGGATAATGGGAGAATCAATCGTGGAATCCTGACATGGGAGAGACTAGGCAGCTGGTGCTGAAAGGTATACCACAATTCTATTAGAGGTTTAGGGAGAGTATCATCCCAATCTACCTTCGCCTTCCAGATCTCCTGCATGAGACGCTTGGCAAAGAATACCACAGGAGAAATCCAACCTAACGGATCAAAGATACGCGCTATATCGGACAAGATCGAGCGTTTACTGACCGGCATCGAACTAGGAGAGACGCTATAGGTGAACGAATCCGTTCCTGCATCAAACTGGAGACCTAAAATCTTGAAGCAAGGAGAATCTATCGATGTGATACTCAGTGAGGGTTCTCGATCTTCCTCCGGAATCCGTGCCAAAAATGCCTGGGAGTTACTGGTCCACTTTTTGAGAGAAAATCCACCGCTACCCAAAAGATGAACAAGTTCATCTTTTAAATCGAGAGCATCCTCTAACGTGTCGGCTCCAGTTACCACATCATCGACGTAAACATCGTTGCGCAGGATTTGAGACGCGCGGGGAAATCGGTGATCTTCGTCGGACGCAAGTTGTTGAATGACCCTAAGGGCCAGGAAGGGAGCACACGAGAGACCGTAGGTGACAGTATGAAGTTCATACTCTAAGATGGGCTTGCTAGGATCGTCCCGCCACAAAATATGCTGATATTTACAATCTGAAGGGGCCACAAGAATTTGGCGATACATTTTGCAAATATCTGTGGTAAATACGATCTGGTGACAACGAAAATTTAACATAATGTGACAGACATCACGCTGCAACTTGGGTCCAGGGAGCAAAACATCATTCAGAGAAACTATTGACTGAGATGGGGAGCCATTACGGGCAGAGGCGTCGAAAACAACTCGTATTTTCGACAGAGACGGGAGATGTTTATAAACAGCATGATGTGGAATAATATAAGATCCACTTCGTTTGGTTGGGCTCATGTGTCCTAAATCAATATAGTCCTTCAGGAAGGCATTGTAGGCTACACGCAAGGGAGAGTTTCGACTGAGACGGGATTCAAGATTGAACAATCTAGAGTGAGCTAATTTGTTGAAATGGCCAAAGTTTAACGAGGTGTCCTTTTTAAAGGGGAGCGAAACTACATAACGACCTTCGTTAGTACGATAATGAGACCTCACAAAATGATCTTCGGCTTCGTTGTCTTCTGGATTATTGGGAACATGGACTGTCGGTTCTTCCACCTGCCAAAACTGCTTCAAATTCTCCTGCAGGCTGTCCAAACCCAACAATGATGTTGCGTGCTTCGAGGAAGAAGATGCGTTCTTCATTTTTCCCAAAAGAATCCAGCCAAAAATAGTACTGACCGCGGACAAGCCACAAGAGAGGGACAAGGGCTCCGCGCCTCGCAAGATAGCGGGAAACAAATCAGCACCTAACAGGAACTCAATCGGGCCAGGATCATCAAATCCGGGGTCTGCAAGTACTAAATGCTGAACATCGAGACGAAGTCGAGCTGGCAAACGAGAATTGGGTAGGTCCGTGGTGATCTCGGGAAGAACGACCGCACGAGTGGACAAAACAACGGGAGAGTCTCGCGTCGGTTGTAATTCACACGTAACCTTGCCCTTGGAACAAAATATTTTCGAGTTTCCCAACCCTAACACCGGTGTGCTCTTCCTGTCAATACCCAAATGCAAACGGCTTGCGCAATTGGACGTAATAAAGGAGAGTTGCGATCCAGAGTCAACTACCAGTCGAACCTTCTGAAAATAGCCGTGCCCATCCTTAACTTTGGCGATAGCTGTGCCAAGCAGAACGGTGGAATCAGAAGAACACGACAACGAATGGGGCACCGAAGGAGTTGATTCATGAGAGCCGATATTCGGGGATGTATTGGGAGCAAGAGTTTGGTCGGAAGCAAAATGCAACAATGAATGGTGTTTACTATTACACGATCTACAAGTAAATCGGGAAGTGCAATCCCTAAGAATATGGGAATTTGCAAAACAATTGAAACAGAGTTTGTTTGTTTTTACCCACTCCCGCCTCTGCGTAGTGGGAAGCGCCAAGAAATCGTGACAAATCGACAAACGGTGCGGTCCTCCGCAGCACGGACATTTGGCCGCGTTCTCAGTAGAGTAAAATGAACGTTTGGGGGAAGAAACCACTACCTTAGACTTGAAGCTAGGGCGAGCCGAAGTATGGGATTGTGACATTTCCAGGGCCTGACATTTCTCTCGAAGAAATGTGAAAAAGTCATTGACAGTGGGAAATTTTTTATTACTAAACTTTAATTCAAATTTTTCCCGAGTCTGGGAATTTACATGTCTCAGCAAGAGAGACAACAAAATGAAATCGGAGAGATCAGGGATTTTCGAGTTGCTTAATGCAAGAACATTGTCATGGGCCATGTTATAAAAAGTCTGCAGACTTTCATACGAACTGTCCGTGAGTGGCCGTAAATTCAAAATGGAGTCCAAATAATGGTGAGACAAAATGCGCGTGTCATTGTACCGACTTAACAATGATTGCCAAGCAGTGTTATAATTTACAGCGGCGATAGGGAGGGAGCTTACTATACTATTGGCCGCACCTTTTGTTGACAAAAGGAGATAATGAAACTTGTCAATGTCCGACAACGTGGAGTTGTTATGGATAAGAGATGAAAAGGTGTCGAAGAAGTATTGCCAATTTTTTAAAGCGCCGTCAAATGTAGGCAGCTGCAAATCTGGGAGTTTTATCTGGCGTTGAGGAGTAGCGGGAACGTTCGAACTTGACGCAGCGTTTAAGTCCTTATCTATCCCAGCTTTCGCGGCAACGACACGGTAATAAGCGAGTTTATATTGACTAAGCTTCTCCACGTCTAGTTTATAATCCTCAGTTTTATCTGTTTTCACGCAACTACTGCGTATATTTGCATGTCCAAGGGTGAATTGTTCAAACGCGAGATCTAGATTTCTGCAACGCGCCAAAAACAAAGAGCGGGAATTTTCTTCTGCTAATGAATCTACCAACGCGAGCGTAATGTTGATATCCTGCAACGCCTCATCGCGGGACAAGCGCAATTCTGTAAGGTGACGTTCAATTCGTTCGGCATCCGCTCTGTTTATGGGTGGCATTTTCCCGAATACAGCGAGCCAAACTCAGCCGAGAGAAAGAGAGAGCGCGCGCGACCGAGTGTGAGTGCGATGGGAGAGACCAGACTAGCGCGCTTCCAAAAACTAGAACGGAGACACGATATGCCGAAATTCGAAGTTACAACGCAAAACTTTAAAATAAATGAAATGATATAAACACGCAAATCGCAAATTTGATGAGCAACGATCCGGCTTCTCGACGGACCAGAATGTTGGGGCAGTACTGTTGGTTTTACTGAAATCTCCGGGCGCAAAGGAAAATAAGGAACTCACCCAGTGCGTCCACAGGTTGCTGTTTCTCCGGATAATTTGCTCTCTCGTTCACCATTCACGTGCTCATTCAACGGGGTGAGAGGGGACCTTGATTGGCCGAACTAGCACTATTACGAGCTGGGCGCGGTAGACCAGAATGTTGGGGCAGTACTGTTGGTTTTACTGAAATCTCCGGGCGCAAAGGAAAATAAGGAACTCACCCAGTGCGTCCACAGGTTGCTGTTTCTCCGGATAATTTGCTCTCTCGTTCACCATTCACGTGCTCATTCAACGGGGTGAGAGGGGACCTTGATTGGCCGAACTAGCACTATTACGAGCTGGGCGCGGTAGACGCGGAACGTTTTTGTTCTCTATGGGAAACTTTGGGGGTTCTTCGCACACACTGAAGTTCTATATGTCACTTCTAGACGGTGAGTGTGTATGGTTTTGGAAATGGGAATGAAACTGGATGGACGACTGGGGTGGGGGAAACAGCAATCTGCTCCAACATTCTGGTTGTTAAAATGGAAACCAAAAACAATTGTTGCGACGCAACAATAGATTCATATAAGTATTTTTGGTTCGTAAAATAAAGCCAGTTTCTCCTTGCGATCTAACCATGGCATCTTCAAGTAGATACAAATGTGTAAACAGTGTAAATGCATTTTGTTATGTATGCGGCTGTTACACTCGTTTTCGTCAAAGGCGCAACATTACATCATTTGTGCGACGTGCTTATAAAGCTTATTTTGACATTGCCCTTGGCGACCAAGACAAAAAGTGGGCTCCTCATACTGTGTGTTTAACTGTGAGGAAATGCTACGTGACTGGACAAAAGGAAAACGTCAGGGTTTGCCTTTTGGAGTTCCCATGGTTTGGCGAGAACCAACAGAACACACAACTAATTGTTATTTTTGCCTAATCAACACAAAGGGTATCGGTACGACAAATTGCCATAAGATCTCCTGTCCTAGTATACCCTCCGCAATTCGACCTATTCCTCATTCTAACGAACTCCCGGTTCCAACTTTTAATGGGTTTGCCTCAGCTGAAGGTGAAGGCAGTGAAAATGAACTAGAATACAACGGAGATTCTGATAGCGAAGTTCCGGAATTTATTCCAACATCTGAGGACTCGTCAGAGGATATCGAACAGGCATCAGTCCCTCAGAAATTCAGTATATTAGAATTGAGTGACTTTCTAAGAAAGCAGCGGAGGTATTAACATCAAGGCTACATGAAAAACGCCTATTAGACAGCTCTGCAAAGGTTTCATTTTTCCGAAAACGGGAGGAGAGCTTTCTGAATTTTTTTTTCAGAAGAGCAATCACTTGTTTATTGCCACAATATCCCAGGGTCTTCTCAGGGAACTGGGTATCATGTCGTACAATCCAGCAGAATAGCGATTGTTTCTAGATAGCTCTAAACGAAGCCTCAAATGTGTTCTGTTGCATAATGGCAATGTTTATGGAGCGGTTCCAATTGGCCATTCAGTGCATTTGCGAGAAGAACGTAATGACAAAACTGGTTATTGATTTACTTAAATATCACGAACACAACTGGATCATTTGTGTCGATCTGAAAATGGTGAGCTTTCTCCTAGGCCAACAGAGGAGCTTTACAAAGTTTCCATGCTTTCTCTGCATGTGGGACAGTCGAGCTGGAGATAAACACTGGACCCAGAAAAAGTGGCCCAACCGTGAAACTCTGGAAGTAGGAATGCCAAACATTGTAAATGATCCAATCGTCAGCCGAGAAAAAATCAGTTTTCCTCCATTACATCTCAAGCTTGGCATAATGAAACAGTTTGTCAAGGCACTGAATGCTGAAGGTGGATGTTTTCGCCACATAGTTTCGACTTTCCCGGCTCTAAGTTTCGAGAAAATTAAGGCAGGTGTATTTAACGGACCTCAAATACGTACCCTTGTCCGTGACAAAGACTTTGTCAGGAAGATGAATGACAGGGAAAAGGCAGCGTGGCTATCTTTCGTGGCAGTTATACAAAACTTTCTTGGCAACAAAAAGCTCCTAACTATGAAGATCTGATTACCACAATGCTGTTGGCTTTTCAAAATCTTGGTTGCAATATGAGTATCAAGCTCCATTTCCTGTATAGTCACATCGATAAGTTCCCAGAGAACCTTGGCGCTGTAAGTGACGAACAGGGGGAGCGTTTCCATCAAGAAACGATGAAAGAACGCTATCAAGGGCGTTGGAAAAGGCATATGATGGCAGACTTCTGCTGGAGCATCAAACGAGTTTGCCCTAAGAAGGTCTACAGGCGCAAGAGCTACAAGCGTAAATTTTTGCCCGATAAGGAGCACCTATTCCTTTAAACCATTAGATGTTACTAATCACCTTGCTATCGCATTTATGCTGAAATATTAAAATGTGTATACATTAATTTGAAGTAAAAATTGCTTGTTTGTACCTACCCATATTTTAATATATGTATTTTTCATGCAAAATTTGCTTCATTTTGTTCTCGTTGCATAATATACATTGATCATAAGATTTTTTGCGGTCGTTTCATTATACGAACCGTGAAATTTCCCAAAAATGTCGCATTGTAAAAAATCTAGAGCTTGCAGAGCAAAACTACCTACAGATTTGAACTCAGAGGCTTAAAATTAGGTAAGAACAAGTGCTGTGATCAATGCAACAAAATTTCTGTTCCCCAGTGTTATTGGTGGAACTAATTGTTTGCATTATAGATACCATTTTAAAATGTGTAAAATAATAAAAAAATAAAAGGTATCCATACACCGAATGCCGTTCAGATTACCGAACACCGCGCCGTTCGGAGTATAGATACATTTTAACGATCGAGTAATCCGAATGGTCTGCCAACTTTCTGTTCGGATTAGCCGTACATCACTGTATCTGTTTCTGAAAATAAATCATAAAAAATATTCTTCTTTTATTTATTGCCTTTTCCGGTAGTTATCTGGCCATCTAGATGTCTGTAACAGGTTCTAAGTGAATTGTGTTAAATAACAAGTCGAAATAATATGAATGAGCCTCATATTTTGAAAATATGTAAAAAATACTCAACAATGACGGAACTGGCCATGAGATTACAGCAAAACAATGATCTCTCGTTTCCATTAAATTGAATGCCTTGCTTTTTAAACTGCTTGGTTCGTGTTCCGCAACCTACAAAATAGAATAGAATATTTTTTATATTTACAGGAGTTACAATTTCTAGATGAACCTAATCGCAGATAAGACTGCAACAGGCCAACGGAACATAGCAAACAGATCCCGTTATTCATCTGGTGACCCGTGGGGTAAATAAGGCACTGTGTAACAACTGATATACTTGACAACTAATATAGTCGCATCGTTTTGATCCTTTTGACTCTGGGAACTGCAAGAGTACTGTTCCTCTATAAACAAATAAATTAATAATAATCAATAATAATATATAGCAAATAAATTCATAATAATCATAATAGTAGCAAAATATATATCTCTGAAAGAAAATACAGGTAAATTAATAATAAAAAAATAGATCCTCTATAAAAAAAGGAAAATTCTTGAAAATGTTGGTTCATTTCCTGTAACAACTGGGTAATAGCACTTAGGTTGTGCACCACAGCCTCTCTGAAGGCAGCGTCAGCCTCCTGGCGGCGCTTTACTAAGCCTATCATGGTAGTATGATAGGCTTTCTCCGCCTCTAGCCGCCTCTCCTCGATGGACCTAACTGGACTGCTCGAGTGTTGGTTTGTTCAGCAGCTAGTTTCTCCACAAAGTTATCGTTACTTTCTTTTATTAAAATTTTCTACTTACACTTTCTTTGCTTGTACCAGTACCCTTACTCTCCCGAGAGGATGCCGATGGAGAAAGTCCCTCAGTGGAGGAGTATGAAGGTCCTCTACGAGACACAGGCCGCAGGTGAATTCGTCCTTCCATCGAACTTCTGGAGGGAGAGTAAGTACTCTCCTCTGTGGATGTTCCAGGTTTGGGGGGCGAAGAGGAATGAGAAGTTGTTTCTGGCTAAAATGTAAATTGATACAGGTTGCAGCTCAAAGGAAAACAAATTTAAGTAAAAAACGTTTTGTTATATTATGTACCTTCCTGCGCTGGGCACCTTTAATACGGAGGACGGTTGATATCTCTTGCTAAAGTGTAATTAACAGGTTATACCACAATAAAAGAACCTAATGGTAATTAATAGTAAATACGATCAAGACCGGATATAAAGAACACTCAAAACAATACGAATACAATTTGGCAATACAATTTTTCGTTCGTAATACGTACAGTTCATTCAATACGGTCATGATAATACACTTGGTTTATTGAGCTGTACCTGTTCTGCCGAAGTTGATGGAATGGCCTCAGAACCTCTCTGAGAAAGTACCTAGTTAAGTGAGGCTTGTAAATTCAGACCTGTGACACTCCATATTCTTTGACGTCACTTGAAAAGGAGCTGGTGCCAATAATCGCTAGGAGCCGCTCCTGCTCCTCGTTCAGCACCGGCATCGGCCTTTCTTCAAAGGACTCACCTGCCGCACCTGTTTGAGTCCTCAATATAGTAAGCTCACTGGCCTTTCTCCGTATATTTCCCCGCCAATCGTTCCAGAACTAACAGCAATTCATACAATATAAATAAATAAATAAATAAATAAATAAAATAACTTTATTGTATGTAAAATACAAAGGGTAAGTACAACACCGAAGTGATATAAAGTACTACCAAACGAAATGACAAGGAAACAGTATAAAAAATGAATTCGAAGAAAATTAAAAAACATCGAAATAAAATTTCAAAATAAATATCTCAAAAAATATCCTCGCACACAATCACGCCCGATAAAAGCGCCTTCTTCAAAGGTTCGATGGTGGATTCTCGGCTGCGGAAGCCGATGGTGCTGAGGGTATTGTTTACAACAAAGGCAGCGAGATAGGAGAAAGACCTCCTGAAGAACGCTGCCCTGTGTTCTGGAACCGTCGCTGTCGTGGCAACCCGACGAAGCTCTCGGGCATGTGCTTCAATCCGCAGCTGTATTTTCTCTGCCAGATAGGGCGGTTGATGCTCGACAGCAGCCAAGCGCACCACGCCGACATAGTGGTGACCGACGCTCACCCATTCGCAGACAGCGATGCTCTCGCAATACCCCGGTCATATGCTGGCGTCGGGGGCACCCAACAGCAAACGCCAAACAGCTGTACTGGATACTCTGCAGTCGTCGCTTACTGGCCTTTGTAAGAAAGGGCCCATAAACAACATCTGCGTAGTCCAGGCTAGACAACACCAAGGAATCTGTAATCATAAGTTTCACTTTAGTTGGTAGAATAGCCTTGAATTGGTAGAGCAGCTTTAACTTCGCGTAAGCACCCCGACACAACCGATCAACGTGTCCATTAAAAGAGAGATTACTGTCCAACATCACACCGAGATTCCGAGCTTCTTCGACGATTGGAAGGCTGACACCGTTTAACGCGATTTTGAAGTTCGATTGACCGACAGTTTCTCGACCCGCACGACTCCCGATGAAGAGTACTTGACACTTTACCGGATTTAGCATTAAGGAGTTACTCGTTGCCCAGGAATAAACCCTAGCAAGATCGTCATTGATGGTATTTATGCATAAATCGACATTGTCAGCAGTTATAGGCGCGTAAATTTGAATGTCATCCGCGTACATGTGGTAGTTGCATTTCTCGATCACATCCGGTAGATCCGCCGTCAACAGGTTAAACAAAAGCGGCCCAAGCACAGACCCCTGAGGCACACCCGATTCAACCCTCCACAGCTCGGAGATATTAAAGTTATCAATTTTAGTCTTAATTGTTCTCCCGTTTAGATAATCGCCAAACCAATGCAAAACCGGTCCATCCACGCCATAGTGTTTTAATTTTGCAAGCACGCACTCGAAGCCAACACTGTCGAAAGCCTTGGACATATCCAGAAGAACCAAGGCAGTAGTTAATGACCCCCGATGATCTGATACAATATCATCAAGGACACGCAACAAAGCCGTCCTCGTACCATACGATTTACGAAAGCCGGATTGATGCTTAGGTAGTATGTTGTGTTCCTGCAAGAACTCGGACAACTGCACATGAAGCAAGGACTCTGCGATCTTCGAGGCAGCACACAGAAGACTAATTGGACGGAAATCACCCAGAGCTGACGGGGAAGCCTTCTTTGGGATAGGCTTGACGCAGGCAGATTTCCACAGGGACGGAAAAACGCCAACCTCAAATGAGTAGTTGATGATGTGCGTCAAGGGCGCAGCACAGAATGAGCTGGAAAGCTGTAACATCATTGCTGAGATTCCATCAACACCACAACACGCTGACCTGGCCTTTGATATTAGATTCTCGACACTGGAAACTTCCACAGGTCGATAGGTAAAATCCCCACCGCTTGTGTGCCGCGATTTTTCAAACGCGCCAATATATTCCCGATCAAGATGCACTCTCGGAACACTGTTAATAAAATGAGCACTAAAATCGTCGGCGCTGCGCAATTCCGTCGGAAAGGCACATGCATCACCCCTCCGCACCACACCCCAACTTCTTAGGTGCCGCCAAAGACGCCGCTGGTCGGTTGTGTCCCGAACCCGAGAAGTAATATAATATAATAACGAGACAGTACAGCAACGGATAAAACATTATAAAAACCTTCTGCCAGTGAGAGAGCGATTTATAACCCCCAATGTTATTAAGCTCCTCCGTAAGCGTTTGCCAATGCTGTTGTTTTTGTTTCGCACCATCAATAGTTGAAAATTGTCCACGAGCAAACCGCAGATTTTTCTCCATATACTCTAATATATGGAGTTTTTGCCCGTCGGGCGGCCTCCGCGTAAGGGTCTTTTGCTAAAACACAATGTATGTTTATATAACATCAATTTAACCTTTCACACTAATTTACAAGTATGTAATTAACACTACATTTGGAATTATTTATGAAATATTTAAGCAAATAATAACTATATTTCTATATAGCCTACCTGTGGTATCTTGTGGTGCGACATTTTCCGGATATTCTGATAAACAAATTGTACGTAATTAGAAGCCCCAACTTACCTAACCGCAAACACCATAACCAGTCACAAATATTGCACTTATTCATTTATCACACTGCACGCTGTATTTCAAAAATTCGAACTTGCACGCGATCGTTGTGCGAGTGACATTCAGTGTTCCCACATGGAGAAAACGAGAATCGTGATGTCACTCGTAATGAAGTCACTCAAACTCGCCATGTCTACAAAATTCCCTGAACACACAATTCTCGATATATCGATAATCTCTGCGGCGAACATATTTGTGTATTTTTCTTTGCCTGCTTTTACTATATAAGGGTAATCGGCAGTAGCGGATACAGAAAAAAACTCAAGGGGGGGGGGCTCTAAAAGACATCTTAAAAAAACCTAAAAAACGTATTCATATAACTGTTTCCAACAATCGACCGAATAAAAACACACATACAATACAAAAGTAACAATTTGTGTTCTCTTCTTTAAACGATTAATTCAATGCGCTTATTTTTCCTGGCAAATTGGCTAATTACGTCGTCGATGGGACAATCAATATCAAGGTGTTCAACAGAGCTAAGCCATTAAGTCGATCCTCGTTCATTGCCGATCTTAGCCATTGTCTTTGTACGCCGCAATGTTGAAAAACTTATCTCTAGTGTAGCAATGGATACAGGTAGACAAACGAATATTTTGTACAGGGTGTGCAAAGTAGGGTGGTCACTTCTGGGACAAACAGCCAACGCTTGCAGAACAGAAGCCGGTAACATCACAATCGCTTTCTTCTCCGCGGTACAGATTCGCGCCAAGGGGAGGGCGGCGCCCCCCGCGCTCTCTCGTATGTATCCACTGGAAATCGGTCACAACCAAAGTACCTTATGATATTTTTCCTGGACATTATCAACTATTGCAGTCTCATCAACTGTCGAAAAAATTTTGTTAGCGTTAACTTTGTCTATTACCAGGGGCCTGTTTCATAAAACTACTTTGCAACTTTTCACTTTGCACTTTGCAATTTGCAATTTTTGAAAAGTGTAAGGTTTTCAGTATTTCATAAGCATATTTGATGAGCTTTGCCATTTTTCAAGTTTTCACTTTGCACTTGTTTTGCAAATCGCAAAGTGAAAAGTTGCAAAGTAGTTTTATGAAATAGGCCCCAGGTATTTGATTAAATATGATCGATACGGTATTGCTAGGTGTAAAATTCCTAACAACGTTTACGGCAGAACGCCCCGGCATGTCGGTTGTTTCGCCTGCCGAAACTCAGATATAATTGTCATGGACATTGGCTTTTATAAGTTTTCATTATACTTAAATAACATTTAGTAACATAACGTCTACGTATTGTAGATTCATCAGCAATATGTCTATTCGTATTTTTGGGAATATTTGCCGCTGTATAAGCCTGACATAATTTCATATAGAAGTCGTCTTTTGCAGGTTCATTTAATGCGTCAACATGTTCTTTAGTGGCTATATGTTGAGTTAATTTACATTTTGTGTGAGACTCTTGAGTTGCATTACATATGTTGCAATTGACAGTATAATTTTAATTATTGTAAAAATATCTCCACATTCGGTACTCCACTTAATAAGAATTGACCCATTTTCAGGATTAAAAAAAAAAAACTAAAAAATACTCCAGTTATAAATCAAACTAAAAACTACTACAGGTACCTATAAATAGGTAAAACAAAAAAAAAATACTTAATAACGCAGAAACACCAGAAGCCAAATCAACTAAAATCGAAGAACTACGAATTCAAAGAAAATGGAAGGGAAGCAAACAAATCCTTTCATCAGCTAGTACAAACTGTGAAGAGAAAATGCGACGTTGGGTGCAAATATGCGATATCACCTGACACCAGACTGAGCAACAAACTAGGGACAACTGATACAAGTATGCGCTAGCACAAGCCAATTACAAGCAAGGTACGGTGGGGAACATGGGGAAATACGGATAGCCAGCGTGACGTGAATGGTGGGGGTCCTCCAGGCGATACCTTTTCTCGCATGATCAAAAAAATATTGTCTAACTGTTTCTTCTTTCCTTTTGTTTCGCATTGACATTTTATAAATTGTTGCGCTCTTAACTGTTCAAACCCATCAATTAGCGTTTGTTTTAGGATTATCCACGTCGTAATTCCATTTTCGCTCGTCACAAATAATTGTGCGTCTCTCTTTATCAGCTGTTTATGTCCATTTGTTCACTGTACCAGTTCAATCAAAAGTACTGATAGTATCTTCAATATCTGTAAACGTCATCATGAATTTTGGCGTCAATTGGTTACAGTCGGCTTTGAATCATTTTTTTTTCAGCCTCATCGTCTACGTCTTCTTTTCAAGAAACAATTACGTCACGCATCACATCATATTTTCCATCATCATCGTTTTCACTCATAGTTTCAACATGCTCAACGTCCAATTTCGGAAGATTTGTCTTAAGTAATTTTGTACACAGCATGGTTACTAATTGCTCTTTATGGGTCGGGTACACCTCATACCCGGACAACTCATACCGGGACAACTCATACCAGGACAACTCATACCACGACCATTCATACCAAAACACTCTTTACAAGCCGACAAATGATTGTTGTCACGTACGGTGTCATCTAGCGTGATTAACAAACTTTGGTCAATGTGTGGATGTTCTCTACATTTTCTGTAATGCCTTATTATGTATATTTGGTTGTAAATGTACACTACATATGCAACCAAATATACTGAAAATATTTTTGTTAGCTTTGTAAATGGTTCTTTTATAACCTATGCGCTGTCATTCTGACATTAATCTTAAGTACAATTTACATGCATCAACTGTCAAGTTGAAAAATAAAAGAATTACATGATATAAAAATTAGAAGTACGTTTTTTTTGGCGCGCATAGTACATATCACATTTTATACAACACGGAAGGCTACCGCCATCTAGTGAAAGAGTTATGTAACATGAACATAAACACGGCATAACTATTGATGTTAAATTCCGGTAATGTTACCGAGAGCATGTTAATTATGATTGTTAATATTAAGGCATAAAACTCGGTAGTATTTTTTATTTTTTTTTATTTTTTTTATTATCATTATTATTATTATTACCCATAAGAATTAACATGTGCTCGGTAATATTACACGGTAATTTGACATCACTAAGCATAACAGTTTTGGAACGATGGGTAACAGATTATCACAAAATTTGGTATTCTTCTTTAACTACATGAAGACAATTGTACAAAATGTCATAAAATGACAGGTGGTAATTAATAATTTATATTTAGATTTTTCCTAAGGGTAAGTTGGAATGTGATAAAATTGGGAAATGTTGTTTTGAAACAGAAGACAAGCAGCACTAAAACATTCTGTGTTATTCCTTATTAAACAAACATTCTTACCAAAAAATGTATTGTGATATTAGTCATAATAATAAAAAATCTGATGTGGCCAGCCACATAACTTTTTCATACTATATATTAAATTAATAGGTTATCTGCATGAGATTCTATTTGGTCGAGATCGGTCGTGTCTGCATTAAAATAAAACTATAACTGTGTAACATCACCGTTTGACACTACCTACTGTCATTAGAATGAAAATATCTGTCAAATCCTGGCAAACTAGTTTTATATTAATGCAGACACGACCGATCTCGATGAAATAGATGCAGCTAAGCTATTAATTTTACCAAAAAATTTCGTACTTTAATTTATTATTTAATTATTTTGACGAAATGACAGAAATGGCGGCTCATTTGCGAAATCGTTAAAAAATGTTAACAGTAAACATCCAGTTCCTTTGGGCCCTTTTGAACCAAAAGCTTTTCAGCTCTAAATATGAATTTTCCTCCCGATACCTTTCGTAGTTTCTCCGGAATCGTCGCCACAAGAAAAAACGAGTATACACACACACACGCACGCACGCACACGCGCATATGCACACACAGACAAACGCACATGCACACACATCGTACTGCGTATGATAAAGAAGAAATAAAAATAAACAAACTCGAAATTAAATACTAAAAGACGCACCCTTTTTAAAGACATTACTGTAGGATAACCTTTTAAGAGAAAAGGGGAAATATTTCTATCAATGTCATTTTTGTTGACAGGAACTTTACCTTTGGACGACAGTATAAGTATGTTATTTCAAAAGGTGTAATACTAAATGAAGGAAAAGAAATATATATTATTTTGTGTTAACAATTAGAGACAATAACCATATTTGTTAGCCAATGCTGTTGCGAATTGATTAATTTTATTAAGTATTCATTTAATAAATAATTAGGAGGTGGGAATGCAGGAAATGAATCTTGAGAGACATTCAAGCTCCAATCTTGCGATAATTTCGCAACAGATTGCCGATTATTTTTTTGAAATCCGAAGATTTGCGCTTACCGAGAAAACTGTGAACAACACTTTGAAATGATACCCATGCTGCCGCTTCATCGGGCGTTAAACATTTTGTAAAGTGTCCGTCAGCCATTATTTTCGAATATCAGGTCCAACAAATATTCCTTCTTTAATTTTTGCGCATGACAATTTCGGAAACAAGTTTATTAAGTACTGAAAAGCCGGTCCTTCACGATTGAGAGCTTTGACGAAGTTTTTGATAATGCCAAGTTTGATGTGAAGAGGTGGCAGGAGTATGTCCTGTGGATTTACAAGGGGTACAGAGGCGACGTTTAGTTTTCCTGGCTCATAATAAGTACGACTTGGCCAATTTTTTCTCACATAATGATGTTCAGTTGCACGGCTATCCCACATACATAAAAAACAGCAAAATTTTGTGAATCCAGATGGCATCCCCATCAAGAGACCAATTACCTTAGTGGGAATAAAATATGCAAATCAATTCATGTGTCATATTTAATTAGAATTAAGATTTTTTTCATACCTTTAGATCACCACAAATTTTCCATTGATGCTCATTGTATTTGATCTTGGCCAAGATCTTACGCATTACGTCGTAGCATTCCTTCGTTTGTACTGCATGAACAACTGGAATAGAGGTTTTTTTGTTTCCATTGTGTAGCAAAGCAGCCTTTACACTGTATTTTGACCCATCGATGAACAAACGCCATTCCTTTCGATCATACGGTGTATTCATACCATCAAATAAGCCGTTGATGTCATCGCAGAAACACATGTTCCCTTCTTTCTTGAAGAACTGAAGAAGCGCTTCATTCCTTTTTCTGTATAAAGTGACTCGTGTTCGACTGTCAAGATAATTCCACCCCTGCAACCGTGATGCAAGCAACTCTGCCATTTGTTTCGATAAGGTTAAATCACGGATCAAATCACTCAGTTCACTTTGAGACATTAAATGGTTTCCTTCCATCACAAAATCACTGCTATCACTGGTTGGCGGTGATGGAGTTGCACTTTTCTGGCCTTTTTCACAGGCGCCTGGACAAACTAGCAATGGGTCACTACTTGTACGTGGAACTGGCTTAGATACTGATGATACGTCCCGATATTTATATTGTGCTAGTTTTCTTGCATTTATCCCGACGACATTCATCAAGCAAAAATAGCAATCGTCTACATGATTTTTTGGTTCTCTTCATAGCATTGGCAAAGAAAATGAAAAGTACACATTTTCACCAAGTGACCACTTGTACAGGTTTGTTCTGCAAGCGTTGCAAAACAACTTCGGCACCTACGGCTTCTCAGTGTCTGATATTGAGAACCCAAAGTAATGCAAATACGCGTATTTTAGCGCATTTGTTATAAATTTTCCACTTTTTCCGATCATATAACTTCCGCAAACGTAACAAAAACATTTTGCATCCACTTTGCAACGTTGTCTCTGCATTTTCACCTGTTTCTAAACACCACAACGTTTCCAACACAATTGAAGTGATGTTTGCTAAAATTATTAGTTTTTTTTCCAAATTAATCTTTACTTTTTAGCGTAGGGTCGGTTTACGAGTAATTTAAAACAATTTTAATATCTCCAAATTCAGAACCAAACTGGACAAACACGGATTGAAGATTCGGATTCAGCATATCAAATTACGTTGAGAATCGTTCTCATTTGATCGGGTCCAAAAATTTTTCGGAATTTGTAAACTTGTGTTCATGCAGCGCCGGTGCAGTTTACTCCTGACATCTATCATCAAAATTGTATACTACAAGCTAAACAAATTAAAACATTGCAACCAGTTTTATTAACTTTTAATGTCCCAATCTAATTGTTCCTTTTGCATAATACTGTATGTAATATTTAGTTATGTTCCGGTTTTATATTTGTCTACGCTTATTTCGTTCTGCTAGGATTCCAAAAGTTTTAAATTAATTTTTGTATGAGGTACCGCAACAGGTCCAGGGCCGTGGCAGGTCCAAGTAAAGATGAATTGTCTACGCTTATATTATGTATATTGAACAGCTGAGTAGTTATCGCAATTATCGAAGGCTGAATAAACTATAAACTATAAACTATAACGGGCTGTTATTACGTTTGACAATCCCTGATCTACTCTATGGCGGGCGCCGCTACGTCGGTCGGTACGGGGGTTTACCAGTTATATTCTAACTTCACTGTTCACAGAGGTACTGCCGTACTCCGTTTTCAGTACCAATTCTGAGTTGGTTGCAGAAGGCTCGTCGTCGGTTAGTGGGTTCTCATTATTGGTATACCAGTATTCATATTATTCATCTTGCTTCCTCTTCGATTCGTAAGGATTTATCGTTATTTTTATTATCTCTAAACATTTTCGGCGTTTAGATTTCAATTATTGTTTACTTTTATCTGGTGTTTAACTTATATAGTTCTTTCATTTCGTATTATCGTTTTGACCTATTCTTTTATATACATTTTAAAATTGCGTCGTTTAATCCATCGCAGCGGGGTGGTCAAAAACTGCATTTTGAAGGCTACATATATTCGAAACAGAGAGAAAATGCTATCAAAACATGTTGGCGATGGGAGATATTCCAGAAAGGTAAGTGTTTGGGTCGTCCTACTTCGACAGGGCTAAATGTAATAGTCAGTCAAGCACATAACCATCACCCGTCGCCGCAAGGTTGCGAAGTTGCAAAAATATTAGCAAATATTAGTACGCAGGCCCAAGTTTCGTTGGAAGCACCACGCATGGTAATAAATCAAGCACTTGCCGGCGCAACTGTATCGGCGTTAATAAGAGCTCCAAAGTTAGTGTCTATGGAAAAGTATGTCGCGAGAACAAGGAGGCGTCAACAACAGCCAACAGTCATTCCGCACAGCATAGCTGATATAAGACTATCAGCCGACCTAGTCACTAAAACGGCACCGCCAGAAAACTTTTTACTCGCGGATACGGGCAATGACGATCCAGAACGAATAATAAATTTTAGTGCTACTGCTGACTGCCGTGTTTTGGTGCAATGTCGCACATGGCAAGCCGACGGAACATTCTGAGTGTGCCCCGAAATGTTTTTTTAGTTATCGGTGATTCATGGCCGCTTGCAAAATAGAGTATTGCCCTTAATTTATTGCCTAATGCCAAACAAACAGCAAGCCACGAATGCCGGAGCAATTACGTTGATTACTAACTCTACGATCATTAATAACTACCAACCCGAAACATTCACCATAGATTTTGAAAACGCACCTGAAATGGCCGTAAGAGACCATTTTTCAAATACAAATCTACATGGCTGCTTCTTTCATTTTGCCCAATCAATCCGTCGCAAAGTGCAAGAGCTTGGAATGCAGACTAGATACGGAGTTGACATGGACTATAATTTAGTAATTAGGAAATTCGTGGCTCTTTCTTTTTGTGACGTCGGGGTTGTTTTGAATAGATACGAGGTGTTGGCTAATAGTTTTTGACAATGTATGGCGAAACTGATGAACACCAAACGTTTCTGCAGTATTTTGAAAATACGTGGGTGGGCCGTGTTCGACGTACGCCAAGATTTAGGCACGATATGTGGAATTCAAAAGCCATAACGTTGGCAAGCCTACCCCGCACGAACAATAGTGTAGAATCATGGCATAAGGCGTTTCAAAGTGCCTAATGTTGCCAACATCCGAATGTCTTTAAATTAATTGAAGGTTTGTTGTTAGAACAAGTGCGATCAAATGCTGTGGTATATCAACAGTTAAATGCAGGCGAAGAGGTACCACTTTATTCTCGTCGAGAGTACCAGCAGTGCAACGAACGTCTTTTAAACTTAATTCAAGAATACGACCAACGTACACCAGACGAATATCTTTCAGCATGTGCCCATTACGTAGGTGAAGAAAACGTATGCAATATAAATACCAAAAAAAAAGAAGCAAAAACGTAAAAACACTCAAAAAAACTTACAAATATATAATATATATATATATATACCAAAGAACGGTAGTAGCCACCTAATATATGTATGTATAAGAGAGTGATTGATTCTTGGGAATTTTAGGTCCTAGGGCGAAATTAAGGTAACTCCTTTTTTCTTAGTTCAAATTTTCGCTTTATTATAAAAGCATCATCAGGAACAGGCTAAAATATACAAAAAATCCTAACTTCTAATGGTAGTGAACAATGATTTATGAACAAACTTACAACCAGAGTTCTGAGAAGTCCGCCTACGCAAAGGAATCATCCGCAAATCGAAAGAGGACCAGCACAACACATATCAACACGATCACAAGGTAATTAACTGAAACAATCACACTAAAACAATTTAAAAGTCGTGTATACCGCACATGCGGCCGCTCTCACATCGAACAACTGTGAACAACACACGTGAAGTTGCAGCGAGTCTACATCCCTTCGAAGTTTGCTGGGTTGCCAACACCAAAACGAACCGACTCGCGTGAATTTTTAAAATTATGATTAATAATGAACGAATAAATACTACTCAGCTGACTAGTGTCAGATTTAAAGTTTAAACACTCAGTAATATTACGCTGGATATAAAACATCTCTAAAAACAGTCTGGCTCTATAGTTATTTTCGCGAGCAATAACCTCCGTTTGCTCCCAATTTATGACGTGGTTGCTGCTCGCCCCGTGCAAAGCAACAGCGCAGTTCTTTTTCTTTAGTTTAGTATCGCTCTTATGCAATGCTAAACGTGACTTCAGCCATTGGCTAGTTTGGCCGTAATATTTCAAATCACAGCCCCCACAGGGAATGCAATAAATGACATTGGATTGCAATGGTAAAGGGGTTTTGTCTTTGGTATTAGAAAAGATTCCGCCAATAGTTTTCTTGTTGCTCAAGACCACACGAAATCCGTCGTTCTTGAAGATATTGACTAACTTGACGGACAGATTGCCAATCAGCGTCAGTTTCTTGTATCTTACAAGGGGTGCACCACAACCGTCATCCGTGGCACACTCATAAAAGGGGGTGTTATACATGAGTTCATGAATTAAAGATTTTGGATAACCATTGTTACAAAACATATGACTCAACTTCCTAAGGTTCTTGTCTGTGAAGGAGATATCGCCAATACGTACTACCCTGTTCCTCATCGCCCGCACAGTGTTAATTTTTTGGTTAATAGAATGGCTGGATTGAAAATTGATATATCTGCCTGAGGCAGTGGGTTTCATGTACCAATCCAAAATTATATTGTTAGATACTGGTTCACGTATCACCATAGTGTCCAGAAAAGGGACCCCACAATCTACCTCTCTTTCAACCGTGAATTGTAAGTGGGAATTGAAGTTGTTAATGTTTCTTCCACTTTGTCATAAGGGACAGCACATATAATGTCATCCACATATTTAAATAAGAAAGGCAGATCAAAGGAAAGTCTCCCGACACAATCCTCCAAAAGGCAATCCATAACAAGCTGAGCCAATATGGGACTCAGTGGGGAACCCATAGGAGTACCAAAAATTTGCTTGTAGAATCTGTCCTGAAAGGTGAAATAGCAGTTCGTGTACGTAAACCTTACCAACTCCAAAAACAAGTTAAGAGGAACAGAGCAGCTGGCACCAATAACTCCCCAACTACTCTCAATGGTTGTCAGCACCAATTCCAAAGGGATGTTAGTGTACAAGGAGACCACATCCAGTGATATAAGAATGTAATTAGGAGGGAGAGTTCTATTCTCCATCATACTGCAAAATGTGAAAGTATCCTTGATGTTGTATTTTTCATCTTGGCTCAAGGCTGATTGTAAAATTTTTGCTAAGAAACCGGAGAGAGCAAATGTCGGAGAGCCTATGGAGGAGACTATTGGGCGAAGGGGGACATTGGGCTTATGAATCTTAGGCAAGCCATAAAACCTAGACGAGACCGAATTATACTTGATGAGAGACTTGGCAGTGCTATCATCTATCAGGAGCTTACTTTTTAAAGTGTTGACCAATGCATTGTTCTTGTTTTGTATTGTTATAGTGGGATCACGAGCGAGAGGCTGATAGATAGCTACGTCACTGAGGAGGGATAAAGCTTCGCTAGTGTATTTCTCCTTGTTGATAGCAACCGTGACACTGCCTTTGTCCGCCCTGGTTATGAGTATGCCAGGCTGGCTTTTGAGAAAAGAAGCTGTTTTTTTAAAGATCAAATCGAATGGTGAAGATAAACGATGTGACGCATCCGAAAGGTACGTGTTCGTAATGACGTTGGCAGCTCGCGCCCTGTACATATCTTGGTGGTCAGAGGGCAGCGCCTGGACAATATCCTCAACTTGAGCTAAGAGGTTAGAAATAGGAACCTCGTTGTGACTAGTGTTCAAACTGAATTTGGGACCTAATGAAAGAAAATCACTTACCTCTTTGGGGATGACTGTGTCAGTCAAGTTTTTAAACCAACTCGAATTATCGTTAAAAAGCCTAATATGATCGGTCTTGCTTTTTAATTCGAGAATTTTTTTCAAATTTTTATTTTTTATTTTAGTGAAATATTTGTTGAAATTAACTGACATATTGCTCGAGTAGTCATCAAAGACATGTACAGGCACAAGCCCTCTGGCTTTTTCTATAACTATTTTTAAACGGTTATCAAGAAGGCTGATATTTTTCAACGTGATCTGAATTTCGAAATTAATAATTTTTGTTTTTAATTTGTTGTTGAAAAACTCTATCTTGCGTGTGAGTACCTTATCTCCGCACGTGAGCAGCCGGAGAAGATTCTTGGAGCCATGGATGACATGACTGGGACAAATGTGGTCTCTTCGACAGCTGAGAAGGAAGATCCTTCTATTCCTTGCATTGGCCAACTTGGTGTTTAAAGCCCAGGTTTTGAAGGTGCGAGAGGCCTCTGCGCCATACCTTGTAAAGATCTTCTTGTAGAATCCCATCTTAATAATAATAATAATATACAGTGCTTCCCAAAAGTAACGGATAAATTCAATAAAACCTTAAATAAAAATATTTCAGAAAAATGCTCTGACACGTCGATTTTTATTTTTAAATTACTATCCTGACATACACTTTTCAGCCCCCCACCCCTTCGCCCCTAAGGGGTGGCAACCCCAACTTTAAAAATTCAAATAGCAAAGTACCCCTTGCGAGACCTCAATTGATAGATTTTTTTATTCTGAATACAACGAAAAAAAGATTATCAAAATCAGTTGATAAATAACCGCGATATTTACCAAAATGTATTCAAAGAAGAACGTCAATATTCGAGTAAGCGCTGTTGAAGCGGGCATAGCAATATCGTTCAAACAATTGCAACTTGTTTTTACTTATGTCAAACACAATTCCGATTTTTCGTCATTGAAGAAATAGTAGCAAAATGAGATTTACAGAAACCGAAAGAATCGAAGTTTTAATGATTGGGTTTGGAGATAGAAGCCGGACGCATGACGAAGTTCGTGTTTTGTTCAATGAAACGCACCCGGACCGTCCGCCAATATCGGAATCTACAGTAAGTCGAATCGAAAACAAATTTCGGGATCTCGGTCATGTACGGGATAAGCCTAAGGCAGGACGTCCATTGGCCTTAATTGAAAACCGACAATTGGATGCTATTTTAATGGTGCAAGAAAATCATTCAACCCTTCCGGAGGTCGCTTCACAAGTTAGTGCGTCAAAAAGCACAGTGTCCAGATAATTTCGAAAACACAAATTTCACCCGTATGAAGTGCACTTGGTACAAAAATTGTCCGATGATGACTTTGATCGACGAGTGCAGTTTTGTGAGACAATGATGGAACTCTCTAATGAAAATCCTTGCTTAATTAGAAACATCGTTTTTTTCTGTTGAGGCAACATTATGTCTGAATGGCACCGCCAATAAACAAAATTGCCGTTACTGGGCTCGTCAAAATCCGCATTGGATGGTGGAAGCGAACACACAATATCCTCAAAACCTTAATGTGTGGGCTAGTGTGGTGGGTTCTAGAATTATTGGACCAAATTTTTCGACGGAACACTGAATGGTGAACGTTATCTGAACTTTCTACGAAATGAACTACTACCTACTTTAGCGGTGTTGTTTCCCAACGCAGAAGATCCTGATAGACACAAGGACAGAATTTGGTTACAGCAAGGCGCCTCCACATTATGCGCGACAAGTTCGAGAATACCTCGATCAAGTATTTCCTAATCCAAATATTTTCAAATTTCCTAATGGATTGGTAGATGAAGGCTTATTGAATGGCCAGCAAGATCGCCAGATTTAACCCCACTAGATTATTTTCTTTGGGGCTATTTAAAAAGTAAAGTTTATTTTAATAGACCTGTAAATATTGAGGCGTTAAAGGAAAGAATTCCTGCAGTAATTCACTTAATGACTCCAGGAATGTTCGAAAACTCGAAATAAAATGTTAGAAAATGTTCAACAAGCGTTTGGGGATAGATTAGGGCATTGTCTCGTCGTTAACGCGCAGCACTTTGACAATTAATTAAGGATTAGTTAATTAAATTTTGTTATTCCTCAATTTCGTGTATAAATAAATTTCGATAAATATCGCCGTTATTTATCAACCGATTTCGATAATTTTTTTTTCTTTGTATTCAGATTAAAAAAGTCTATCAATTGAGGTATCGCAAGGGGTACTTTGCTATTTGAATTTTTAAAGTTGTGGTTATCACCCCTTAGGGGTGAAGGGGTGGGGGGCTGAAAAGTGTATATTAGGATAGTAAGTTAAAAGTAAAAATCGACGTGTCTGAGCATTTTTCTCAAATATTTTTATTTAAGATTTTATAGAATTTATCCGTTACCTTTGGGAAGCACTGTATAATAAACAATAAGAATAATTACAAACAATTTTGTGTGCATTTATAACGTGTAAATAAACAAAGCAGTGGTATAACATAATTATTATTATTAAGGGAAACTCTTTGTTATTTTCCTATGAACAGGGAATTTTTGGTAAAGTTTCATTTTGGGAGTTTCCCAATTATTGAACACAACAAATGATCAACAATAATTGGAACACCTCAGCTTGCTAAATATTACACATTTCAAGACAACACCTGTGCCATCTATGCGTTCTACAATACAACTGTCGAGAAAAAAGGTCGATTGGAATGGTTGCACGATGAAATTAACAAAATGCGTAATAAAAATGAGAAATTTGACGTGCGGCGTGGCAGAAATAAAAAAAAAACAAAAAGTGGCATTAAGGGCCGTTCTCCTTAGTGGTAGTAGACGCCATTATAGTATTTCTGGTAGGGGGGTTGCTAGTGATCCGTGTTTATGTACTTGCTAACTAATATGTTGGGCAATTCTAGGGATTTTGATTTCCCTCATCTGGTAACACTGCGTTTAGCGCGCGTTGTGGCACCGCCGATAGTACAGTTTCTCCTGTAGATTCCCCGAAGAAGAAACACAAGCGCTTATTTTGAAAGTTATAAGTTATATGACAAAAATTGAAGAAAAAATAAAAAGAAAGAGAAGCAAAAATAGCTCCCCCGCACAAATCGAGGCATACCTCCAATTAATGGAGGTCACTGGGGGCGGCCCTCCCACGGATATCAACCTAAGCCTTGCGGAAGAAAGGGGACTAGCTGTTTGGGGGAGGGTTACCGTCACCGGTATGCCTGGTGTGACGGACTATGAAGGACTTGGGGGGGTTGTGATAGATGCAGAGGCAAACATTGACGAAAGAGATGATGCGCACAAGGGTGACGCTGTTGATGTAGCGGTTGCAGGGGATAGCATAGACGATGTGGTGCAAACAAAAAATGTCCTAGCGCATACGCTTTGTCATAACCCACAAACCGTCAACGAAACACCAAAGACAAGGAATGGCCCAACACGTTTAAGTGAACTGGCTAATCAACTATTGACTTCCGTCAATAAAGGAAATTTTGAAACCAAGGGTGCCATTGTTGAAATAAAGTTGAAATAAAAAGAAGAAAGCTAGAGTTTGAAATTGCAAAGTTCAAATATCTAAATCCAACTTTTACATTTGATTAGAAAGTTATTATTTATTTTTTATTTATATTTTATAATAAATACATCTATATATTAAATATTTAAAAAACAGGTTTCAATAAATGTTTTATTTATTTTTTAATTGATTTTTAAATATGATTTATAATACATTATTGTGATTATAGGCTTGCCTGCCTGCTGGAGTGTATTATCATTGATAACAGGCCCTGGAACCATAAATTCATTGTAAGATATCATTGATATGATAATAGACTGCGCGTAAGAAAAAACCACTAAAAATTTGTGAGAATATTTTAAGTTGATTTTTGATTACCATGGTATGTATCATTACGAAGGATTCAATGTTCAATTGCACAAAAGAATCATCGAAATGAAATAAACTGTTCAAGAAAAAATCAACTTTGAACTGTATTCATATTTGTTTATGGTTTATTAATTTTTACGTACAGTGTATAAAAATAATTTACCACGATTTTCCTCGTTTGCTATATCCGCAAATTCGAGCTTGTTATCTGTTAACATTAAGCCCGCAGCCTATGCGATGTTATGCAGAATCTACCTTTCAACACTCCAGTGAAGGATTTGATAACATTACGGGCGGAACATAATGAAGTGTTGAACGTTTCTACCCTCTCCGTCGGTGGGTTTACAAATGGGACAAACTGCCACGGTGCCAAAGGATAGCTACCACCACCTGAAACATTTATATAAATAATACTGCGAGCAGAAGTCACTAGCCTTTAACGACAAGCAATAGTTAAAGAAGTTAATTACCGCGGTAATTTAACATCTCCAGTCAGCACACACTTTCCATACTTTAACCCGATGATATATATATTTACAAAAATATCTACGTCAAGTAAGCGGTGTACTATATAACGATGAAACCAGCATTACGTTTAGTGAATGTTTCCCTTTTTTGTTTATAAACACGAATGGAGTACTTGAGTACCGTCTGTGGCTCCTATAGTTAGTCGAATTCCATATTTTCTGTAAAAGCTAACGATAGAATAAATATATCGTATACTACTATAAAACAAAATTATACCTCTCTTTGACAGCATTATTATTATTATTATTCTTTGTCTCGTTTGGGAATAACGTAGTTGCCTTCGTACTATGTGGTTTCTGAAGAAAACAAATAATATGAGTTATGCATTAGTTATTACTATTACGTACCTATCTTAAATATTACTGGTTGTGATCTTCCTCTATCAACACTCCAATAAACAACTGCATCTGTTGATTATTCATGATTATTCATAACTATTGGTACAAATAATTTTGTCAACAAACTCCCGGTTCACGAAATGTAGGTTATGTACGGACTGAAACTAATGTCATCGACAACACGAGCACTGTTTGCCAACTTACATTTTCATTCCAATCGCGAAAATATACTTAAAATTTTTAATTTTAATAAAGTAGTAGAACGCACGAACATTGATGTTGCGACATGCTCACGTAGTATAGATATTGTGGTATTGCCTAAATGTTTGGTTAGCAAAGAGTAATCTCAACCTGTGTTGGTGAAATCAGCTGTTGCGAGACGGCCATTTTCGCATCGGTTTATAGATGTACTATGCTCGCCAAAAAAAGTCGTACACCTTGTAGCTTTGTAAATGGTTCTTTTATAACCTATACGCTGTTATTCTGACATTAGTCATAGGGATGAAACATGCACCAACTGTCAAGTTGACAAGCCAGACTTACATGATGTCAAACTTAGCTGTACGACTTTTTTTTTGGCGCGGATAGTATATAGAATCGCAATTTCTGTAAACCAGTTATAGACACGTTATAGAGTTCTATAAGAGTCTCTTATCGAAACCTATAATGCTATAGATCTATAACGTTATAGAATTTTACGAGTGAAAACACAGAATCGACCCATAAATTCCGCGGTAAAATAGCATTCAGTGCGCGATGAAAATGCTCTAATGCGCTTACCTTTAGAGATACAATTTATTAGTTTGTACGCTAATCACGTTATACATAAACTTTAACTAACCCAGACTAATAATCTGATGGGTTTTATCTTTTACTTTTGTTACCTACTTTAATAAAACAATACATTTTTGTGTAAGAATCCGGTTAATAAGTAATAACACTAATTTTTTATGTTGTTTGTCTTCTGTTTGCAAAAGAACATTTTTCTTCACTATATCATCAGTCATTCCATGTAATCCCTTGTAGAAATCAAAAGTTAGATAATTTTATTCTCTCAGCAGCATGCGTCGTATTTTTTGGCTAATGCTGTGTTTATGTTCATGGTAGCTCTTTGACTAGATGGCGGTAGCCTTCCTTGTTGTATAAAATGTGTTTTGTACAACATACGGTGAGCGCGTAAAGTATGGAAACATGAGATAGTCCCTGAGACGGTTTGTTTTTTATCCTCAAACATATCTATTTTTAATAATTATTGAAATACACATCTGTGAAAGGTTCAATTTCCGACCATCAATAATTGTTACTGAGTTATTACGCCATCGACACTTTTAAATAGCAAGAGAAAAGGACAATTGAAAATAAATTGTAAAATATTGATAACTTTTGGGAAAATAGCTTTTGTGAATTGAATATGCAATTGCGTTTAGGGTAGAATTTATTGCACTGAAAACAAATCGGGGCTCCAAAATTTTCCATCGTGCTAGGTTTTCGAGAAATGTGGGGTTAAAGAGTAAAGATCGCTATGTTGGTAATTTTTACGAATTTATACCAGCTGAACCCATTGTCTTCGAAATCTCATAATGGTCACATACTAAACCTTAATCTTTGCACTTTTACCTGAGATCCCAAAAGTCTTTTCCCAATATTATTAAGCATGTTCATTCTTTAAGTGGGGTACTGACGGCTCAATGAAAGTAACCTTAAAAAACGCAGTACCTTGACGTGGAGTGCAACTTTTGCATAAACAAACACAATTTATCAATATTACCCCAATTTTCAACTGTATTTTTCTCAAAAATTTTCTTATGTAAGGCGATAAATTTTGTAAATTACCTTTAAGAATTAACAGATCTATCAATATCACTACAAAAAATATGGGCTTGCCATTTTAAAAAAGTGTCGATTACCATAAATTATCATAAATCGAAAAGAATCGAAGGTCGGAAATAAAATTTGATGTAAATATGTATAATTTGAGAATTAAAAAATCAACGTGTGCCAGGATTTTTTCAAATAACAAACCGTTTCAGAGATCAGCGTACAGCTGATACTCCAGTATCAGCTGTACGCTCGCACTTAGAGCTTGTGTGTTTGACATGCCGTCACCTGTGTTAAGTGTAGTTATGTTTTGAGACTATTATTTGTCCCTGAGAAAGCCACAATTTTTGGCGAAATATTGGATAAAATTAAAAGGTCGAAAAAACAACATCTTTAATTTAGCCCTGCAAACCCAAAATTTAATCAGCAATACTTATTATTAGGTTACATGAGTCTTACACTAGATGACAGTAGCCTTCCGCGTTATATAAAATGTGATATGTTTGCCAATACTCGACAGTGTAGAAATTTAAACTCAATTACCTAATACTAAGGCGTCAAAGAGAGTTTCCTACTCATCATTCTAGATGACACCGTACGTGACAACAATGATTTGTCGGCTTGTTATGGGTGTTTTGGTATGAATTGTCGTGGTATGAGTTGTCCTGGTATGAGCTGTCCTGGTATGAGTTGTCCTGGTATGAGTTGTCCTGGTATGAGTTGTCCTGGTATGGGTTGTCCCTTGATATGAGGTGTCCCGGTATGAGTTGTCGTGGTATGAGTTGTCCCTTGGTATGAGTTGTCCGGGTATGACTTGTCTTGGTATGAGGTGTCCCCGCTCTTTATTGTTTGCATTATTTCCCATCATCAATACGTCGAAAATGGAAATCAATTCACCAAGCGTCAAATTCTGTGTACCTGTGTAGCAAAAACCACATTTTTCTCAAAATCAATTAAATTTAAACCCGTCAAAATCTGATTTTTTTTGTTTCTGCCATCATCGTTTTCAAAAACTAATCTTTGAAATGCTGAATGGTTTTCGTCAAAGCATTTCTTATATTTTTCTCAATAGCTGGTATGCCGCCTAAGTGCATCATTTTCGGCAATAAAGCAACTATCGACTTTAACTGTTTACTTATTAGGTATAGCACGTTTGTCGGTTGTCGGACACTTGTTGACTTCACAGTAATTGTACTGGGGATGGTTGGCATCTTGATAGAAGTAGTAGTAGTAGTACTACATCTTGTGCGCGAAATATATAACTGTTCGAAAAGCAATGACAAATAAATCTCAAATCATTTAACAAATTGATATGAGGAGATTTTCCATGACGTTGTATTGTTCACGCAGATCAAGCCGATAGCTCCTTTGACACCTATGAAGAAGTTTAGGCCGGTTACAGTGCAACGCTGATGGTCAGCACGGATCGTCGGCGCGGACCACTATATCAACAGCGATATATGAGGGCTTGCAGTGTAACACTGAGCGTCAGCGTCCCCGCGGCACGGACGACGATAGGCGCGTCAGCGGCGCGAATGTCCGTTCGCCGACTCGCCATTGCAATATATGGGGCTTTGCAGTATGACGCTGATCATCATCGCGCCGAGCAGTTCTTTCCACTGCACAAGTATCAAATATATATAAAATATCAGTACGGCCGGTTAAGTGCAACGCTGACGATCAGCACGGATTGTTAGCGCGGACCGCTACATCAACACCGATATATCGGGCTTGCAGTACAACACCGTCCGTCAGCATCTCCGCGGCACGGACGAGGACCACGCCCTAGGCGCGTGAGCGGCGCGAATGTCTGTGCGCCGACGAGCCATTGCAACATATGGGGGATTGCAGTACTACGCCGACCGTCGCGAGCAGTAGTTCGCCGGAAAATGAATATTGACACAGAGCGTGTAATAAATGAAGTCCGTATTCGACAACTATTGTGGGATATGTCCCATGAGCTGTACAAAGATCGGGATGCACGGCTATTGGCGTGGCAGGAAGTGTGCCGAGAAGTGATCCCACAGTTTGAAGAAATGACAGCTAGCCAGAAGAGGGAATCAGGTAAGCAATAATCATTTTTATGTATAATTAATTTTTATTTAACCTCATACTTACGAATTGATATAGGTTGTCTGAACTAACATTAGAAAGACATATGATTTGTCTAGGTCACAACATTTTGTATTTAAAATCTACATCTATCTTGCCACGGGACAGAACCTTGTGGTGAAATTAAATAATTGGCATATTTCTCTCTCACAGCGTCACCTGTTCTTGTTCGTAATTGATTCATATTATTATTTGCGTTTTCCTCCAACCCCGATATAGTCAATGTATGCTCCTCCTGGTAACCGTCCCTGTCCCTTATGAAGTTGTGTAAAACACGGCATGCCTTCACTATCTTCAGCGTAGTTTCCAGCAACGTATTCATTGGTCTATGAAATATTCTAAGTTTGTTGCTCATAATTCCAAATGTACATTCTATGAATCTTCTAGCCCGACTCAGTCTATAGTTAAATATTTTCTTCTTGTATGTCATTACTACGTGCAGAAGGACGCAATACATGATTGGATACTCCAAAGGCTGCGTCACCAAGAATTACATAAGGTACTGGTTCACCATCTATGTTTGGTAATGGCTTTGGTTGTGGCAATTTGATGTGTCCATTAGTTAAATCAGTGAAGAGACGACTGTCTTTAAATATGGTTGAATCACTTTCTGTACCACATGACCCAACATTAATATAAGTGAATCTATATTTAGCATCACACATACCAAGTAGAACCACCGAGAAATATTTTTTATAGTTACAGAATAAGCTGCCACTGTGGTCAGGAGATATGATTCTTATATGTTTTCCGTCTATGCAACCAATGCAATTTGGAAAAGTAGCTACGTCTTCAAATCGTGTTGCAATTTCAACTAACTTATTCACTGTTGGAAAATGAAGACATTCTTCTCGTAAAACATCCCATATAAGATCACACACCTCCGCAACTATTTGTCCTATGGTTGAGATCCCAATGCGATAACTGTAATGAAGATCTGTGAACGTATTTCCACTCGCTAGATACCTGAAATAAACACAAATATTCATTGTTGCAGAGAAAGCAGTCCAACAACGTTGGAAAACGGCATACAAAAGGGATGCATACAGCAAATGGAAAGCTACTTTAAAATTTCAAGCATCAGGTTCTGGGGCAACAAAGAACAAAAAAAATATATATATTACGATTACATGTTATTCCTTGAAAAGGCCAGACCTACAAGGGTAGAGGATTCAATGTCTACTCCTGACCCACACCCAACCCAAGAAGCAGAAATACAAGAGTTTTGGCCACAAAATGATAGCTGGGATGAACCCACCCAGGAAATTGTAGATGTCCCACAGATAAAAAGAAAAAACATGCCCCCGAAAAAGGAATAACGATCGTGGCGATATTGACCGGGACATGCTTGTGATTATGAAGGAAAATGCCAAGATGTGCCAAAATGACGATATGGCATTCTTTACTTCATTACTGCCAATTATTGGTAAATATTCAGATTATCAAAAACTGCTGTTTCGACAAGGTACTTCAAAAGGCCATAGAAATTGGGCACACATTAAATAGACCAGGTTCATCAGGGAGTTCCTCGATGACCTCTCCTATTCCACTTATCGAAACGCCAATGACATCGCCGGTTCCTACATTTATAGGAGCGCCAATAGTGCCTCCTATCACTCAGTGGCGGACTGGGTCCAAAAATATTAGTTGCCAGGAAGCCAGGAGGGGGCCCACATTTTTTTTTGTTCATGCTGCCGGTATATACATATACAGATGTCCCACTTTTTTCCCCGCAAAATTATTTTTAGAAAGCAAATGTTATTCTGAATAAATTTTTTATAAGGACTTATTTGTTTTCTCAATTCCTTGAAAAGTTTCAGCCGTTTGAACACACCCACTACACCTTACAACGATAGAAAGTAAATAAATTTAAATGAAAATATTTAAAAGAAAATCGACATAAATTGAATAAAAATGAACCAAAAAATTCATATGAAGCTTTCTATTATTTTTTTTCTAGAAAACAAATGTCATTTTGAGTAAATAGTATCATATGGACTTATTGGTTTTCTTATTGGTTTTGCTTAAGAAGTTAGAGCCGGTTAAAATACGGTTTTGTTAATAACTCAAACGATTGTAACTTTGTTATAAATTGAAAAAATAATAAGTCGATATGAAACGTTTTACACAGTATCTCATTTACTATACAGGAGAAAAAAAGTGAAAAATGAAAGAGTTACAAAAAAAACTTACAAAAATATTATGAAATAAAATGTTCGACTAAATATTATGGAGGTAAAGTAAAACTGTGTTTGGTGTCCAATAGTTTTAATAATATAAAAAAAAAATAATATTCAAACAAAATAGATAGTATTCTTACAAATAAACAAACATAAAAATATTAAAAATATATCATAAATGTATATTTATCGATCTTATATATCTTTCAGCTTTCCTAAAATGGCTAACTCGGTGGTCTATTGTCAACAGCTAAAAATATATTAAGCATCTAATGTTACATTTGTAACTTATGCACAATATTCCCAAATTACTATTAAATATCCGATTGTTCGATGAAATCCAACAATCTCTCAATTATAATAATTCTTCTTTTCATGCAGCAGCTTTTAGTAATAGCATTTTGCAAGTTTGATTTATACAAACATATAATTTTTGATATTTATTTTCTTCAAAGATTAAGAATTAGTAATTTATGTATCAATCTAAAATTGTTTAAATAATACTTATGAAAGACATTAAATTGTTCATGGTGGTCCAACGCATTGGAAAACTAGACGCCTGATTTAATCGGGTTTGATTTGTGACTGAAGACATATTGAGGAAAACATTTATGGGAATATTACAACTACCTACGATAGCAAACATGAAGAATAGAAATAAGGAGGCGTCAAAATGTTTTGTGGAAACCATGGAAAATGTAATATTTCCACCAAGGATTTCCACCGAGAATTTGAAGCAAGACTGAAACGCATTGACCTGAGAGGGTTGATATGTGCACTAATGACAATCGTACTGAAATAATAATTATTTATTCAGTTTACAATTATCCATTTATTTAGTTATTTATTCTTATGAGAGTACAGAAATGTTTGGATGTCTGAAGAACACCACATTGCTACCAAAGCACTCCTTGCTTTTGTTATCAGTAGTAACTGGAACATCCCTATAAACTTATTCCTTAACATGTCCCGAAATAAATAAATTGAACAGGCGATTTAGCTGGCTAAGGCGTTAGACCACTACAACCAACCCAAGGATCCATTAAAATTCTTTAAATAATTTAGAATATTACGTAAATAAATAATAAAAATTTTAAATAAGTTTCGACTGGTACTAATAAAACTAATTCTTGGATGATCATAAATTGTTCGTTTGTGTAACTCATAGTAGCAGTTTTCAATGACTAAATGTTGCTGCAGAAGAATCTTTACATTTGTGCGATTGCTGAATTTCGTCGTGACAACTTGATATTTTATATTAATTTATGAAATATTTTGCATGCGTATAAATGTTATATTAGATGCTTAATAACTTTTAGCTGTTGACGATAGACTTACCGAGTTAGACATTTTAGGAAAGTTGATTTATCGATCTTTCGATGTCAAGATATACAGGGCTGTTCCATTTAAAATTCTTAAGTTATTTGACATTTAGCAAATCTCCAGTTATTCAGGATAAGTCATCTTTGAATCGCAAATGAATAATAACTGTAAAAAAATGCGATACTTTTACTATGCAAAATGAGTTCTTTTATTTCTTTATTCTTGTTAGTTACCTTAGAATAATTTTTTGAAAATGCTCATTTTTGACAAACATTTCTCAATATCTCAGAAACAGTTGATAATAGCCTAATACAAATTGATGTCATAACAATTAGGCTAAAAATGTTCATCAAAAATTGCAATAATATACCTAGTGTTCATTTAAACAAACATAAGTTTGTTGGTACGTTATTGTGGGACAGCCTGTAAGCATGCCAATATATTCTGGCTGTAGGGCGAATGATTATCTATAACTTTTATAACACCCTGTACATCAATTTTATGATATCTTCGAAAGTGAAAAAGATATATTACTTTTTATATCATTGATCAACACAAAAATGCGCAACTTTGTTTCTAATATTTTTTTCTATATTCATTTTTTTTTAAATTTATTTTGTTTTAAATTACATATTGTATTTTATAAATAAATTTTATTTTATTTTTATTGCATGTATAAAAGAACATTCTGTACAAGTGATTCATTTTTATACCCAAGTAAAATTTTATTTATTTGATTTATTTTGGTCCCTTTCATATGTTCAGCCAATATTCCATAATGTTTTCCTATATCAATTATCCGATTAAGTTTTAATTTTGAAGAAAGGTATTTGTCGGGCAATTCCGTCATACGAAGATCGAAGAAGCAACCGTATACACGTGTTTCGGACTATTAGTCCTCATCAGTACGGTATAGCCAAGGAGCAAGATGGACACTCAATGGAAAAACACTCAAATGGTTCCCTATAGGGGGTGACCAATGTCGCCAATTTGGTGCTTCAGTCCATCTTGCTCCTTGGCTATACCGTACTGATGAGGACTAATAGTCCGAAACACGTGTATACGGTTGCTTCTTCGATCTTCGATCTTCGTATGACGGAATTGCCCGACAAATACCTTTCTCCTTTATATCTTACCGTCGATTAACCAGCTTACCTTTAAGTTTTAATTTTGTTCATCATAGCATTGATTTTTCTATTTTGAATGTTTCTTGGTAAAAACTACCACATCATGCCATAATAATTCTGTACTCTGTGACGTATTGGTATTTCAATTTCGGATGAATAATATTTTTGCCAGAAACTGGTCAATAAAATTTTTAAAAAAACTTGTGTTTTTATGAAATTTAAACGTCTATTAAAAAATATCAAGTTCGATTAGTAATAGATTTTAAGTTCTCTTAACAAGGGCCTTTTGGAGAATTTTCATTGTTTCCCAAAGTGGGTTTCTTAAAACACCATGCAGTTTTCTTATGGGGTTCATATTTATTGCCAAACATAAATATAAATTCTTACCGAATTTATTGCAAATAGGTGGGGCCCTCTTATTGCCTGATATCTTTTCGTGCGGCGGTCCAGTGATAATTTCAGTATAAATAAATGTATTATTAATATTATCAACATATTGTCTTAAGGGGGGCCCACTTAAGGGGGGGCCCACTTGCCATCGGGCAACCTGGCATTATGGCCAGTCCGCCACTGCCTATCACATTGACCGGACAGCCCTCAATTAACTATCAATCAGGGAATAAACCACCAGGATACCCTAATATAGAATATCAACAGCTCATGTAACAACAAATTAACATATTTTTTATAATATTAATATTATTAAGTAATATATTTTTATAATATTTTTGAATAAAAACTTTTATTTCTTCTGTTTATTTATATTATATAGAAACAAAGACCGTAGTATAAACATATTTAAAAACAAAAATTAATAAAAATAACTAAATAAGTAGTTTACATTTGTTCAGTTTGCATGCATATAAATAAATGTTTGCGAGCAAAGGTTTAATCTGGTCTGGAGCAGACTTAATAGATCTAATTCAAACTACTCACCCCAAAGTAACTGCTAATCGCTCCGTAGGAGTTATTGGCATCCTATACATATTACAACGTTTTCAATCATCATCCAATTTTAGAAGTAATTCATCGAAACTTCTTGTAGAAAGTCGAAAGTAGTTAAAGAATTTCTCCTCGTGTTCACGTAGATCCCCAAATAACGTATAGAATTCACCTTTTAATAATCTTGTAGAAATAATAGGATGCTGGTGAAATCTTCTATGAATACGACGTTGCCGTCGTCGACGATTAATATACACAACTCGCAAAATTGTCTGGAAGGCAATTGGATTCATTTTGGTGTACTGGTTGTCGTACGCGAATGGCGCGTCAGCTGTTAAAAAAACAACGCCGGACCCACGGCTTTCGTGGATCGTCAGCGGATGGTCAGCGGTGCTCTGCAAGTAGTTAAAAGCAACAGTGAACCGACGCTCCGCGCCTGCGATCGGGACGGACCGTCAGTGTTTCACTGTAACCGGCCTTAATGTTGTTATAATCAATGTTATGACCAGTCAGAATTTTGTGTTGGTATAAATTAAAAGTGATTTGACTCGCCTCGCCAACGATCTAGCAGTTTGTTCAATATAAATGGAACTGTAGTTTCCGCATAACACGAAATAAACACCGCTCTCACAAAGGGTAGGTCTAATGAGTTTGCGCTGATTAGACAGTAAATTGAACAATTGAGTCTTAGATTTGAAGGCAGGTAATATGTTAAAAGATTTTAATACTTTGGAAAGATTGACATTGGAATGAATGTAAGAAAAGGGTTTGTAAATAGGATTAGGTTGCACACAGGCCTCCCTGACATGTAGAGCATCTAATTTAAAAGTAACAGTATGAAATAATTTATTAATAGTTTTAATGGGAAATCATTGGATAAAGCAAGGTTTTTATAAATTTTAATTCGGTAACTCTGTTGCTATGTGATACAGGATATGCAAGCGCTCTTCTGTAGCAAAAGTTAAGCGAGGCAAGAAGACGGTGGGATAGGGGATGGTAAGAATCATAGGGAATAATAGTAATAATTGATGGGGTTTTTCTGTAGATGTCAAATGTAAAACAATTGTCATGTCGAACGATGGTCACGTCGAGAAAATTCTATTTATTGTTAGATTCAATTTCGATGGTGAAATTCAGTCTAGGGTGAAAGTTATTCATATAACATGTCTTGAGGTTCAGACAGGCTATCTCTCCACATAGAAAAGATGTCATCGACGTAAAGATTATGTAGATTACTTTGCATTATCATTAGTTTGCATTATGGACACTTTCCAATATGTAAATGTATGGTAGGGGGTGCGGTTTTTTTCCGCGCAGCTCCTAGGCCACAATTGGCCCTTTGAGCTTTCCCCTTCACTACTATACAAGTCATATCGACAACCAGAGATGTTCAACTGGTTGCCGGGCCCCACGTTTTTTCGTCTCTTCCGAAAGACGGCGGACGAATTTTCAGCTGGTCCTGGTTGTGAACCCCGGACTTCCTAGGCAGGCCAACGCTCTACCACTAGAGCCATTCGCCCCGCAACACTTTCCAATATATAATAATGTTAATTAAGTGTAGAAAACTTCGTGCATTGATAGGAAATATTTCCAATTTTCATATCTAAATAACTATAACAAATTTGAATAGAACTAAATCTTACAAATTTTTTAGATATTTTTCACTTGCCAGAAGATAAGCGTACATTTGAAACAAGATAGCGCACCGGTATGTGTAAAACCGTGTAGGTTCCCTCAAGCTCAAAAAGCTGAAGTAGATCGGCAAATTCATAGCATGCTTAAAGATAATATATTTGAGGATGCTGAATGCGCATTGTCTTCTCAGATATTATTAGTACATAAAAAAAGCAAACAACAGCAACAAACAATGCAGAATGGTAGTAGATTTTTGAATGATTAATGAAAAAAATCAAGATGATAATTTGCCCTTACGAAACATTTCCGATATTCAAGATTCTTTATCAGGCGCCCTTTATTTTTGACATTTAGACCTAAATCAGGGATCTTATCAATAAGGTTTATATCATTAAAACATAAAATATACAGTATTTTCCAAAAATAAAGGTCAATATCAAATGACTAGGTTACCAATGAGCCTATTCGCTTTATCATATATTAAAAGGCATCGGTCAGACCTGAGGGACCAAAGCGGAAGCGTCAGCGAAGCGATTACCGCGCGGCGGATGCTTCGCATATATTCTTATAGCGCAATGCACATCTGCGCGACTACCGTGCGGGATTGACCCGTTTGAAAACCGAATTCACACCGAATACTTGTCAAAATGACACCTGCCAATATTGAATATTTGATTTAACGGAAACTGGTTGATAAGTCTATTCTTCTGTAACAGCGGGTAGAAAACAGAAACAGAACAACGACGCACAAAATAGCATTGATGTTATATAGCAATCCCGAACTTTATCGACATAAAATTAGTCCCGCAAACTTGAAAAGATTGGTATACGAATCATGAAGATCATGAACTAGAAAGAATTAGGATTGTTAAAATGGCTGGAAATATTTTACAAAATATTCGCAAGACCGTATACAATAAAAATAACTATATTCTACCAAATTTTAATGAGAAAAACATCTTGAATTGTTGAAAAATTTACTTCAAATTGTTATTTCAACTAATAAGAATAAAATGAAAAAAATAAGATTTTAAGTGGAAAAAAGAATAGCTATAATTGCTCACAGTATTTTTATCGCCAATTTTGCTCGGTTTATCGTCGATAATGCACAAAAAAATACGCATCTTGGGGATTGATAGATTCACTTTCATATTTAGGATTATGTGCAACGTACGCTGAAACTTTACGCTTTGAAGCATCAAGTACCATTCACAATGCAATCCAATCTGCCGAATAGCTTAGCTTGGGACATAGATTTTTCTGGAGATTGGCAGCGAGAGTAGGTACACAGTGGCCCAATTTCATGTTCAGATTGCACTCTGGCCGGCCGGAGCCGGAGTATGTCCACTCTGCGCGACAGCAAGATGGCCGTCTCGGCATCAGCTGATTTTACACACACAGGGTGATGTTGCACTTTTGTAAATGAACATTTATTGCGGCTACCACAATATTTTTACTGTGTCAGCATGTCGCAACGCCAATGTTATTATATTTTATTAAAATTAAAAAGTATATAATATATTTTCAAGGTTGGCACAACGTAAGTTGGCAACTATTGGCAACACTGTGTACTATTGGCGCCGTGCGCGTACGATATGCCCATCTCTATTGCCGCCGGACGGGACTAAGATCGCTACGAGGTGGCGCTGTTCTATGCAGTTTCCTTCCTAGTAATCACCCACGTGGTAGTTACCTGTAGCGCGTCTACTAAGTAAACATAAACAAGAAAGCTGTTGCCGTACGTAAATGAGGTTAATTGGTAGAAGCAAGTAATTTATTTGTAGTGGTTTGTAGTGAATAAAGCGGCGTTTTCTTTCGTTGTTCTGTTTACAGCAGATATCCATTTCTTCCGCTGATTCAATTTCCAACTCACTGTTGAAAATCTGTAAAATCTGCAATTGCTGTTACTGCCAGTATTTTGACAATTCACCACACAGCACGAGTTAACCATATTTGTATATTTGTATACACAATGCTAGTCTGTGCACAACGCTATCAGCTGACAGAAATAATAAATAAAGTCGACTACAGCGCTTTTGCGTGCAGCGGTGACCGAGAAAACTTCTGGCGGATACATATTCCGCCATGGGCGCATAAAGCGTTCCTCAATCCCCCACTCCGTACTGCGCACGGTGCCAATACTATTGTCAAATTGTCAATGTCAGCTTGCAACCAGCGTTTCGGGGGCATATATAGGATAAACCATATACAAGGTAAACCACTCATAAAAACTTTATATTTAATCACTATTACACATTTTTTAGGTGACCATAAAAGTAAGGTTTCAGTGATTTAGTTAAATTATACTACCGAGAAAAGACAATACAAGCAATCACAACATTCAAAACATAAACGTGACCATACCGTTCGTTATACCTATATTTTTGGTGGAGGTAAAATTTTCCTACAGATAGTTACCAAATATTAACCACTGCAATGCATGGGAATTAGCGATGGGCGGAATCACTCATTTAAATGTTTCGAAACATTTGATTCATTTGTGTTTGTGTATCGAGTCACTGTTTCGACTCACGACACAGTTCATGTTGCGCATGCGCTTGGAGGAATCGAGTCCCATTGACGATGTGCAGTGTTAGTGAGTCAAATCGCCGTTTCGACTCACGATACTGTGGTTACGATACTGATTAACTTATGGTAAATAATATTGTCAGATTTTGAAGGTTGTCAATATTATTATTATAGCGTTTTCGACTTAGCCGCTCTATGCACGCTCTCAGTGCGACCCGGCACCGTGCCAGTGGGATGTGCAATTTTTTCGTGCAGTTGGTAAGCCGAACGCTTCAGAGTGTCACAAACTGTCAATGGTCGGATCGTGATCGATCGTGATTAAGGTTAGAATCACGGTTAGAATCATATTTTAATCAATTATAAATAAATGTTAATAGATAATGGTCCAAGAGCTAGAACTTTCAGAATCTGTCCCTTTTAGCGTAACAATAAGATAATATCAAGTCTGGCAACCTTCCGAGGGTGGTTTTTGCGCCCATAGATTTTTAAAGGGTAAACAAAATCAAAAAATTACGTTATTATAATCAGTCTGTCGGTTTGAGATATCAAAAGTTGATATCAAAATTTTTTATTCGCGGCAGTTTTTTCTGCTTTTCTGCATGGCAATTAAAATATCTTCTTCGCCCGCAGATGATGAAGACGATAATAAGTCCATAAGCCGAGACACTATCACTTTGGCGCAACCTGACATCGCTTGTTGACAGTCCGCCATATTGCACTGACACTGCACCGACTCCAGAAGTCGGAGCAAGAAAATTGCCCTCAGTGCGCACTGAGGGCAACTTTGGTCGTAAGTCGAACACGCCGCACTCGACGAGTGCCACCTGAAAATTATAAGTCGAACACGCAAAACTGCCCCGGGGCAAGCCAGTGCAGAAAAAGTGCAGTAAGTCGAAAACGCTAGTTGTGACAACATGAATTGAATTCATTTTTAAGGTGCGTTCCAATTGATGGTAATGATAGGTAATGGCGGTGGTAGCAGACGAAATTATAGTATTTCCAACATAACGTGATAGTGACACATATTAGTTTGCATGTACATAAACATGAGTCACTAGCACTATTAATAAGAAATACTCTAATGGCTGTTACAACTACCAAACCACTAATGGAAACGTACCTTCAGGAAAAGGGATAAATATATAGTGATTAGAAAATTCAGTCATACTAAAATACATTTTCCCCGCTAATAATGAAAGTTAATGTTTCAATAGTCGAATCATTTACCAATTTAATGTTTTGAAACATTTGAAACAGTTAATGAGTCGATACAGTGTTTCGAAACATACACTCACGAGCCATCACTAATGGGAATGCTAACAGCTGTTCGGATGAACCAAGCTTTCACGGTTATATTTATGCTACAAGCAATTGGGAAACATTCGTCATACCGACATTTGGGTGTAGATAAGTAACAAGGAAAGTGTTTTCTTCTGTTTTTCATGCACAGAAAATGTCCACGGTAGCAGAATCTTTTATTACGCTATGTGTTCAACATCATGGTACGATATGCAGCTAAAATATTTACATACGGCAGCAGGGCATCATATGTATATGGTTGAGAACGAGTGCAGCATGTAGCCGACACAGAATCAGCTAAACAGCTACAGTTCAGCCGTTGAAAAGTTTAGGATTTGTTTACATTTTCTCAGTGCGACAAAAAAAGATGAATCGGGTACGTCTAAATACTTTTTATCACCAATGATTTGATTTTTAATTAAAAACTTATAGATTACCAATGCTGCAGTTGGCAATAATGGTTATCGACATTTATCACAGTTTCGAGGTACGCTACGGCAATCCGGAGAATATATAAGCAATCAGTCATTAAAATTAATCTACATACAGGAACGACAAAGTACAAGCTAAGGTTTCACAGATAATTATTTGATACTGAGAAAGAACAGTTCGAAGAAGGTATAATATTTCTACATGTGAAGGCAAATATGGTTGAAACTATTGTCATCAATGTGTTCCGCAAGTCACTGCACACTCCAGCGACTAAATCGTTGAGGTTTAATATGAAGATGACCGTTTAGACTCTTGTTGGCGAGTCAAATTGTATTGATCTGTATTATTCTTCAGGTGAGATGTCTAAACTATTACAAAAATTGTGCAAATGTTTTACACATAGTATTTTTCAGCTCACCACAGAAAGGAAGATTTTAGTTCGTAGTTCTGTGATTGATAAAAAATATCATTCAAGAGATTCCTCAGCTTTGTTTACCATAATACCATTTTCTTCAGGACTTGAGCTTGCAATACCCTTCGTAGAAGTACCCGTACAATTTTCGAAGAAGCTCGAAACTTAAACTCGCTTGTTCTCAATATTAAATAATATATTATTAGAAGTATTGATACCAAATGTAGATTTGTTATACTTAATTGGTTTAAAATATTTATTTATTTTTCTTTCATTATACTATTATAATTATTTTTTGTCTAGTTTTGTAGTTAGTTACGTTTATATAGTTATTATTTGTGAGTTATTAATTATAGCAGCGTCTTATTTTTATTTGTCCTTGATTTTGCTCATTGACTTTGAACGTAAATCAACTAAAGTAAAGGCAAATTGAAGAACAAAAAATAATATTATTAAATTAATTATTATTATTAAAGGTTGTTTCGTTTCTAAATTACACAGCGAGACTTATTTAGGTCACTACATAATTTATTTATTTTTGTTCATTCTTCTTCTTTACAGCATTGAGATTACACTAATAACTGAAATTTCTTTAATGGTTTCATCATATAATGTGCTATTGAACCGTTGTAAAGTTGCTTCTGTAAATAATGCAAATGCCTTGATGCGGCTAATGTGATTTTAGCTATTTGCTCCGTTATTATTATTGCATTAATAAATTCTTGGAAAACAGGAATAAATCATAATATTCGTTGTTATTTAAAGTAATATAATTTGTAGATCAAACAATTTACATGACATTTGTGACAAGATAAAAACATTAAACAATTTTGTACAATATGCTACCATATAATTTCAACATAATTTGCTACTGGTACATAATAAAATTTGATTATATTCATTAAATAAATAGCAAAGTCTAGTGGGAATATAACTATTGGTTGGATAGGTGCTACACTTGTTTATGTATGTCCTTGCAACAAGTGGATATTTTTCAGATCTTTCTTCGGTGATACTGCAGACTCAAACTAGGGAAGCTCGCAATCAATATACCTTCATAATAAATCATTCCGTCTAATTTCATAAAAAGTAATTATTCACTTCTGTTCATCCTGTAATAAAAATAAATTACTACGTATATAAATGAGATGACAAACCTAAATATAGGTAAAAACTAAAAAAGGTTTGTAGCGTTCATACCGGACATTAGCCCCGCACATGGTTCATAACTATATCGAATAGGGCAACATTTTTCAACTTCATCGACTTGGACTGAACTAAATCCACTTCTGAAGTTTGAGGATGCATTTTGACAACTTGACTTTTTGACGGGTTTTATGACCCTCTTGTTGGCTTTTTCACCTTGAATATGACGATTAACAGTCGCATTGGCCTGTCCTGTCGGTAGGAAATCTTTAATTTTAAATTCCCAATTACAGCTAAAGATCTGCCCCACTGCATATTTGTCCCTATTCTTTCTTTCGGGGCATATTTCTAAGACCTTAAACAAAAAAATACTTTTGGGTAGCTCTTTAAATCAACAACATGAGTTTGTAGTATCACACATACTTGGCATTTTGTTCATAGTTCAAACCTTATCGAGTTTAATAAACTATGATCTAAACTCCATTCTCCTGATTAAATAATTTCGTTATTATTGGTTCACCTGGCCTGCAGTATATGTTATGATCTACTTCTGGTGTGACTCCAGGTTGTCAGTCTATTTTGTTTACAGAGGTGGGTTATTGCTTGGGTTTTATTCACTCTTGCAGCTCTTGTGGATGTGGATGCTTTGCTGCGTTTGAATGTGGTAATTGCTTGTAATAATGGCAAAGTGTTCTCTCTCGGTCGCGCGTATTTAGCTGCAACCCCAAACTCCACGTACGATCCGTTTCACTGCATGTGTTCCAATTTCTGGCCAATAATACTTGTGGTGGTGTTCGATGAAATGTCCTACAGGCTCAACGGGTATTTTGTGTTGAATTTATATGTTTCCAGTATTTTATTCCGTGATGGCAGCAACTAACTCATTTTGGTAGTAATCTCTATTGCTAAGGCCACCATATACGATTCTTATCGTCGGCTTGTTCCAATTTTAGATACAATAGAAGAGTAGTACCATACTTCCAGTTCCACTTCGCCAGGTTGCTCATGAATGTAAAGTCCACATTAAAATATAATATTAATTTAAACAAACAGTATCACCATTTTCGATTCTTTGGTTTCTCATGTGTTATGTCTTCTTATGTCTGTCATTTATTCATCACAAGTACTGTGGTACTCGTCTCTTCATAATGTGTTGCATTTCTTAGGAAAAGTGTTTCCTATTTGTGACGTCTTTACGAGAAGTATTTGTATGTCGTTTAATGAACTCTTCTGGTTTTATGAAATGTTCCTGACTAACGTTTGTTTTAACTGTGTTCGTGTATTTTGCATTGTTTTCTTTTCGTCATAATTATTACTTGGCTATCATTTTGATTTTCTTTTGTCCATTGAGTCTGGATGTCCAGTATCGGTGGTTCTTAGAGTATTCGCCATCCACTGGACAATATTTCAAACGTATTTTCGATACATCTTCTCTCATGTCTTCTTTGCATAGTAGTATTTATTATGTTTGTGGTAAAAATTAATGATATTCAAGAATGCTGTCTGATATTTTTGATCCTGACTTTTTTTATTGTTTATTGATAAATACTCTTGGGTTTTACTCTTGTATCTAACTATGGCTACGATTATGGCCCAGAACTTGGTTGTTTCTCTTTAGTATGGTTACTAGGAGAATGTGCAGGCCTAATAGGCCTGCTGGTCGACCTAGGTAGATCGCCGAAGCGTTAATGCTCGTACGTTCGAAGCGGTTACGGGCGCGCCATCTATTGCTTCGTAGCGTAACCTCAATAGCGACATGATGTGTCGCCGTCTGGTGACCGCGTCGCGAAGCGCGCGGCCGTTGCCTAGCAACCGCGATCGATTGGTATGACGACGCGCTGGCGAGGACAGTCCCAAACGATACTCCATAAATTTAGCCTAATCGAGTTAAAAAATAACGAGAACTGGCCGGAAATTGGACGAAATCGAAAGCCTAAGCGCTGTACAATCCAATTTTAGGCGGAAAATCGGCGCCGCAGGCGCCGATTTTCGCTTCTCCGAGGAGCAGACCCTTCCCCCGATTCGCCGATTTTCGTAAACTTCTTGCGCGGACTGTGTTAGACTTTTAGTATATAGTAGGGATAATGAAGTATTTTCTCAGAAGTTTTTTTTTTCAGAAGCAAGTTATTGTTCGACACATATTTTTACTGTAAAAAAAATTGCTGTTTATTGTAGTAAGATATATTAGTCGGATGTTAGGAATTGTCGTTTTTGTCGGTTGTTAGATGACTGCAATGAATGTAATTCCTCAAGTTCTTTTATTCTTACTAGAGTATTTTTACATGTGGTTGCATATCAATTGTAATCCATTTTGTTGCAATTATCAGATTATTAAACATTTTTTTAAAAATTATCTGTCATACTGCCATGGCACAGCACCCGTGCCGTTGAAGTATTGCTTTATTGTATCTCTTTGAGTGCGAGCAGTTTGATTGGCCACAGGTTGCTCATCATTCATAACTTGTGGTTGTTCATCCCCAACATCTAAAGTGGTACGCCACTGTCCTGGGATCAAGGTCCCATTTTCTTCAGTGTCCACCAAAGTTGGTGGGCAGTACATTTCTGCATTGTGCGCCTTAATATAATTGTGCAAGCACACGGTGGCCTTAAGTATACTATCCACTGACTCTGGATGTCCAGCAATGGTGGTTCTTAGTATTCGCCACCTACTGGACAATATACCAAAACTATTTTCAATACATCTCCTCCCTCTGCTGAGCCGGTAGTTATAAATTTGTTTTTCAATTGGTAAAAACTTTCCACCATAAGGCCTTAATAAGTTTGTTTGCAGTGGAAATGCTTCATCCCCTACGAAGAAATAGGGGAAGGGTACATTGGTTCCCGAAAGTGGGGCACTTTTCGGCAAGTTCAATGTTTTTCTCAGAATATGCTGACCAAGCGACGATCTTTGGTACACTCCACCATCACTTTCAGAGCCATGTGCGCCAGAATTTATATAAATAAAATTGTAGTTTGCATCGCAAACAGCCATTAAAATAATGCTGTAAAACTTTTTATAATTAAAATAGCCTGATCCTGAATTAGCTGGGCACGTTATAGCTACGTGCTTTCCATCTATGGCCCCGCAGCAGTTAGGCAATTGCCATGTTTTTTCAAAGCCAAGTGCCACCTCTTTCCACTTTTGGGTTGTTGGAGCTGGCATCACTTCGTCCCTCAAGACATCCCAAATAACCCGTGTGGTCTCGACGATTTTCCACATCTAAACGCCAGAGCAATGGAAGCTATTGACTCCCCAGTCGCCAGATATCTACAGTTTTAACAATATAATGAATACAGGAAACGAAGATACTGAAAAATAGCAATGTCTTTACATTTTAAAAATGCAAATACAAATTTTAATAAAAACAAAGTAAAATATACCTTAATGTTATTGCCAAACGGCATCCTTCAGAAATGGAAGGTCGGATGGAAGCCTTTTTTAAGGATGGACCAATACGCGTTATAGGCACCTTGCGAATATCTCCGCTGGTTAATGGGACGTACCCACCACCTACGCTTTGGTTTTTGCTTGTTATGCAACAAGAGCAATCCTGCTGCCCCTAACAGCAGAGGCATAATGGGATCTGGGTCCATTTAGTCTAAAAACATATTTCCTTAGTAATTATTTCACAATTTCTATTGTGTCTATGAGATGCTTTCATAGCAATACCGTGGTTATACTTACGATTTGGTGGAGAAAGAATGTACCTACGTAGAAATGGACGGTAATAGACCATTCGTTCTCAACTGGCAGATAAGAAGCCTGAATGAACAACGTAAATAATAATAATAATAATATAAATAATAATAGTGTTTATTGCCCAACAGATTAAAACCCAATTACAAGGCAATACATAACAGAAAAAAAATATTAGTTTATACATATACATAAAAAAGTAATTGATCAGCAAAAAAAAAATACAAAACGAGAAGAATGCAGTTACTGATCACAACATATCAAACATCTCGCCGTACTGCACCCTATTGGCGTTACGACACATGGCCACCATAGGTGCACAAATTTAATACGTTCGTGCGCACGCGCGGTATGTAAAACATATTACTAGAGCGCAAACCCGGCCGCGGCACCAAAAAACACACCCGAGAGAGGAGATCCATGCAATCAATTCTGTTCAAAATTAAATTCTTCAAAAACACTACACCCTGAGTTTCTCTACGCACAGTCAGGGACTCCACATCGTGCCGCACCAACAACACACCATAGTCGCAGCCGCGATCCGGATAGACTCCATCCATACGGTACGAGAGGCACTTGAGAAAACGACGCTGCACCCGTTCAATCCTTAGCTGAGGAGAGACATAATGCGGGGACCAGACCACGGATGCATACTCGACGCTCGCAACCACCAATGAAAAATATAAGGTCCTGAGAATGCTGACGTCATGGAATTCCCTGGTCACTCTCAGTACAAACCCCAGCATTTTACTGGCCTTAGCACACACACCATTGATATGCGGAACAAAGCTAAAATGAGAATCGAAGAGCACTCCCAAGTCCTTCACTAACGCTGAGCACGGGAGACGAACACCGCAGAGGCCATACTGACAAGGCAATTGTTCGGCAACTCTGCGTGAGTAGGACACACAAACGCACTTCTCAACATTAATTATCAATCTATTGTCGCGGCACTAATTCCCGATAATGTTGATGTTGTCTTGCAGAAGCTCAATGTCCTGGTAGTCATTGATGGACGAATATATCTTTAAATCGTCAGCATACGCTAAGACAGGACAGTTCAAAGAGACCAACAAATCATCCAAAAAAAGATTGAACATTAGCGGTCCAAGGTTGGAGCCCTGGGGCACGCCAGAAGAAGCAATAAACACCCGCGAAGAGTAGCCGTTGTAGAAAACACAGTTTGTTCTGTCATCCAAGTACGAGTGGAATAGCTTTAGGAGTGGCAAATTACAACCGAAATCACTGAGCTTCCGAATGAAGATTCCATGGTCTATGACATCAAATGCGCGCGAAAGGTCCGTGTATACAACATCGGCTCTGCCTCCGCTATCCACAACCTCGCCAAGGTACTGAGATATGGATGCAAGATTTGTTAGCGTCGATCTACTGGAAACGAACCCATGCTGGTAAGGGGAGATGTAATTATGTAAAACATAATTAGATATGTAGGGAATAATAAATAACTAATGCTAGTCGCTACTGTTCATCGGATTTGAAAGTCTACAGCTATGTAAGATCCAAAGACTATTTTGCAAAAGACATTTTTGGACAACATTGACTATGTTAAAAATTTCACAGATTCAATGCTAACATATGATCTTTCTTAATAACGTAATACAATGGTACTCAGCGCTGTGTCATATCTTCATGGACAACGATTTAACACATTTTCATTCGAATTTTTGAAGGATATCTCCCGTACTTATCAGGCTCAATACTAGTCCAGCAAAATAAGCAAATATTTTATTTAAAATGTTAAATAGTTAAATGTAATTTACTAGAAAGAATAATTCATATGAATATTGCGAAATGTATGGGTCCTAATTGATTATCTCATCATATATTATAATAGTAAATATTAGATATTTTCAGGTAAATATTAGTTATGACGGCTGAAGGACCGCGCTCAATAGCCATTCCCGGAGAAAGATCCACTTTGCAGCTGTATGTTACTTTTATTAAATTTTTTTTATGAATTGTAAATATTTTTTTAAATAAATCGATCTACTAGTTATCAATAAAATATGTACGAACAATTGAGAACTTTTAGATAAGCTTCTGCAGCTAAATATCCCACTAACTAGTCTGTACTTCAAACACGTTTTTGGTATGTATTCAAAACACAAGAACACCCACATACTTCTACCACAAATCAGCAATGTTTTTCTCGTTGACAATTGACTCAGTTCTCTGATGAGTTTGTAAACATTGGTTTGGAGCCCCACTAACATGGACCCAAAATTTAAATTTGGATATTTGCCTATTACTGTAATAACTGGAGTAAATGTGTGTTTGGAGCCCAGAAATAGAGGCCTTAAAAAATAATTAGTAGTTTTAATAGCATTCTCTTATATCTACCACTCGCCCAGATTTTTTAATACGATGGTATGAACATATGTAGCATTAATGAACACTGCTCAATACAGCTCGTTTTCCAAATTGGTTAAACTTTGTATAATTACCTAATTTTAAGAGTCTGTTGGAAGATATTACTTAACACTAATATATTGATATATTGATAGAACCAACAGAAAACACAACACAAGGAACACAACGAAAACAACACAATAACAAGGAACACAACGGAAACAACACAACAACAAGAAATACAACGGAAACAACACGAAATAACAAACACAACTACAAAATATATAAACGAAATACGATAATAACCAGGAATCACAATAAATACGGGCGCAAGGAGAAAGATTTTGAAGTTTAAACTCTGTCGGTAATAGCGACAATGGCAGTACCCACCCACCCGGGCGAAAGGCAGGGTTACATAGCTAATAAATACCATCCAACTAAATTTATGGAAGTAACGACATGGTTAAATTAGCGTATTACCAATAACTACTTCTCCTACCACATATTTACAGATATATTAAATTATATAATTCAATTTACATTGGTTGTATGGGATCTGTATTCAATAAATTATTATATCAATGTAAACGGGCCCGACGCCACCGCTCTGATTGAAATTCAAATAAGACAATTGAATAAACGTGAAATTAACGTATTTTATATTGTTCGGTGCAGTATTGTACGGACAACTTCTGCTAATTTGGCTTCCGTATTTGCTTGTCGTTAATTTTATATTATAATAACATTGTAAGTACTCTTATCTACCTACCTTTTTATTTGGTATCCATAATTCATTGTTATCCCTCACAGAAGAAAATATTCAACAAAATTAATGACGATATCCACCTGTTGAGAAGCAATTTGTTGGTTAAAACCGTTAAATTTTAAATATGTTTATGTTTAATGCTATATATTTAATTAGTCAGTCCGCACTTTCCAAAGATAGAAAAATCCTACATGTCATGTCGAGTACCTATATTCAAGAAGGCGGAAATCGAACAAAAATTGGTTGTTGGCCGTTATGTTACAACGTTTTGCACTAAAGGCATGTATATGTAACTTCAACACAACAAGGATAAATATTATAAGTAAAATATTTTATGAAAAATGTAGTATATATATATACAGGGTGTGTATAAATTGGCGGAAAAGCTATACGTGGCGATGTTCTTCGTAAAATTCTGAGTCAACAATCTTTATACTAAAATGTTGTAGCGTCATTATTGTGCCCTCAGGAGCCATTTGAAAGAAACATAGATTTGGCAACGCTGAATCCAACAGGTGTTCGTGTTACTATGCGCTGAATCCAACAGGTGTTCGTGTTACTATGCACTGTAAACAAACAAGTCAAATTACTTAATTTGATTATACAACTGTCAAAAGTGACAAATGCCAAAATTAAGTTACCCATGTTCTACAGTGTTGCCGAATGTATTTTTATGACAAAATTAACGAAATACCGAAATTTAAAACAAACTTTTTAGGCAGAAAGATAACATTTAGGAAAAGAAAAATTTTCAATATTGTTCTTTAATCTAAACTGCAGCTTCTCCATCAATAGATTTCAAATAATAACACCATTCAAGAGATCGGATATCATGACTTTGGAGACCCCGTGAAGACTCAAGAAGCACGGTACAACATTTTAGATTATAGATTGTCAACTCAGAATTTTACGAAGAACATCGCCACGTATACCTTTTCCGCCAATTTATACACACCCTGTATATGTTACCGGCAAAACCAGTTTTCAGGTAGAACCAGTTTAACCTAGGTTAAACTAGTTCTGCCGAAGCGCGTTAGGTCGAACTAGTTTCACCTAGGTCAAGCTAGTTTAACCTGGTTTGCAAACGCATACTTTAGGTCAAACTGGTATGGACTAGGGAAAACTAATTTCGATTAACGGTATTGAAATATGCTATTATACCGGGTGAGCCACGCTGATTTTTGTGGAACCAGACGAGTGATATTTGAAATTTGGATAGCTATAAGAGACTAAAAATTTAAGTTTTTGGTATATACTTGATGTTGGCATGACTTCCGTCTTTTTTTCCGGAATGGACGTTATCTTTGAAATTGCACACTATTCTTTGCATGCAGTAATTTCAATGGGGATGATATTATAAAACCGAAACGCATGGATTGACAATTTTTACTTCTTCCGTTTTTTCCGGAAATTGCGTCATGTTTTACATTGTGAACTGCAGGCTATACTTTGACAGCGGTATTTTCAATCGTGATGATTTTCTGAACCCAAAATGTAATGCTTAGTAATGCGAGCTGATTGGCTGGTGTTCGACCTGCGATATTTATGCGTAACTTATGGTGATTTAAAGAGCCCAAACATCGTCTGGTTCCATAAATGACAAATAGTGACCAGTAGTTGACGGCATTTTTAGTAATTAAAAACATTTTTAGCACAGTAGGTGTGAAACTAAAATGAAAATGACAAATAAAATTTATAATGCAAACCAGCTTCGTTAATCTGATCAGTGACTAGGGGCCTTGTAAAAAATAATTTAGTAAACTGAACAGAACTTTATTTTAAGTTTCTTAAAAAATAGAACAAAAAATCGGTTCGTACACAATTAATAATATTAAAATCGGTCTCGTCCCTTTAAATATGGTCGCGCTGTGATTGGTGTGACGTAGCATGCTTAGTCGAAGGCCAAGTGACATGAGCTTAGCTACGATGAGATTGTCGTGCGTTCACTCTTTCTAATACTACATGAAAAAAGATTGACATACGTTTGGCGTACGTCTTCTCAGACGACTGTCACTTTTGACAACACATTTTACATTTTAAAAAACTTCCAAGTTCTCCTATAAACGACAAGTCATTAGCGTGTCAATGTGGTTGGGACGTAAAAGATTTTTACGTCCCAACCATCGGATTACTTGACCATTTCAGCTGATGATGATCGTAGATCGAAACCGGTACTCTAAGAAATAAATAACCTGCAAAGGATAAAGAGGTGCTTTTTTTATTGCAATTATATGAAACTACTCCTTTGAATATGGACTACTTCAAGAAGAAAAATATTAACTTTTTAAGTCTTCGATGTGTTTCGTTTTTAGAATATCCCTATTGAAATTACTGCATGAAAAGTATAATGTGCAGATTGCAATTTCAATGATAACGTCCATTCCGGAAAAAAGACCTCATACTAACATCAAGTATATCCGAATAACTTAAATGTTTGGTCTATTATAACTATCCAAATTTCATTCGTCTGTTTCCACAAATAACAGCGTGGATCACCCTGTATAATAGCACATTTCAATACCGTTAGTCGAAATTAGTTGCCTAGTTCATACCAGTTTGACCTAAAGTATGCGTTTACAAACCAGGTGAAACTAGTTTGGCCTAGGTTAAACTAGTTCGACCTAACGCGCTTCGGCAGAACTAGTTTAACCTAGGTTAAACTGGTTCTACCTGAAAACGGGTTTTGCCGGTAACATATATATATATATATATATATATACCATTTTGACTGCAACAGATATGTTGATAACAAATATTATAACAACAATAAAGATGTTCAATGTTTTTTAAATTTCTAAACAATTAGACTAAATTTTTCTTCTGCCATTTTTCCTATTGTTGCGGGATAAGATTAATTATGATTTTAATAAAGTACCTCCCTAAGGGGAAAGAATAGAATTGTAATAATACTCACCCTGCCTGAAATATAATAAATAACACATACATATATAAACAACGAATTAGTTTATTAAAGATCTACATACATGTATTTCTAATTATTGTACATTGTAGATAATGGAGAAACTTGACGTAAAGCTAGCAGAAGTACTTGTTGATTGTCCGGCTTTGTGGGACAAGCGTTCAAAAATATATAAAAATAAAATAAAAAAAGAGGCAGCCATAAAAGAATTAGCATGTAATTTAAATTGCTCAAGTAAGAACAAATGACATTCGCAGTATTGTTTTATTGTTAATAAAAATAATTTTGGCCGATCTAGTACAACAACGATTTAGAGCGTTAAGAGAAAAATATAGGAGGGAAAAGGCAAAACTAAGTGGCGGAAGTGGCAGTGGCCAAATAGAGGAGGAACCTTGGCACCTGTTAGAAACTTTAAGGTTTTTGGATAGTGTTTACACTCCAAGAAAGTAGGTATATCTGTATTTTGTCTCTATACATCTAATAATATTATTTAATTTTAAGAACAAGTGAGTCCAAGTTGATTGGAGTTACAATAGACAATTTGAGTGTTACGTCTTCTGCATCTATAGCCCCTGTTATAGTTTTAGAAGAAGAGGAAAATGAAAATTGTAAGTAACGCACAAGTTTCGGTACAGTGATAAATAATTATTATTTGAAGATAATTGAAGTTTAAACAATTTAACTGCATATAAAGGTGCCATTAAACATTTTTTCACATGTATTTCAAAATGTAAACAAATATGTTGTTAAAGAAAACAACCATTAATCGATGAATGATGCCATTATCTATTAACTTAACTTAACTCAAATAGAATTACAGATGTCAGAGTTAACAATAGTTTTTCAATTAATTGTGTTTGAACAAAGTATTAATATGATGAACTAATTTAATTTCAATTATTTGTTTGCTTTTTTTATGTAATACGAACACACTGATTTTAAATGTTAAAGCCTTTTATACATCATGTATCCCAATAACCTTTCTTTAAACTTAAAATTAATAATTGTTTTTAGCAAATATTCATACGGAAGAAGAACTCGAAGAAGTTGACGTTAACAGAACTGAAAGAGGTATTGGCAAAAAAGGCTGTTCCATTTTATTTGTTGTAATTGCTAACATTTTGTAGATGTGCAGCCTGGAAATACCCAACGGCCATTTTGGGGTACTGCCACACCAACAACCAGTGGCACGGCGAAGATATCAAAAAGAAAGAGACCACAAGATGATGTTGCCGAGTTTGTGGAAAGGTTGGCTGTAGCAGCTGAAACGGCAAATAGCCAAAACCATATGAGCCACATCAAGGCATTCGCTCTATTTACGGAAGCGACCCTACAACGCTTAAATAGCTCATTATGCGATGACACCATACAAGAAATTTCAAATATACTACACAATGCTGTAAAGAAGCAAAATGAGAACAATACATAGATTATATAGTCACACTAATATATATATATATATATATAGAAATAGAAATAATAGAAATAAACGCCGAAAGCTTGGCTCAATGAGTGAAGAGTAGCATTATTAAGTCTCCCAGTCGAATTCCCATTAATTAGCAACGTAATTATATATACATATATATATATATATATATATATATATATATATATATATATATATATATATATATATATATATATAAATTTGAAATAGTTAATACAAGATGGCGGTAATTTTTTAAGTTAACATCCATTATATATATATATATATATATAAGTTAAAGTCGCGGGAGCGATTTAACAAATTTTAAAAAAGGTGGAGAGATGAATTGAAGAAACTGAGTACACAGATAGGCCCTTTATTATGAAGTAACTGTTACAATGGTTTGACTAATACTAAGTATGATAATTCTATCTTGTTTACAAGAATCGAGCTTGTATAGTCTTTAATTGCTGAATCTGCAGTTTGGAGGAAAGGGCGTGGGCCGTATCCATAACTCCTCCGCCGTGAGATGAAGACATCGGGGAATTAAAAATGCGCCGAAATGTCTTGTAAAGGAATGTCCTGTAGGTCCCTCGGTGTGGTTGATGTAGCTTTTCGTAAGCGTCTTAATTGTAGATAGCATAGTAATCGATACAGTACAGAAGTTACAATAATAATGATAAGAAGATATAGTATATATCCGTGATTTTTTAATTGGGAATGTGAAAAGGTATTTATTTGATTGTATTTCTCTTGATAGTTAATAAGTTTAATTTCAGTAAAAATATGAGATTATAAGTTTCGAATTATATGATCATTTACAGAAAAGACACAATTGTGGATGTTTTTGATCAAATAAGTACCTTTTACAATTTGTGGGTCACGTTCTTCATTACAAATTTTTATAATTTTAGTCTCTTGCGGACTAAGTAAAATTTTGATATTGCGCAAGGCGAAGTTTCAGATATGTTGTTTTCAATTTCGTGGTAACATAAAAACATTTGTTTAGAGGTGTTATTTCCAAGAAAAATGGGTAAAGGATATAGGCGATAATATGGAAAGGGTTCGTTCGGTGTTTATAATTGGAATAGATAAAATGAACACAAATCTAGTATCTGTTTGGTATGCCTTGACTTTTAGAGGTAATAATCCAGCTTGATTTTGAACAGGAATTAATTCGGTGACTCCTCCTCCAATGAGGGTCCTGAAATGGGTCCGAGTTTTAATGAATTGACGTCATATTTCAGAATCTTATTATTTTTGTTTTTGACTTCAACGGTTCCGTTTTCATGAATTCGAATTACTGTATATGGTCCCCAGTATTGTTCTTTGGTTTTTTGGGTATAGTATTTGGAAGGTTTGACATAGACTTGCTGACCAATTTCTATTGGACTTCCTTTTCTTTGTTCATTCACACGAGTGATTGCTTTTTCTTTGTTCTGTTGTTGTTTTGACGCAATGGTCTCATATAGATATTTTGTTCGTTCTTTATGTTTCTGGATATAGTCTTGCAAATAAATATTATCGTAATAAAGGTCTAAATGTTCGCGAGTGTTTGTGTGTCCATATAAGAGTTCGAAAGGTGAAATTCCAGTTGCTGAATGATTAGTTGAATTATATGCCAAAACTGCGAGTCTCATCAACATTTTCAAATCGTCATGGATCTTTTGATTTTTTAATAATCTAATATGTTCTAATAGTGTAGAATGGAGTCGTTCTACTGGTGCATTTGAGTTTGGATTTTGTGGAGTTGTATAGTGTAAATTTATTTTATATAATTTTAATAATTCTTTTAAGGTTTCATTATTAAATTCAAGACCTTTATCCATCACAATTTGTTTTGGTATTCCGTGCGTGCTAAAGCTTTCAATAAGCTTATCTACCACTTCAATAGCAGTTTTACTTTGTATTGGATAAGCTTGGGCATATTTGGTAAAGACATCTATCATGGTCAGGAAATTTTTTGCATTGATCGAAATAGTGTCAATATGAACTTTATCGAAGGGTTTGTCAATTTGTTCCGTTACTTGTAAAGGAATTTTTGGTGGATGCCTATTGTATTTGTTCTTTTGACATACTGTACAATTTTTTATATAGTTAGTAATATCAGTCTTAATTTGGGGCCAATAATAGAACTTTTTGATTTTGTTCATGGTTTCATTAATTCCGCGATGGTTAGTTTCATCTGCATGGTGTTCAATTATTGCCTGTAATTTTTCTTCCTTAGTTTCCAATATTCTAGCTCTTCTAGTACATCTAATTATATTAGGTCCATTATCAGTGAAGTGCTCAATATAAATTTTGCATATTTCTTGATAAAGTTCATCTGTGGTATAGATGTAAAATGTTCCTTGAGTCATTAATTCTTTAATAATTTTTAAAATTTCCTCTGATAAATTATTTTTGTTTAATTTGACGTGATAGATAATTTTTCCGTTATTAATGTCAATATTCACTGTGGTCGGGTAGATATGCGATTCGATAAAGAATTGTATTTTTTGAATATCAATAGCTAGATCGGTTATGGGAATTGATCTTTTCGGTTCTATGTTGACATTACTATGTAAAGAATCGTCTGAATCAGTAAATGGTTCTATATTTTCCGGTGGTTCATTCATCTTGAGGGATTTACTAGCTATCGGTACTATAAACGTTTCAGTAGATGGATTTTCTAGAGATTGTAAGAGTTCTGCAATTTCTTCGTCTGTTACTTGTGGTGTGGTGGAAAGGATGTCATTCCATTCTTTTTCTGTCATGGTTGGCATAGTTGGGTTTTGGTCATTTTCATGATGCTGTATTTCAATTCTTGAAAGAGCATCGGCGTTTTGGTTTATTGTGCCCTTTTTATAGATAATATCATTGTCGTACTCACTCAGTTTGACTTTCCAGCGTTGTAGCTTCATATTCGGCTCTTTGAGTGAATGCAACCATATTAAGGGTCTATGATCTGTAATGATGGTAAACTTCTGTCCATAGATGTACGGCCTAAATTGCCTACATGCCCAAATTATTGCCAAAAGTTCTTTTTCTATAGTTGAGTATCTCTGCTCAGTATCTGTTAATGTCCGTGAAGCATATGATACTGGCTTGTCATTTCCTATGGGTCCTTGTGATAGGATGGCGCCGATTGCAAAATTACTAGCATCTGTTGTCACATTAAAGGGTTTGGTAAAGTCTGGGTATTGTAAAATCGGTTCATTGCAAAGAACATTTTTACAAAGTTCAAATGTCTTTTTATATTCGTTAGTTAGTTCCACTTTATTACCCTTTTTTAAACATTTGGTCATAGGTTTGGTTAATTTAGCAAAGTCTTTAATGAATCTTCTATAATAGCCAAGTAATCCTAAAAATGCCTTAATTTGCCTTTGAGTTTTTGGTAATGGATATTTTGTGATTGCTTCTATTTTCTGTGGATTAGGTTTAATACCGTCTGGGGTAATAACATGTCCTAAATAAATTACTTCCTTCTTAAGAAATTCACATTTACAAAGAGTAATTTTCATATTTGATTGTCTGAGACGATCAAATACTTTTCATAGTTTCGTAATATGTTCTTGCAATGAGGTAGAGTAGATGATAATATCATCAAGATAGACTAAACACGTGTCTGCAGTTAATCCTCTTAGGATATAGTTCATAACACGTTGAAAGGTTGCTGGGGCGTTTTTAAGTCCGAATGGCATACGTAAAAATTCGTAGTGTCCATCTTCGGTGCAAAATGCAGTCCTTTCTTGGTGCCTTTTGTCCATTTCGATCTGGTGGTATCCAGAGGCTAGGTCTAGCGTTGTGAAATAATTTGCCCTTCCTAATTTGTCGAGTATATCACTAATATTTGGAATTGGAAATTTGTCTTCAATTGTTTGTTCATTTAGTTTCCTGTAGTCAATGAGTCAATTTTTGGATTCCAGAAGCATCTAGCTTCTTGGGTATAATTGCAATTGGTGCTGACCGTGGACATACTTCTTTCTTGAATAATATTTTGCTTTAGCATAGACTGAATTTGCTTATCTATCTCAGTACGTTGAGTCGGTGTTTTTCGATAAGGCTTGAGATAAATAGGAGTATCGTCTTTCAAGCGAATTTGGTGTTTAACTGCCGATGTGAAAGACAATGGGATTCGTTCGTCGTAGCAAATATCCTTATATTCCAAACATAATTTTGTTATAAGTTGTTTTTCTTCTGGGTTAAGATGGTCTAATCTTAGATTCTTTTCTACGTTTTGCTTTTGCATCTTTTTTAACTTATCAACGGAAAGTTTAGTCATGTTATTTATAATGTTAGCCTCTTTTGCGTTTTGCGTATTAAGGGTATCTTGTTTATAAATTTCTGTTTTGAGAGGACGAGTTAGTTTGAATGTAACCGGATATTCGTTAAAGTTTGTTATCTCCGTAATAGCTTCATAATCCTGCGATTTAGTTACACTTTCTGGAACTTCTACTCCTGGTATTAATTCCTGATGCGAAATAAGAATTTGGTTTAAATTTCGATCTACGGGTATCTTAACCTCTTCTGGGAGAGAAGCACATATGTGTACGTTTCGCTTGACGCGGAAAACGGCTGTCCCCACATGTTTTCTTTTTTGCTCAGGTACAATTTTTGAATTTATACTTTACCCACTATATGCCATGCCATATGTACCAAAGTTGCTTAGCATTATAACGCTCTGAACAAGTTTTTCTGTGAATGTGCTGAAGTGCACGTTTGAGATTATTATTGCTAGTTTTCGTTGTGTTATGTGCAGTAAAAATTGGTAAGTACTGTTTCAGGATCTAAACTATGTTGTTTTATCAAGATAATAGACATATTTTTAATTAAATTAATCTTGATCATCTATATAACCGTACACATTTATGTACATGATTCAAAAGCATATTTAGTGCTGTGTTTACTATAATAACTAATGTGTTGTCACATTATGTATCTTTTTCAGAGTACTGTTTACAATGTCCAATGCCAAACCCTCAAGCACCCTTTACGGTAGAAAAAGATCCCCAACTCGCATTCTGGATTCAATTCAAAATCCATGTGACTCGGATTTGGAAGAAGTAGACATACTAGAAGATTTTTCAGATAATGATGTGGGTGATTTAGATATTTTACCAGCAGATAATAATGTTAGTGATAGTGATACGGACAGTGAGAGTGATTTGCCTCTGAATGAACTAGCTGCAAAACTTCGTGCTAGCTGCACAATTCCAACAACTCCTCCCGAAAAGATAACATGGTATGCTGAAAGAGATAATGAATTCTGTGATAATCCGCCAAATTTCCAAAGTTTGCACCAAGTCAATATTGATGGCAATACCCCTCATTCATTTTTTTCAAAAATATTTAGCGATGATGTTTTCAATTTGATTACAACTGAAACTATTCGGTTTGCCGTTCAATCCGGAAGAGATACATTCAATGTTAGTGTTGCTGAAATGAAGCAGTTTTTTGCCATAAATATTATAATGACGTACATACGCTACCCATCATATCGAATGTATTGGTCTTCAACTCCTGGCTTGCGGTTTGATATTATTGCAGATACTATGCCTCTGAAAAGGTTTGAAGAAATAAAACGATATCTGCATTTCAAAAACAATGAGAGGACGATAACAAGGATGCATTTATAAAAGTGCGCTTTTTCTTGGATATCCTAACAACAACTTTTGCTGATGCTGCAACACCAACCGAATTTATGGCTATCGACGAGATGATCATTCCTTTCAAAGGCAGAAGCAGAGCAAAGCAATACATAAAATCAAAACCAAAGAAATGGGGCTTCAAAGTTTGGGTTCGCGCTTCTGTAGATGGGTACGTATCTAAATTTGAGATGTACCAAACATCAGCCAGCAGGGAGAAAAGCCCGTTAGGTGTAATTGGTGACACGGTTGTCAGATTATGCGCAGGGCTAGAAGGTCTGAATCACAAAATATTCCTAGACAACTTATTTACTTCCATCCCAACAATCACCTATCTGAAGGATCGTGATATTCATGTAGTAGTAACAATTAGGGTAAATAGAATCCATGGAGCGAACGAAAAGCTAATTGATCGAAAAGCTCTTCAGAAAAGCGGTAGAGGTTCGTGTTCGGTTACAACATCAAACAATAATATTACAGTATTGCGTTGGGCAGATAACAACCTGGTCCACATGATTTCGTCATACGTCGGTAAAGAACCCACAGATATCGTTCGAAGGTGGGACAGAAAATCGAAAACTTACATTGAAATTTCAAGACCACAGGCTGTTGTTCAATACAATCGTTTTATGGGTGGGGGTAGACTTGTGCGATAGGATGACTGCTTATTATCCTCATGCTCTGAAGAATAAGAAGTTTTATTTCCGTATTGGTTTTCATTTCATGAATGTCGCCATAATAAATTCCTGGGTGCTATATCGAAAAGTAAACAATTCAAAAATGCCATTGTTGGAGTTCAAATCATCAATAGCATCAACACTTATCCAACTAAATGGAAGTGTACGGAAGAGAGGAAGACCATCAGCTCATCCTACAGATACGCAACCTACGAAAAAAAGAGCGTGGACAAAAGTAATACCGGAAGTTCGAACCGATGGGGAGGGTCACTATCCCATAAAAATGGAGTACAAAAATCCACCAAGGTGTCACGAAAAAAATTGCACGCGCAGAACAAGATACGCGTGCAAAAAGTGCAAAGAAAGTATGTGTCCTGAATGTATGGATGCATTTCATCAGTGACCCACATGATATGTGGCAACATATGTGGACGGAAGTTTTTTTTTGCGTAAACCTTGTTTTTGGTAGTTTTTTATTTCTTATTTACAACTGATAAATGTTAATAAAGAATTATATAATTTTTCACGTATTATTAAATCCCAAAAATAAATTGTCCCTGAAGAGGTTAAGAATATTTCTCTCTCTAGGCCCTATTTGAATTGTTGGATCATCAAAATATAATGGGATGGTAGTGAATTTTGTTTTTAATTTTCCATTAGCGATATCAATAATTGCTCCCATCTGCTCTAATAATTTAAGTCCAATTATGCCATCATATTTTGTAGAAAAATCTATAATATTAAATTTATGTTTTTGATTATATGCCTTGAGAGTGTATAAGGATGGAATTTCTAAAATGTATTTGTGATAAGTTGTACCATGCATAGTTGTTTCCGAAAATGGTGAATATCTGATATATTCTGAAAATTCATTTTTTGCTAATTTAGTGGAGATTGATGAAGCTGATGCACCAGAGTCTATAAGGAATTTTGCGTTTATTTCTGGCAATTTTATATATGGAAGTCGAATAGCTTGTTGATGATTAAATTCGATATGTTCTTTGAATTTAGCTATTTTTATTGGGGATTTTGATTGGGTGAGGCTAGTTTGCGAAAATTTGGTGTTTCTTCTAGATTAATTGATTCTTCATCGAGTTCTTCTAAAAATTCTTCTGGGTTATCTTCCCAATTTTCGTAAGCATAAGTAGGACCATTCTGGTCATTTTCTTCAGGCTCTATTGGCTCTTGTTGGTGGAGTTCTTCCACTGTCAATCTTTTATTTTTGCTAACCGCAGGTCCAAATAGTGTCATTTTAACTTTACTTTGACTGGGGTCTATTTCCATTGGTTTAGATCGAGGTTGTCTCTTTTCTAGCATTTGTCCGGGCGTTTTCATAAATTTGAAAGAGGATGGCTTCTGTTGATTTTGTCGCCAAAATTGTGGTTGTGGTTGTTGATTTTGATATGGTTGATTATATAATTGTTGATTTTGTCGCCAAAATTGTGATTGTGGTTGTTGATTTTGATATGGTTGATTATATAATTGTTGTTGAGGCCATTGTTGCAAGAAATACGGTTGTTGTGGTTGAACTATTGATTGTGAAATAGCATTCATTTTGCCGGGTGTGATTTGATTTAGACTTTTGTGTTGAGTTTGTGGTGCCGGTAATTTCCCACAGCGGTATTGCCAATTTTGGTATTCTAAAACGCACGACATTGCCGTCTCAAATGATTGCGGGTTTTTATATAAAGAATTTCACCTAAATTCCCAAATTTCCTAAGACCGCGTTTGTATGTTTGCAACGCCGTAGTTTTATAGAGAGTCGTTTTAAGAGGAATTAATTCTTGTTGAGTACATGTCTGCATCTTAGTAAGCAACAAGTTTAGCATATCTTTAATTCGTTGACCCTAGGTATAAGTATTTTCATTTTTACGAGGGATTTCACATGTTAAGTCATTCAATAAGCAATCCTCAGATCTCTGGTCTAAGGAACTTAGTTCTAGCAAAGATTTAATCTCACTCCATGTGCCTAATTTTCTGGAACCTATTAGGGATTGAGCCTCTCCGGTAAATCTGGATTTAATAATTTTTAGGAGGTAAGGATTTATTGGATTTAAAGGATTGTGTAAGTCGGCGTAAGTGCGGATTAGGTCTTCGCATGGTTCGATAAATAATGGTAATGAATTTGAATCACCATTAAATACTGGTATTGTCGAAATTTCGGCTTGCGTTATCGAACTGCGAGTGTATGGATGTTGGTGTTGGTCGTTTCCAGGCATTTTGTTAATTAAGTTTAAGTTTGTCAAGTTTAAGTCAGCAATTAAAATAGAAACTTAAAGTTAAGTACTTACACTATGAATACAGCTAACTTAGACATCTAAGGCCTATCTAAATTCTTCTGATGGATTCCTCAGCGTCAGTTGTAGTCTTTGATCCTTTCCTGGTCCTTAGGGGTATGCTGTAGTCCGTCTTCTTTATGTAGATTTCTGGGTATTAGTAGAGTTCTTGATTTTCTGATTAGTAGTTTTCTTGTTTCTTCTCTTGATTTTCTTATTAGTAGTTTACTTGGGTTCTTCTTTTCTTCTTTTAATAATTTTCTTCTTGTTTCCTCAGTAGAAGTAGGGCACCTCCGAGATTTGGATCGTTTTGGCGTTGTCTCCCGTACTCTGCAGTGCTGTTTGAAAATTTTGATTCTCACAGCGTGGGATGGTTCCTTAACTATAGCGAGCTGGGGCACCTCCAGAGAGTTTGATCTTTTGGTACTGGTCCAACTGGCTGCTGTGTCCCGAGAATTTGATCCGGACACCCGTGCCTTTATCTTCTGATACTACTTGTCTTGATTGCTCTTCTCTCTTCTTTCTTCAGTGCTCTAAGGGATTGAAATTCGACCCGTGGGATCTTCTTTCTTGAATCCTGTGGGTGAGCACTATCCTACCGACTGCGCCAGTTAAAGTCGTGGGAGCGATTTAACAATTTTTAAAAAAGGTGGAGAGATGAATTGAAGAAACTGAGTACACAGATAGGCACTTTATTATGAAGTAACTGTTACAATGGTTTGACTAATACTAAGTATGATAATTCTATCTTGTTTACAAGCATCGAGCTTATATAGTCTTTAATTGCTGAATCTGCAGTTTGGAGGAAAGGGCGTGGGCCGTATCCATAACTTATATATATATATATATATATATATATATATATATATATATATATATATATATATATATATATATATTATAGTATTAAATAACCTCTAATATTATATTTTTTCTTCAATCTGCCTTTACTTTAGTTGATACCTGAGCATAATCAAGGCCAAATAAAAATAATATGCTGCTATAATTAGTAACTAATATAACTAACTAACAAACTAGACACAAAATAATTATAGTAGCGTAATGATAGACAAATAAATAAATAACTTAAGCCGTTTAAGTATAAGTACACGATATCTACATTAATATATTATTTAATTTTAAGAACGAGCTTCTCCCGAAAATTGTACGGGTACTTCTAGATGCGTTATAATCCCTGTCATAGACAAAGATTTCGAACAGGAACAAAATAGTAATTTGTCACGAAGTCATTGCAAGCTCTAGTGTTGAAGAAAATGGTAGTACGGTAAACACAACTCAGGAATCTGTTGAATGCTGCTTGTTATCAATCACAGAACAACGAACTAAAACCTTGCTTAATGTGGTGAGCTAAAAAATACAACATTTGCACAATTTTTGATATAGTTTAGACATCTCACGTGAAGAATAATACAGATCAATACAATTTGACTCGCCAACAAGAGTTTAAACGGTCATCTCCATATTAAACCTCAACGATTTAGTCGCTGGAGTGTGCAGTGACTTGCGGAACACATTGATGACAATAGTTTCAACCATATTTGCCTTCACATGTAGAAATATTATACCTTCTTCGAACTGTTCTTCCTGAGTATCAAATAATTATCTGTGAAACCTTAGCTTGTACTTTGTAGTTCCTGTATGTAGATTCATTTTAATGACTGATTGCTTATATATTCTCCGGATTGCCTGTAGCGTACCTCGAAACTGTGATAAATGTCGATACCATTATTGCCAACTGCAGCATTGCTAATCTAAGTTTTTAATTAAAAATCAAATCATTGGTGATAAAAAGTATTTAGACGTACCCGATTCATCTTTTTTGTCGCACTGAGAAAATGTAAACAAATCCTAAACTTTTCAACGGCTGTTTAGCTGATTCTGTGTCGGCTACATGCTGCACTCGTTCTCAACCATATACATATGATGCCCTGCTGCCGTATGTAAATATTTTAGCTGCATATCGCACCATGATCTTGAACACATAGCGTAATAAAAGATTCTGCTACCGTGGACATTTTCTGTGCATGAAAAACAGAAGAAAACACTTTCCTTGTTACTTATCTACACCAAAAATGTAGGTATGACGAATGTTTCCCGATTACTTGTAGCATAAATATAACCTCGAAAGCTTGGTTCATCCGAACAGCTGTTAGCATTCCTATCCATTGCAGTTGTTAATATTTGGTAACTATCTGTAGGAAAATTGTACCTCCGCCAAAAATATAGGTATAACGAACGGTATGGTCACGTTTATGTTGATTGCTTGTATTGTCGTTTCTCGGTAGTATAATTTAACTGAATCATTGAAACCTTACTTTTATGGTCACCTAAAAAATCTGTAATAGTGATTAAATATAAAGTTTTTATGAGTGGTTTACCTTGTATATGGTTTATCCTGTATATGCCCCCGAAACTCTGGTTGCAAGCTGACATTGACAATTTGACAATTGTATAGTGCACAGTGTTGCCAATAGTTGCCAACTTACGTTGTGCCAACCTTGAAAATATATTATAAACTTTTTAATTTTAATAAAATATAATAACATTGGCGTTGCGACATGCTCACACAGTAAAAATATTGTGGTAGCCGCAATAAATGTTAATTTACAAAAGTGCAACATCACCCTGTGTGTGTAAAACCAGCTGATGCCGAGACGGCCATCTTGCTGTCGCGCAGAGTGGACATACTCCGGCTCCGGCCGGCCAGAGTGCAATCTGTACATGAAATTGGGCCACTGTGTACTCTCGCTGCCAATCTCCATAAAAATCTGTCCCAAGCTAAGCTATTCGGCAGTTTAGCTTGTATTGTGGGTGCATTCAATTGTGAATGGTCCTGATAATCATACTTGTGATCCTGAATGTCTTATTCAATATATTTTTGATAACGCCGATCATAACACTTCCACTATCGATGGAAAGAATACGCTGCACGTAATGGGTGGGATTAAAGTCGTAACTCCGTCAACAAGTAATAAGTAAAGAAAAAATATTGCAAGAGTAAACAAAATTCCATCTTCAAACATGGTTGGCAAGTTCGGATTTTGTGCGATTTTGTGCGACATCTTTACCGATGATTCCACAAGAACAAAAATATCGATGGAATGGCTGTATTCTAAGTATTCAAATAAGAAATCAAAGGGCTACAGTGGGTTTATGGAAGATTTTCATGTAAATTCTTAATACCATATATCAAAAATAATTCCGTTGCCAGTTGTGGATAATCCACTAAGCGACTACGACACTATTTTTACACTATCTTTAGTACAACCGGCTGAAGAAAACAAAAAAAAAACCAATAAGGACCGCATTTATTTGGTTACTTTTGATCAGCCTCTGTTTCCAAAGGTTCGATATATTCTGGCCTGTGTAAATCCAGAGAATGATCAACATGGTTTGTCAAAGATTAGAGTCAGACTTGGTGGATTTCATATGCTAATGTCATTCCTTGCAGCGATAGGATTACCTTATGTATGGGTGCGGACTAAAAGTGGCTTTCTGCGTAATATACGCTGAAAATTCAGCTGATAAAGCATTTGTTGGGCATGCCATGTCCAGAGCTATCCGAGCACATTTTCTTGTTCAAGTTGCTTTAGCTACAGTCATTTTTGATTCGCTAGAATTGTCTGAAGAAGAAAAAAATATGTTAGATGTACTTTTACAAAATGTAGGTGGAGAAGACTTTAAAGAAGATATGAACAATGAAAAATTATAAACATCAGAGAAAGATTTATGAAACAGATTGAAGAGTTGAAGTAAAGGACCTACTGCAGAGCTTTGGATTTTATACTGGGATCTGTTGGCAATAGTTAGGAACTTCATAAAAGCAAAACGTTCGGGCGACTGGCATATCTACACTTGAAATGTTCAGAACGATGATTCTATATTTTCATGCGAGTGGGCACAATTTTTATGCACAATCAGCTCATTTGTATTAGCAAGATATGTTACAGTTACAATATGATATGGATGAGGACCAATTCGAGCTATTAACAACAAATAGCTACTTCACGATCAGACGCTCTGAAAAGTTTTAGTCTGGAGTATGGCCAGACATGACCATACAACAGGTTTTAATGCGATCAATGAAGACTCAAAGTAGACTCATACACGGACGATCAAATGGGCGAAAGTGTTTTAACAAAATTTATATTAAATTTATATTATATATTAACTATGATAATTCTAGTTGAACTTTGCAACGAAATGGAAAACTTTTGCGGCGTTTTCTTATTCAACTTCCGAACAACATGTTGAGTCCACAGAGTGTAGGATTACGAGAGATGTAGATCTGGAGAAATTGTTGGGTCAGGTACAGTCCGTTCCCAGAGATAACAAATATAATGCCAATATTTTCTGGAATTGTTGGAAATGAATCGATAAACTGTCACCAAGCATACGAAATAGGCATGAAATCTGTTAAAGCAATAATTGGACAGGATTTCTAACCGTCAAATTTACTCGTAAAAACAAAGTTTTGTCTCAAAACTATTTTAAAAGTGTCCAATCATCGGTGAAAGTTTATAATGAGACAATTCCAATCAATCCATTATTATTATTTCACGTTGTGTGTTAGTAGTAAAGGTAACATGAAGAAGTATTTGTAATTCGAGCTTGCTCCGTTCCCGCTGTCACTTTTTACAGAAAACGGATTCAGCAAAAATAAGCTTTGCCATTTACTGGCGATTTTGTGCACGTTGTTGATGGTAGATTTTTGTTTCACCAAGTGATTTGGCAAAAAAAAGATAGCATTCAAGTGAAAAATACGTAATGTTTGTACCATATCACTACGCAGACAATAGCTGTATAGTATTTGATGGTTATCCGGACAGTCCGGCTGATAATATAAACTCATCTGCACCTTCAACAAAAACAGCTGAATGTTTGAGGAGAAAAAATTCTTGGACTGTGCCTGTTTCTAGTATGGAGCTTCACACAAAAATAACATGTGTACAAGAGAAGTTTTTGTCAAATGCGACAAATAAGAATCAATTAATAAAAGCATCGTCAGCAGAATTAACATTTGAAGGATACACGGTTAAACAAGCAGAAGAAGATGCAGATTCGTTGATTAGTAACACAGCAACCGAAATCGCTGAAAAAATTAAGGTTATTAATGCAGAAACAAAAGTCATAGACTATAAAAAGTAGTTATTGGCCAAGACATTGATCTTTTAGTACTATTGAATCAGTTAAATTCGACTCCGAAGCCAGGTGCAGGTAATGTCAACGCCTCAATTTATACGTCAAACAGTTTTAAATGTGAAGAATATCAATTTATTGTTATTTTTTTTACATTGCTTTAGCGGCTGTGACACAACCCCTGCTTTTGCAGGCAAACGAAAAAACAACATTGAATTCTCTCATTAAATCTCCTTAGTTGACAAAGTTGGTAAAGCCGTTTTATGAGACGAATACAGATCCAACAGTGATTGGTCGACATGGCTGTAAATTTATTTTGTCATTTTATCCACTCAAGGTGGTCGGAACCAAAATTTCATTGTATTCTATACATAAGTAGTTATCGCATTTATATTGCAAAATTAATTAATTAATTCTTTAATTTCCGACAACTGCAATTTTGGCTCTTTTATTTAAAATTTTTCGATTTAAGCGTCAGATTTTATATTAAGGCGTCTCTAAAACACCAATAAAGGTCCAAAATTTTGAAGTAGTTTGCTTTAATTTGATGAGGTCCCAAAGATAAATTCCCTAGGGGCCCGACCCTCCTTAATCCGACACTGTATATTGCAAAAGCAGTTCAATACATAAGTTGGTACGGGGATTTAATGATGCTTGGGCCCCATGGAGCTAATGTTTTGCGAGCAGTTTTTCTTCATTATCGATAAACGTTTTGTAGACCAGAACTTTTCTTGCCCCCAGAAGAAAAAAATTAGGTGGATTTAATTCTTAGGACCGACCCATTCGGTTAGGAAAATGTTCATTTACAAATTGGCGCTCACACACTATTTTTTTTTATTCAGCCCGGTGCCTAAGTGTTCTTTTCCGGACACGACTTTATAGACTAAAATACTTGTTTGGGTGTCCACAACACCCCCTTTCGAGTGTAAAGCGGTACCACGTCGCCAGCATTTAACCGTTGATATACTCCATTTGATCGCACTTTTTCCAACAACAAACTTTCTATTAATTTAAATGCATTAGGATGCTGGCAACATAAGGCACTTTGAATAACCCTAGCCATGATTCCACACTATTGTTGGCGCGGGGAAGGTTTGCCAACATTACGTCTTTTGCGTTCCACATATCGTGCCTAAATCCTAGCGTACGTCACCCACCCACGTATTCTCAAAAGGGATACGTTTGGTGTTCCTCAGTTTCGCCATACATTGCCAAAAAAAACTGTTGGCCAACACCTCGTACCTATTCAAAACATTACCGACGTCACAAAAAGAAAGAGCCACGTATTTCCTAATGATTAAATTATAGTCTATGCCTTGCACTTTGCGACGGGTTGATACTGCAAAATGGATATGTATATTTGGAAATGGTCTCTTACGGCCATTTCCTCTGCATTTTCAAAATCTATGATGCATGTTTCGGGTTGGTACTTGTTAATGAGCGGAGAGTTAGTAAGCAACGTTAATGCTCTGACGAACGTTCCTTGCAGTATTTGACAGTAAGCAATAAATTAAGGGCAATACATTTTTGCACGAAGCCATGAACCACCGGGCACACTTTGAATGTTCCGTTGATGAGCCATGTGCGACATTGCAACAAAACACGGCAGTCAGCAGCTGCACAAACATTATTATTCGTGCTGTATCCTCATTGCCCGTATCCGCAGGTAAAAAGTTTTCTGGCAGTGCCGTGTTAGTGGTAGTATAATATCGGTTAAAATGGTGGATGTCCATAGTGCGAAGTGATATAGATATGGAAAGAATAAAAGCCTTTTCTTCGCAGTTAAAAATATTTATTTAGGTACTACAGACATGTTTCGGCATGGCTGCCATCATCATTGTAAGTAATCTGCAAGGGACAAAACATGAGCGAGAAAAACAATAAAATGACCGAAAAAAGTGAAACAAGCGAACACAAAAAAACTTACAGTCAAAAAATCGCCATGTATGCATAGAGCATGGTACGACTATCATAGGCTCAGGAAAGGTGAAAGCATCCAACAATGAAATAACAAATTGTAAAAACGAAGGACAAACGGCAAAATACAACTAAATACAGCTAAGAACTTACAAACAGTGGGCATCCAGAGTGAATAAAAGTCGAAACAACATCAGGGGTAATGGATGTTAACGGAAAACAAGTCCAAAAACGCGCGCAAGGTATAGGTCTTGAGAAGAGTCCGCACGGCACAGTAGTCAACGGCAGAATAGAAAGAGTATATTAAAAGACCTCTTAATCCTTTGATTGGGTTTAATTATTTTATTAAAAACCGATTTCTACCCTAACTTGAGTCATCCTCAGCTTAAATCTACAAAACAATACAAACAACCAATTAGCGGGAGATAATGGGACAATAATATAAATAGGGTATTACGGCACTTTTCAAATTCTGTTCTATTACAAAGTAGGTTAGCTTAGCATCACCCTTTCACACGTAAAATGCCAAACAACGCTTTAATTTAGGAGAAAACGCGGTTTGAAATTCATATAAAAATCCTACTTGTGACGTCACAAGCAAGGATTATAATGCGAAACTTGACAACGTCGCGCATAGTTATTTTATGTTGCTGTAGTGCCAACAGTCGCGTAGTTCACTCTGTTTACCGTTCGTGTATTGAGGTTAGGTGGTCAGTGATTTTTTATATATATCAACACCAGCAAACACCATACATAATCAACATGAGCAAACAATAATATAGAGTTTGTTGTGTGCCGGGTTGCAATTGCAAATCAGTCGAAACACCAGAATTCAATACAACATTTAGACGAAATGGTGTATCTACCTTATAGTTTCATAAACACACAGGAATATACTATAAGAAATGTATTGTCAATATGTATTATTAATAAACTTCTATTTAAGCAGTTATTTTTTACTACTAGTCTTTCCCTCTACATTCAAATTTCTTTGTGAACCATGTGATTGGGGGATGTTTCATTACTTTGTCGTTAATTTACTATGAACAATTGCAAGCTGGTTGAATAATATGTATGACAGTGTATGATCGTGGGCAAATTTTGCGAATTCGCTTTGGTAAAATCATCTTCCACAGAACACATGCTTGCACTGGTAACTTAACGACTTGTAACAACTTACTTAATAAGTAATAACTTTACGATACGCTGTAAATAGTACCGTCGAAGTTTGTCAACACACATACAAACAAACAGCGGTGCAAACACTGTTACAAGAAAATTCCCTAGGTTTTGATCAATTTCTTGGCTACGGTGCCAATTCTACACTTGGCCAATCACTACAGTGATCGGAAAATTCAAATTTTTATTGTAATTTTCTCAACAAATTCTGAATGTAATTTAATTTTAACTTAACAGAATTTCGGGTTATATACTGTAAAATCGCTTAATACACGCTTTTGCTTAAATTTCCACATGACCGTAATACCCTATTATAAAAACATAAAAAGTATCCGACAATTGCAAAAGCATACAAAACTTACGGTCAAAATTGGAGAAATAGCGTTCATAAATATTTAACATGAAAACAATTAACAATTAAACAATTTCTACACGTGCACACGAAAAACGACTACTGGAACGGAAATGACATTGAGAAGCTCGTATTATAATATGGTGTATATAAGCATAAATGGGAGTACGCAGACGCGGTTAATACAAAAGAACGAATTAAACAACCCTAAATATAGGCAAGCAAGTGAACAGTGAAAATCGAAATTATTGTTAGTTTCATTAGTTCATAGAACCAAAAACTCATCAAAAGAGGCAAAGCAAGCGGCAAGGAAAAAGCATAAAAATCTTTAAGTGACTGAGAAACATGAAAGAAAAACGGGGGGAATGTAAATTTTAGGCTATTAACCAGACTGGAACAGATACTTAAAAAGCGGTTGGTGGGGGAAACAGACTTGATCATTAAGCAAGTTGTGGTTTTTATTAATCTTATGTTTCTCAATTTGATATTGCTCAAAAAGGTCGAGCTTGTACCCTTTGTTGCAGGTGTGAAGAATCTCTGTAATTAATGACGTGACCCGTTTCTTTTTTATGTTTGTACAGATTAGAAGTTTGTTGGGATTGATGTTCGGACAAACGTTTCGATCACTTTCTTCCAGTCTGGCCAATATACAGGGAGGGACTATGACAGCAGCTGACCTTGTAGACTCCCGACTTTTCGGTAATAGGAGTTACCGTTTTGAAATTTGACAATAAATTGTAAATTTGGTGGGGGCTTTTGTAAGCAGGGTATATATTAAATATTGGTAAAGTTTTGTTAAGTTTAAGTGTGGTTGAATTATAAGGAATGGTTTGTAAATGTTACTTTGAGGTCAGAGGTATAAAGTGGATCTGTCTTAATTAAGATTTGGTGTAAAGTACGATCGATGTTCCTTGTGGGGAACATGTTATCGAAGACCAGTTCGTAAATGTAATTAAGTTCTTCGAGCGGAATCAAAGGGAATTTTTGTGGGGATTGAAGTTGGTTTTCTGAACATTTTAAATCTTAAACGGTCGTCATTTTTAATCAAAGTTAAATCTAGAAAATTTAATTGAGAGTTAATTTCTTTTTCTAATGTGAATTTGAGTTTAGTATGTAAATTATTGATATAAGCCAAAAAACAATTAAGACTAGAATAGAAAGAGGCCAGCACATAGATAAAACTAAAAAGATGCGCCACATGCCCTCCTTAAAGTGATAATTGATAGCAGCGCCTCCTTATGTAGCGAGGTGTAAAACTAAAGTGAAACAGGGTCCTCATGCAGGACCGGCCCGGAAAATTGCATATTGCATATTGCATAAAATATATCAATTTTAATGATTACAATTAGAAAATCAGTAAAACAACACAAAATCGCATAAATCTCTTTTTGACAAACATTTGCAAACAATAATTAAAAAAAAAAGAATAAATAAATAATTTAAAAAAATTAAATTGTTTGTTGCTTTATTTGAATTGTAGTATTTATTTTTGCTTAATAAAGGCATTTATTATTATTATTATAATCTACGCCTTAATCTAATTATATAGTGTTTATATCAGAATATATCGTCGGGTTAAAGGTAAAAGTCACTAACTAACATTTTGTTCAAAAATGAGTTAATAGTACCCAAATACTTATTAATACATATCTAATGCTATGACACTATTGATAAGTGTTCTAACCCCGTCAAAATCCACTAATTTTTTTGATAAAATCATTAAGTGTACTGCAACATATATGTCTTAATGGAAAAACTCCGTAAGTTACTTAGTGACTTACCTTTATTAGACTAAATGGCTACCGCGCACTTAGTGAATTTATTTTGTAAGGTTATGTGGTCAATATTATTCTGACAGTTGTGTTCAATGCGCGTATTTGCTGCGTCGTTTTGCAAAAAATGTCTGTGAGAAGTGAAAGGAAAATAAAATATGTAAGTAAGATTTATTTATATATGATTAAGAAATAAGTTATACACATTATATTAGATACTATAAAAGGGGCCAGTTAGAATATAATCGCAGATTAGGTTTACTGAACAAAAATGTGTTATTTGTTATTGTGACTCATATTCTTATTATTTTGTGCACCCCAAATCATTCAAAAACTTCTCTTAAATCGAATGTATATGGATCTATTCATTCTTAAAGCATTTTAAAAGAGTTTTCAGTGATATTGCGTGGATGTTAACGTTTTGCTTCGGACACATTCATTTTGTTTCTGAATTTTCCGTAATGGGAAACATTTTACAATACAACACTACAATACTTCTTCCGTCTAAAAATGCTCAATTAATCAATTTATGGCAATATATATGTCCTTTTTTTAGATTTAGTTACTTTGTGTTGCTTTTTAATTGGTATTCAACTAAAAATGACTTAATGTGAACATCAATTTTTTCGATCATTAAGGAAACGTTAACATTCGATAATTAACCAATAACTTTTAATAATGTACTTATTTTTATGATTGTATTTATAGGATTCAGTGTCGGCAGATATTACTGAAAATTTAAAACGTCCAGATAATGGACGTTTTTTATTTCTTCAATTGCAACTTCTTCAACGGGCATTTCCGACGAAATAATATCTGGATATTCTAGATTTCATAGAAATGAAAATAATAACTTAAATGTCCGACTTGTAGAATACAGTTCTTCCTCTTCAAATGTCGACGACTCTGACGATGATCCCGAATACCAATTGTCTGTCCAATCTACTGATTCTGAGTCAGATGAGAACAATAACATAAATGAAAAACAACGTACACGATGGAAGAAAGCAAAGATGGAAACTTGGAAAAGTAGTCAGTCAAAAATAAACAGGTTTAAATGCAGTCCATACATAACCAAAACCGGATTAAAACCGGCTAAAGCTCCCAAGCCAATAGATTGCCGCAATTGTCGTTTTAAGTGTACGCAACACTTTTCAAAAGAAGATAGAGTTTATATTTGTAAAACTTTCTGGCGTCTTGCAGATTTTAAAAGACAAAAAGATATCATCATTAAAAATGTGAAAATCAATTTTCCAAAACGGCCTCAAGTGGGGACACAACATAATCGTTCAACATCTAAACACTACTATCTTGAAAGTGCGGACGGCATCTTAAGAGTTTGTGCTAATTTTTTTGAAAAAACGTTATGCATTTCAAACGGTCCTATAAATAATGCTGTTTTTCATGTAAATGAATTTGGCACATTTTCGGGACATGATAAAAGAGGACGAAAACCACCTGGAAATAAAACTAGCAAGGAAGCCACTCAACTTGTTAAATGCCATATTGAAAAATTCCCTCAAATGCTACCTCACTATATTAGAAAATCAAGTCAAAGACGATATTTAGATGCTAGGTTAAGTATCATGAAAATGTATTCATTGTATTTGGAAATTTGCAAAGAAATTGATGCTCCGCCAGTTCGTTCACATACATACAGAAATATTTTTTGTACTCAATATAATTTATCGTTTTTTGTACCAAAAAAAGATCAGTGTTTGATATGCGGAAAATATTTGGCTGCTAAAGATGGCGCAAAGGAAACACTGGAGCAAGTATATAGAGAACACATTGCTCGGAAGGAGGACTGCAAAAAAGCAAAAGACGAAGATAAAGAAAGATCAAATCAAGTGGACTCCTTCCAGACAATTACTTTTGATCTACAAAGTGTGCTACAGATGCCCACATCTGACATAGGCCAGCTATATTATAGCCGCAAATTATGCGTTTACAATTTAACCATTTATGAAGGTGGGAAAGAGAAGAATGGTTTCTGCTTTTGTTGGAACGAAATAAATGGAAAGAGAGGTTCCAATGAAGTTGGAACAATTCTTCTAAAGTACATACATAATTTGCCCGAAACGATAACACACTTAAGTATGTTCTCTGATACCTGTGGAGGCCAAAATCGCAACCAATATGTTTCCGCCGCGTTGTTGGATTGTGTCGAAAGGCATCCGACAATTGAAACAATAGAACACACATTTCTTGAATCTGGACATTCATATATGGAGTGTGACTCCATGCACTCAGCAATTGAGCATGCAAAAAAAAATAAATCGATTTACCTAATGAACGATTGGAAAAACATTTTTAAAAGTGCAAGGTCCCAAACTAAAACCATGAAGAATCCCTATAAAGTGAGTGAATTAAAATATAAAGACTTTTATAATTTACAACTTCTTTCAAACGAGACAATTAAGAACAAAAGCAAGGACGCAGAAGGCAATAAAGTTGAGTGGCTTAAAATAAAGTGCCTTAAGTATGAAAAGAAGCACCCAGGAATTATTTTCTATCGATATGACCACAGTTCCGAATACAAAAAAATATACGCAAAAGGTAGAGGTAGGCCGCGAAAAGACCCAAGTAGCTTAACATCAGCTTATGCACATCAGTTGCCAATTAGCAAAAAAAAGAAAGAAGATTTGATTAAACTATGCAATAAGGACATAATACCAGAAGAATTGCAAGCTTGGTAGTACAGAAATTTGCCTTCAACACAGGACGATGCGGATGAACAAGCTCCAGAACCAGCTGCGGATGAAAGTGAAGAAGAACTTTAAGTTGTTTATAGTAGTTATAGTTATATTATTTGTAGTAATATTATGTTCAAGTTACCTTAAATGTATTTTTATATTGTTTCTGTAACATTTTTGGCAATAAAAGAAAAAAATATAAATTAATGATATTCATTTATTACACATGTGCAAGAATGTATAAAGGTAAAACTCACTAAGTACAAAAACCAAATTTTCTCCGTGATCTTAAATAAAGCAATTAAATACATATTCCTTGGTGTTTAAGCAATAAATTAACTATTATCTACGGTAAGTATATTTACACTATAATGTATATCTTTTTTTTTAGTTTAAATTTTTGTATAAAACTACGTTTATCTCAAATGTACGATAATGTCACTTAGGGTCGATCTTACAAGTGTACGTATAAGTAGTAGAATAGTTATTCCCAGTATAAATAGTGCTATGCCGCCTGCCATTGGCTAAAATATTTGTGTTGTCATAGTAATAACAACTTATACTGGTATTTATGCCAATATTTAGTTATACCATGGTATAACGTGCATTGTAAGATCGGCCCTTAGTGACTTTTACCTCTAACCCGACGATATAATAGATAAGGTAGAATAAACAGAAAATCTGAGACTGTTATTTTAAAAAATCATCGAACATATCATCGATTTTTAATTATTAAAATACATACAGATTTTTGAAAAAATTCAATCTCCGACGGTCAATCGTACTGAGTTATAAACTTACCGACACTTCTTTAAATGTCAACCCCATATTTTTCTTACTAATTTTGGTAGATTTTATGGTCCAAAATTTTTGAGAAAAACAAAAAATATTGATGACTTTTGTGGATTTTTAAATTGAGTATGAATTAATTTGGGTAGAATTGAATAGCCTGAAAACGAATCCAGGCTCTAAAATTCTCTACCGCAAAAATTTTTCCAACAAAATCGGTACAAATGTAAAAAACGCGATTTTGGTAACTTTTACAACATTATACCACCAGAACCAGACTTCCTCAAACCGAAACCTCAAAATAACCTCATAGTAAATCTCAATCTTTGCGCTTTTACCTGAAATGCTGAAAGTTAGCTTACAAATGTTTTTGAAGCATTTACCCTAATTTTCAACCCTAATGTTTTTCTCGAAATGTTCATATGTAAGGCCATAAATTTTGTAAATTACCTATAAGACAATGAACAGATCTATTTATATCAGTACAAAAATACGGGGTTGTCACTTAAAAAAGGGTCGATTACCTCATAAGTAAAAACAATTGCAGGTCGGAACTTAAATGTGATGAATATTGATAAATAGAGATTGACTTGTCCGAGAATTTGTTCAAATAACAAATGGTTTCAGAACTTTTGTCATGTTTTGCGCAAAGCAAGGGCTTCGAACCGGAACTAATCCGAAAAACAAATAAACAAAAACCGAAAATGAGCAGAAAAAATATTTGTTTATTTTGGTTCAATACTTGTTTAATTTTTAAATCAAATATAACTTTTTGAAAAGAAAAACATTGAAAATTAATCATTTGGTGCGGAACCAAAAATTGAGAAAAAACGTAATGTTTTTGGAAACAAAAACCGTAACCGGAGTGACATATTTTGGAATCGATCCTGAACAAAAACCAAAACAAAAAAAATAACGGTTTGAGCCTTGCAGTTTGTGCGCTCACTGTATAATAAAATTATAATCTAATAAGTAATAGGTAACATGAAAAATGTATCTTTTTCATACTTTAATTATAAACTCCTGGCTTCTTGGAATACAGGTGGGTCCTGTTTAGAGATTTTTCTCAAATCTTTACCATGAATGATACGATTTATTTATTAATGTAATTGTCAATTTAGTGTCTTTTCCAAGCACACTTGCACTCTTCAAAAGAAATTTTCTTGAAGAGTGAACAAATATTTTTTTTCGTATATAATAATAATAATAATAATAATAATTTCTTTATTTTTCCCAAAAAAATAACAACATATATGCACAAAAATACGCAATCACTACAACATCATTTAAATTAAACATAAATGTAAATTAAAGATAAAAATTTCTTACATTGTAGTGAAAAAATAATGGGAAAAAAAGGCGGAGTTCAGAGGACGCTATAGCGTGACTGCTCTTCCACTCAACCTTTCCTATAAATTACACTGGCCAACAAAATTTGACCGACTTCCAATTGCCGGACAAATGACAACTGATTCAGATAGAGTTTTTTCTCAGGAATCCGAATCTGAACACAGAAATACTGAATTGGCTCCAGGTTTTTCAAAAAACAGTGTTAAAGGTGCAAAAAAGACGCTTTTTCGCTACTTTTGCAGACATGCCAAACAATAGCGTAATGTAGTAGAAGTTTGTAAGTAGGATCAAATTAAACTTTGAACCTTTTCCTTTAAGAGCATATAGCGAGAAATCGGATGACATAAACTTTGAACTTTTCACACCACCTTTTTATAGCAGCGCGCGCCAATTACGGCACCGTATCGTACGGAGCGCACTGCTTGTTTCTTTATTTATAAATTGCTGTGGCCAAATAAAAAGTTGTCGGAAAAATGACAACTAATTTCGATAGGATTTTTCCCATGGAATCCGAATCTGAAACCAGAAATAATGAATTGGCTACAGTTTTTTTTTTTAGAGGTAGTGTGAAAAATGCAAAACGCTACAACAATAAGGTAAATTAATTAATATCCCTTGGTTTACAAGTTTCAGAATAAAATAGCCCTAACGATTTATAGGGTCAGTGTAATATATAGTAGGTAAATCTTTTTATAGTATATTTTGCCAACAAATTCTTAATAACTGATTTATAAAGATAACAGGATAATATATTACCTGGACAAATATAGTTACTACTATTGTCTAGGTTTTATTCACCTATCCCACTAGTAATTGAAAATTAACTGATTTATAAAGATAACAGGATAATATATTACCTGGACAAATATAGTTACTACTATTGTCTAGGTTTTATTCACCTATCCCACTAGTAATTGAAAATTAACTGATTTATAAAGATAACAGGATAATATATTACCTGGACAAATATAGTTACTACTATTGTCTAGGTTTTATTCACCTATCCCACTAGTAATTGAAAATTAATGTGAACTTTCTGTTAGTAGCTAATTAAGAACGGATTAAGCAAGTTTTAACATTTTTACCGAAAACAACCTTTTACTTAACAAAAATAAGCAGCCTTTGGTTGCCCATTTATACATACTTAATAACTACTTATTAAGTAGTTATTTAGCTACTTGTTTGTATATGTTGGCCATATATAACTTACGCTCCTGGAACTCCTAGCATATGCTTTCCAATCCGCTTGGTTTGTGGAAGAAAAACGTGATTCTTCACTTTTGTGTAGTTCAAGTTCTGTTGCCTTAAAGTTTCGCATAAATATGAATTCGTCAAGAGAAGCCTGCGTTAACAATCCAGATGTATTCTGCTTTATTTGTGGGGTATATACTTTGAAAAAGTATAGAAAAAACATTACTGAATTTGTGCAAGAAGCATATCTTGCTTATTTTGGTATTGCAATTAGCAAACAGGATAAGTACTGGGTTCCCCACAAGGTTTGCAAAGTGTGTGTGGAGTCGCTGCGACAATGGACTAAGGGAAACAGGCGACATATAAACATTGGCTTTCCTATGATGTGGTCAGAACCGAGAAATCACCATGATGATTGTTATTTTTGCGCTGTGGATGTGAAAGGCTTTAATGGAAGCAAGAAACGTACTTGGGAATATCCTATTTTGGAGTCAGCTAAGCGTCCCGTGCCCCACAGAGAAGCCATGCCAATACCACAAGTACTAATTGTTATGTCACAGCGAGAGTATCCATGGTCAGATGACGAAGTATTCCCTAACGCAGAGAGTACGATTTATTCGGGCAGCGAAAGCGAAGATGAGACTCCAGAAAAATTTTCTCAGAATGAGTTAAATGATTTGGTGCGAGATCTAAGGCTGTCAAAAGAAGACGCTGAAATTTTAGCATCCAGATTAAAAGTAAAGAAATGTCTACACCGAGAAGTTAAAATAACAGCTTTCAGAACAAGGGAGCTGGCAATTCTACCATATTTTAGTGAAAATGAAGAGTTTGTTTATTGTCATGATGTCGCAGGACTTCTGTTAAACATGGGTGTGCTGGAATATCGACCAGAAGACTGGCGGCTCTTTATTGACAGCTCTACAAGAACCTTAAAATGTGTTTTATTGCACAATGGAAATCGGTATGCATCCATTCCAATAGGACACTCAACAAAGCTAAAGGAAGAATATGAAAATATAAAAATTGTTTTGGAGAAGATCCGTTATCAAGAGCACCAGTGGCCTGTTTGCGTTGACTTAAACATGGTGAACTTCTTGCTTGGACAACAAAGTGGATACACCAAGTATCCTTGCTTTATTTGTCTGTGGGATAGTAGAGCAAAGGATCATTGGACAAAAAAGGATTGGCCATTAAGAGAGAGCATGACCGTCGGTGTAATCGTTGTGAAGGAGTCATTGATTGCTAGGGAAAAAATTATTCTTCCACCACTCCACATAAAGTTGGGGTTAATGAAACAATTTGTGAAAGCCTTAAACAAAAATGGTGAATGTTAAGTATATTTGCAGATCATTTCCTCGACTGAGCATGGAGAAATTAACGGCAGGAATTTTTAATGGTCCGCAGATTCGGAAACTAATCAAGGATTTAGGCTTCAAAAAATCTATGACTGATATTGAAGCTTCTGCATGGTGCAGTTTTGTCTCAGTTGTAAAGAATTTCTTAGGCAACAACAAAGCAGAAAATTACAAAGACATAGTAGAAACCATGCTCCATAATTTTGATAAACTAGGTGTTCATATGCGCATTAAAATACATTATCTTCATAGCCACCTAGACAGATTTCCAGAAAACCTTGGCGATTTTAGTGAGGAACAAGGGGAACGGTTTCATCAGGATATAAAGGTCATAGAGGAAAGATATCAAGGCAGATGGGATGTGCACATGATGGCGGACTATTGTTGGAACCTCCAACGTGACTGTTCTAAAGAACACAGAAGAAGATCTTACAAGCGGAGTTTTTCTAAATCTCAAGTAAATATCATAATAGTGTGTTTGAATTAGGTATTTGTAAATAGAAATAAATTTGTAAAAAAAGTTCTATTCTCTTTTCATGCTTTCTGTCTAAAATTCATGTCTAAAATTAAAGCAAATGTTCTAAAACTGTTATCAAAGTCGGAATCAACAACATAAAATCACCCTATATTTAAATCTAATACGAATACTAAACGAAGACAGCAGTGTCCGCCTCTGCCGTTAGGAAAAGTGTGCAACGTTTCAATTGACACGCGCTCCTATTAAAATGCGAGCCAAAACTGCAGTTTACACCACGTGACCAGTTTTACACCAGTTTACATTATCAAAAAGCAGTAGCTTCAAAGTTTTATTTGACCAACACAGAAACTTCTATAACGTCGAGTTATTGTTTTGCATGTGTTTAGGAATTTCAAGAAGTAAAAAACACGTTTTTTGCAAATTTAACGCTGTCTTGCGCTAAAACTGGAGCCAACTCACTATTTCTGTTATCAGATTCGGATTCCACAGGTAAAATCCTATCGAAATCAGTTTTAATTTTTGCGGCAACTTTTTATTTGACCAGTGCAATGTATAAATAAAGGAACAATCAGTGTGCTCCGTGCGGTGCTGCAATTGGCGTGCTCCTCATAAAAAAAGTGGTGTAAAATGTTCAAAGTTTATGCCATCCCATTTCGCGCTATATATTCTTAAAGCAGAAGGTTCAAAGTATTATTTGATCCTAATTACAAACTTCTACTACATTACGTTATTGTTTGGCATGTCTGCAAAAGTAGCAAAAAAGCGTCTTTTTTTGCACATTTAACACTGTTTTTCGAAAAAACTAGAGCCAATTCAGTATTTCTGCGTTCAGATTCGGATTCCTGAGAAAAAACTCTATCCGAATCAGTTGTCATTTGTCCGGCAATTTTTTTTTGTTGGCCAGTGTTATAAATGTAAAAATAATAACTTAAAGTAACATAAAAAAAATTCCAATATAGCATAGTAAAAGGCAAGATTGATGTACTCTTGAAACAAAACAAAACAATAAAAAAAAATAAAACTGTTACACTTGCTGGCTGCTCCGCTGCCTTGCGAAAATATACGAGTAAAAGACTCTCTTGAAAGTTAGGGGAGGTTTGCTTCTTACGTCTGCCGGTAGATGATTATATATTTTGCCGATCTGATATGAGTAAGAGTGTTTGAAAGCTTCGGTCTTATGTAGAGGTGGAGTCAGTGTTCCCTTGAAACGAATATTCAGATTATGAACATCTGACCTGAAAGTTATTTTACTATGTAAATATGGAGGAGTCTTGCTGGATATAACATTGTGAAACAAGGTTGCGGAGTGCAGCAGCCTCCTGTTCGACATGTTTAACCATTTAACCTCTGTCAGTTTATGTGATATATGATGACGACGGGGAACACCAAACACTAGCCTGAGGCATGAGTTTTGAACCTTCTGGATTTTAAAAACATTTCTAGTCGTTAAAAAGGGGCCATACAAAACATCACAGAAATTCATGTGGGAAAGGACGAGTGACTCACAGAGCATAATTTTTTGACTTGACAGAGAGGAAACATCTATTGCTGTAAATCAGTTTCAAGGCTGCATAAGCACGTTGGATAATTTTATTGACATGATGACTGAAAGTCAGTGCTCCATCGAGAAAGACTCCCAAGTTTTTGACACAGTCCTTTAGCGGAATACCCAGCTCACTCTCTACCCGTGTGCGACACTCAGCGTCCTCTCTCATTTTCTTTGGGCCAAATAAAATTAATTCAGTTTTTGAGGGATTAATACAAAGAGAGTGTTCTTTCGCTGTAGTAGTTAGGCCATTGATGTCTAGCTTCAATCTCACGACTCGTCTATATCCGAAGGCAGAAATGATAGGCACAGCTGCGTATCATCGGCGTAGAAGTGGGGACTGCTAAATGCTACATATTTGTAAAATGTAGATGTGTATATCGAGTAAAGTAAAGGGCTTAGGATAGAACCTTGAGGTACACCCGACCCTAACGACTTACATGCTGACCTCTTGCCATCAATTACCACGCATTGCCGCCTATCGATAAGATAATTATATAACAAAGCTGATGCCCGGTCACCCAATCCAATATAACAAAATATGGCGCGTAATATCTCGTGGTTTATAGTATCAAAAGCCTTGGAGAAGTCCAGCAGGCACATAGCAGTTATTTTCCCTTCATCAGTAGCTCGCATCACATCATCAACAATGTTAAGGAGAGCAGTGGTACAACTATAATTCTTTCTAAAGCCTGACTGGGTTTCTGGTAAGATTTTATTCTTAGATACATAGTCCCTCAGCTGCGCCTCAACGAACCTCTCAACAATCTTTGACATCACCGGAATGATACTAATTGGGCGGAGTTCGTCGTAACCACTTGCATTTGCTTTTTTCGGTAAGGGAATGACCAAAGACTGCTTCCAACATGAAGGGTATTGTCCGGTACGGATACACTCATTCATGATGAATGTTATGTAAGGCAAGATATGGGGTGAACAAAGCCGAATAAAATTAATACTTAGACCATCCGCACCGGCGCAGCTGCCTTTCAGTGACTGAATAATATTCAAAACTTCACTCTCATTTGCGCATCTAAATTTGAAATCATTGTCAACAAATCTTTGGCTTTGGTAGAAATTGAGCACGCCAGCATCAGGGGGCAAGTTTGGAACTGATGCAATGAAAAAATCATTGACCGCATCCGAGTCTTTTAGATTAGGCGGAATATCATGGCGGCGTTTACCGACGACGCCCATATTCCTCAAAGTAGCCCACATGTCTCTAGTTTTATCCCTACTATGATTAATTTTGTGCTCGATGTACGCGCGTTTTTCCCTTGCTACTGCCGTATTAGTGAGATTACGTAATGATTTGTAGTAATCCCAATGAGCCGTTGATCTGCTATTTTTAAATCTTTTGTAAGCATCATCCCGTAGTTTTTGCATAATCTTAATAGTATCGGTTAACCACGGTGCCGGAGGCAAACGTGATCGCACCGTTTTGAGAGGTAAATGCTTTTCAAGCAAATGCACCAAATGACCACCTACAAACTCCGCCATATCTTGAACGTTAGACATGTCATAAATATAGAAAAAAGGGATGGCGAATAATTCGGCCTCGAACTCATCCACATTAAAATGTTTCATGTCGCGGTAAGTGTGCCATCGCGGTTTGGCTTTAGATATTAAATGTTTGATATTACAATAAACTAAATCATGATCTGAATTGACAAAGTTCTTTACATCGTGACTTAATACCAACGATCGATCAGACACAAAAATTAAGTCAATTATAGTCGCGGTGTCGCGAGTGACACGCGTGAATGAGTCTATAAGCTGTACTAGTCCGAAAGAGTTCATAGAGTCAAGAAGCGTGATGGATGCAACACCGTCTACTGCTCCAACATTAATATTAAAATCTCCCAAGAGAATGACAGTATCACACCTGGGGACCACATCAGACAGACTAACCTCCAGTTCATCAATAAACAACTTGTACTTAAATGTCGGAGGTTTGTACACTCCACCGACCCCATACCTCCTACCATTCAACTTAACTATGATCCACAGCTGCTCAATAGTTACACTTGACTCAATTATCGAAAAATTTAGACTGTTTTTTATATAAAAAGCAACTCCACCACCACGGCCAGCCCTGTCCTGGCGAATCAACGAATATCCGGCTATTTGTAATATGCCATTATCGATCGTTTCATTTAGCCACGATTCGCTCAGACACACTACTGAGAAATCCTCACTCAACAGCATATCTCTAAAATAATTAAAACAAGACATCAGAGAGCCAACATTTATATGAGCAAAACTTAAATTATTCATGTTTAAACAAAAAAGAAACAAAAACCTATTGACAAATAATTGCCACGCAAGAGAAAGAAGCACTCGATAGAGTTAACAATTACCAAGAATCCAACAATAACAGACGCAGCCAGTCGCTCCGCATAAAATAATAAAGAAAATAAATACCGAACTATGCTAGACACTACGAATCACACTAAGTATAAGATAATCGACATCAAGTGATCTGTTAACCCACGCTTAAGGCATCCAGATCCGCATCGCACTGCACAACGGAACGCTTATTGGCCACTTTGATGTTTATGTTGCCGTCGCGAACCCAGACATTTTTGCTACCGAATTTCGTAATAGCCGACAAAAGTAATTTATGACGACTTACGGTTAAATCCTCCGCTATTCTGATCCTGGAATCACCTAGGAACTTTTTCTTTGCAGCAGTTTATCTCGGTGGCGGTAGCTGGTAAATTTGACCAGGATGTTTGATTTTCCGTCCTTGCTAATTCCGACCGGATGGCATCGGTCGATTTGGTCAGGTTGAATGTCAGCTCCCAATTTATTGTTGAATAAATCCAAAATTACGTGCTCTGTTTCCTCTCTAGACGTTGATTGCACCCCGATTATTCTTAGATTATTTCGACGGGAGTACTGCTCCAGAGCAACACACTTCATAGATAATGATGAGCATTTAGCATCAAGTTGTTGGTTTTCCGTCGCAATGTCCATGATCTGTTTCTCCATACCTTTTAGTTTCTCTGAGAAACATTTTTCGACCTCGGTAACAATCCTCTGGGTTAAGGCGGTTAGAAACTGTTCGTCCTTCAACAAGTCGGAAATGCAGGACTTAATTAAATCCTTCCTTTCGGCGTTTAATCGGGTTTGAGTGGTCATCGTGAGTGATATATAGTAGCACAGTAGCACTAGGCACAAATACAGCACACAGAATTAGGAAAATGAACACAAAAACTACTTTGCAGCAACAATTACTACGAAGCGACGTGAAACACGTGTTACTCGCGCGCCATGCGGTCTCTACTGAAAAACTTAACTGAAAAAACTTTCCTAAGGCATTTAGTGTTTAGGTTAATTTTTTTGTGTTATCGATTTCTTTTGCCGGCGTCCACATGAGATCCTCTCCAGTATTTTCATCCGTTCGGAGATGTTGGCTGCAATTTCATAGGACAGTATTGGCCTATGCCAAACATTTGTCGGTCGTGTTAATCTGTCTGGCACTGCAAATGGTTGTATTGTATCCCCATCGGAAGCATCAGCATTACCCTAAAATATACATAACAGATTAAAAACACTTGTAGCAGAATTGTTTTTTTAATGCTTATGACAGTGCTGCAGAACATTATGATATTTATTTCTCAATTATTATTTTATTTAAGTGAATCGAGTAAACAATTATGGTGGACTAATATGCAGATCACAATTAACTCATGCAGAATTAGCAGTAGATATAAGTAATAAAAATATATACATACCTGCTGAAGAAAATCATTCAGTAAAATTTGAGAATTGTCATTCTCACAATTTCCTCTAATGGAATGCTTCGATGTTATTGTTTCTATAAGCAGGCTTTTGTACAGTGACCCAAATGAAGACAATGTCGGATTTATGGACCTAGATCGTTGACGAATTTGCACAAAAAAAGTCCTCAATTGGGTCTTGATTGAAGGTCCTGGGCATCATGTGCGGAAATCTAAGTTCCTTCATTTTGGTCTAAATAATTATCAAATTATTGATGGTCGTCGATAAATTCTTCAAGGTTGGCGGTTTCAACTGTTTTTCAGTTGGGTTTTGAGTTTTGTCATCGACGGAGATTACGGTGCGGTGCTGCCATTCTTGCTATCAAACAGTTCATCAAAAAATTGACAGCGGTAGGCAGTTTGTAGAGCTACGTGTGGTATTGTCAGTAACCCATCATTGTCTCCAATGACATTCCTAATAAATTTTCTCATAAGTATTGATTGCAGTAGTAGTATAATTACCTTTCAAAGCCATAAGATTTATGGCTTTTGCCACTGAATGACTGAGCACTTGAGTGCAATGAGATACTTTCATCTTATTCAATTTTTCTATTTTTAAATGGATGTCAGTTAAACGGGCCAGCCTGCGTACGTTTCCAACATATGGGTCCATTTTATACGCAGTATATATGTGGTCCCACTTAGCAGTCTAAAATAATAAGAAAATTTTGAAAATATTTGTATACTAATATTACTGAAATATGTTACCTTCTTCTCTGAACCAATCTGGAAAATGAGGCTGTATTTAATAAAAATTTTTCCTATGCATTTGAACAAGTGTGGTAAGTCAAATAAAGGAATAATTTCCGTGCCACAAACATTAAATGTTGCGTCTTGGCAATCCACGCCTTCCTTCATCCTATTGCAACGGGTCTCGGCCAATCAATTCTTTATCGCCCGAACATTATTTGTTCCTTGGTCACATGCCGTGGCAATTATTTCCAAGCCGATGTGGCACCGTAAGGCCCTCTGCACATGGGGCAACCGAAAAGAAACTGTAGTAGCGTGGATACCAGGAGACTGGGCGACTGGGGTACTCAAGTTGCGCCTTGTCTGCACACGGTCTATAGTCACACAGTTGCGATCCAAATCAGTTTACTCGTGTCTGCCCATTCTCTGCCCTTAAATCGGTACATGCTTGGATGCAATCATGGAAGCAGACCCTCACAGCAATAATTGTCCAACGTAGTGGATAATAATGATTTCAGTGATGATTCCATTGATGAGGATTTGTTACTATACTACTATTATCGTCGCAGAAGAAATGGAATAAAAAGATTCTGGGTTCCCCCATATAATCAAAAGAAATTTACACCACCGATTATTCGTTGCAGCAAAAGAACTCAATATTTCAGATAGTAATTTTTTAAGCTTCTATCTTATGTCGAAGCAGAGTTATTTAGAATTGGTGCGATTTTTCCCCACGGCTACACGGCTAAAGAAAGTATCAACATGAGGGAATGCGTGAGTGCTGAGGAACGGTATTAAAAGCACATTGCTTCTTTTCCCACATCACTCCAAGCTTTGTCTGTTACATATTTTGTTGTGTAGCCCTTTTCTTTATAATTGTACAGCACAGGATACTTTTCTACCAAACTCACAAATTTTAAGTTCAACTGCTGCTCCATAGTCAGTGCTGTCAGCTGTCAATATAAACGCGTCACGAAGAGACTGGGCAACGCGCGACCCTACATGTCAGGTCTCTGATGAGAGAATGTGTGAGTGCTGAGGAACGGATATTAGGCACATTGTCTTCTTTTCCCACATCACTCCAAGCTTTGTCCGTTACATATTTTGTTGTGTAGCACTTTTCTTTATAATTATACAGCACAGGATACTTTTCTGCCAGACTCACAAATTTTAAGTTCAACTGCTGCTCCATGGTCAGTGCTGTCAGATGTCAATATAAGCGCGTCACGAAGAGACTGGGCAACGCGCGACCCAACATGTCAGGCCTCTGATACTCGAATCGCGTCGGTCTCCCAGTCGCCGGTACTCGGGTAGCCCCGTGTGAGTTGAGTCATTGAAATATACATGCACGTAGCCTAGTCGCGCAATCTCCTGGTATCCACGCTACTACAGTTTCTTTTCGGTTGCTCCATGTGCAGACGGCCTGAGACTCGAATGGCGTCGGTCTCCTAGTCGCCGGTACTCGCGTTGCGCCGTGTGAGTTGAGTCATTGAAATATACATGCGCGTAGCTTAGTCGCGCAGTCTCCTGGTATCCACGCTACTACAGTTTCTTTTCGGTTGCCCCATGTGCAGACGGCCCATATATACGCTTAAAATATACAGGCTGTATCCACTTGCGCCGTGTACCTAGCAGCATAAATACCTATAAATATAATAAAAAATATATAATTTAATATTACTATATAGTATTTATATTTTCTTATACCTGCACATGGTTTGCAGGTTTTTTAGTACTGCGATATCCAAATTCCTCAAAACCTAAACTATATCATCTTTTCCATTAAACTCGGGTTGTGGTGAGATACTCATCTCGTCAAATATCAGCGTACAATACTTGTCCAATGGATTCGTAAACGTAGTGCTTTTAAAAAGCTCGAAACACACCGTATTTAATCCCGCATTTAAGTGAATTCCTTCGAAAAGACGGTGCAGAGTACTGCCACAGTGTTTTTCCAACACGACCCCAAGATCTTGTCTTCATGTAAAAATCGATGCCCATGGGGATCCTTTCCTTGATTTTCGATCTGGCTTTCAAAGAATCTTGCTTCACGATCCACGCTCGAAAGTGCATCACTTAAAACTTCTTTTCTGGACGCCTTATTCATTCTTCGTGTCATCTTCCGGTTGCGGTTATAGGTTTTCCGTTTATACGAAAGTAATTCTCTATATTAGTATTTCGACTTAGGTGACAGGTCTCTAGCCTTCTTCACTGCAATGCTTTCCAGCACTTCATGCTTGCGCTTGCAATCTGTTTACATTTAAAATTAATTACAAAATGTTTACAAATGTTTCTCAATTAATGTGGAACAGTTGATTTTCTCCCTTTGCAAACTTAAATATGTTAACAGTTAACTCACAAGTAATAATAGGTAGGTTTTCTGTTCTATTCTTAATATACTTTTTCATTCCCGTTAACCCCTTTGCTGTTCTTGGCGAATATATTCACCAACTGATGCTGACAAGTTTTCTCCCATTTCACGTAAAAATACGATCAGAAGGATCAGGCGACTCGATACAAATAATTAGCGAAAAACGACTATCGCAGCAAAAGGGTTAAGAACATAAGTTGATAATAAAAATGATTTTGCAAAACCATTTAACGTCTCTAAGATAAAATCCTTTTACTATGTCTACTTATCAAAATCATTACCTCCAATTACCTACCAAGCCATATAGTTCGAGTCAATAATGCACTAAAGCTCTATGTTATCTATTGACTCATGAAATTACTATTAGCACCACCACTTTTACTAACACTAACATTACACATTTTAAACAGAATTTTCAAATAACATCGGAAGCAACTAAGTTGCTTATTATGTTGTTTTTACTGCTACATTTAAGCATTGGAGAAAGAACACACATTTTCAAGCTACCACAAAATAACTAAAGTTAGAAATGAATTGTTACCGAAGAACATCAATTGTACAGATACTAACAGCTGAAATTAATTTGCAGGAATTATTAAACAAAACGGCTGAAACTATAATACAAAATTCAGAAAAAGACGAAGTAATATTCAGCCCAAGTTCATCTTTAATATTAATTTGTAAGTGGGGTTTCGATGACTCATCTGGGCATAGTACCTATAAGCAGAAGTTTACGGATGCCAACGATACCGATGAATATTTACTTTTAACTGTCATAGTACCAATATGCTTGGTGGAAACAAATAACGCAGGAAATGTTAAATGGCGAACTAAACTTCTTCTTCTACATACTTATCCCAACCTTTAAGACTTGCCTACAGAAAAGAGACAAGTGCTTTAATAAAAGAGGGTAACAGAACTTATAAATAATTTAGAGACTTCAGTAATACATTTACGAAATTTTGACACTACTGTTACTGTTTCTTTTGAAATGTCTTTTACGATGATAGAGGGTACTATTTGTAGCACGTTAGGTGGAGTGAGTTCCAATTAAACTTGCTACATATATGCAGCTATTCCTAAATTTGCCGCCACTAAAGGATCTAATCCCAAATGCATCTGTTTACAAATATGGACTATCGAGTTTACACAATTGGATAAGATATTTTGAGTGTCTTCTGCATATACAACAAGAAAAGGATACAGAAAGAGTTTAAGGAAAAGATGGGTCTTTTAGTTAATAAGCCGAAACCCGAATTCGGGTCAACAAATGATGGCAATACTGCCAGAACTTTTTTCAGAAGCAATTTAATTAAAATTTTTTATCTTATTAATAGACTGATTTCAAGTGGTTTTAAAATCAACTTGGGGAAATTTAAAGAGCTTCTCTCAAAAAAACGAACGATATGTACGATATGTAAATATTCATGGTACTACATACCTATGTAGCTATATAAGATATTTGTTCATGGACCAGCTCTTTTCCATTGCCTATCAGAAAGCTATCGGAATATGCGTTGGAAAGCAGACACAACGACGCTAGAAATTTTAGAGACCGTCATACACGTAAAACATCAAGATACTAATCACAACCTTATTATTAGTATGCTATTAGCCTTAAATCGCAAAATACATTCAAACCCAATATATTAGATCCTACTCTTGAGCAATATTTAGACTTACATGACGAAAACTCGCAACAAGCAATAATAGATTAAATTATAGTAGTATTACGTATAAAATAACATTTTTATAAAAAATTATGTCTAAAATTATTTAGGATAATACGTCCCATATACTCGCGACACTGTGCACCGTTCTGCAATAAAACGGCCCCCAAACCATATCCACTCGCGTCAGTATGCAATTCTGTAGGGTAAGCTTAAAATGGCGTAACACTGGGTAATTAAATAAGCGTCTTTTAGGTTGTCAAAAGCTTCTTGCTCTGTTTCATTCCAACAAAATTTAATATTTGTTCGAGTCAGTTGAGTCAATAGTCACGCGAAGGTGGCAAAATCTTTAATGAATTTTCTGTAGTAATTAGCTAATCCCAAAACTGATTGTATATCTTTTACGCTTTTTGGTGTAGAGAAGTTTCATACTGCTATTATCTTGTCAGGATCTGGTGACAGTCCCTTAGACGAAGCTACATAACCTAATATTTTTATTTCTTGGTATCCGAACTTTGATGGTTTTAATTTTAAACTTGTCTGTCAAGAAGGAATGACTCTAATAACCTTTATGCCGCTTTATTCTGTTGAATGCTGTGTGTGTGTGTGTGTGTGTGTGTGTGTGTGTGTGTGTGTGTGTGTGTGTGTGTGTGTGTGTGTGTGTGTGTGTGTGTGTGTGTGTGTGTGTGTGTGTGTGTGTGTGTGTGTGTGTGTGTGTGTGTGTGTGTGTGTGTGTGTGTGTGTTGATAGTTTAGCTTTGGTACCGTTGTTTTCGGTTTCGTTTATGTTTTAAGCTACGCCCAGACCAGAGCGAATTCGCTGCCGCGATGGTCGCGGCGAATATTTCGCACCGCTTGCGAAACGCGAAATCGCGATAGAGTTCAGACCAAAGCGGTTTTCCCGGACGAGCGAGAGCGATACCGTTAGTTTTACTCCAACACCCAACCAGTCTAGTCTGTCTCTGTAATAATTTGTACGGTATTCGCACATAAAACATTGTGTGACATGGATTTTGACATATCTTCAGATGAAGAGGAAGCTCTATTGTTCTTAGCACTTGCGGAGGACGAAGATCGCTCCCGGTTAGTACATATTAGATAAATTGAATTATGGAACAGACTTTAGTAAGATTTTACTAATGGACTGGAACATGGGCGTATCCAAGGGGGGGGGGGGCAGCTCCCCCCCTTCCGTATTTTGGTATTATGTTTATTTTTGTGTAGAAAGCAACGATCCTCCCCACACCGTTTCCAAATCTAAAAAAAATGGACAAGAATTTTTTTTTTCGAAATTTTGATTTGTCGTGGTGCCTTCGAGGACAAGTATTTTTTTTCGAAATTTTGGTTTGTTATGGTGCCCTTCGAGGCCTGAAATTTACATGGGAAAAATACTTTTTTCGGTATTTTTTTAATAATTGTTCGGGGTTTGGGAAAATTTATGTTAAAGTTATAGGACTTGTAGAGAACTTTCCAAGGAAGAATTTGACCTATTATACATATGGATTTGACGCCCTAACCCACCCCCACAGTGCCCTGAAAACTAACCAAATGAAAAAATTTATTCTTCAGAAAATGAACTGTTCTGGTCATTTATCTCTCTTTTTATACCCTGCACATTTAATGTGGCGACGGTATATTGAGTTTGATTCAACATTTGTAACACCCTTAAGGAGGCGTGGCAGATAAATAGTTATATCAAATCCATAAATATATGGATTTGATCAGAATTGAAAACTGAATCGATTTACCTATGTCCGTCTGTCTGTCCGTCTGTGTACACGATAACTGCCGTAATTTTGAAGCAATTGATCTGAAAGCTTATCTCTTAAAAAAAGGACAAGTTCGGGAATGGGCAAAATCAGTTCACTTGTTTTTTTTTTTTATTTTACGATGGGGGGTATTTTAACTTCAGCACGGCTGAAGATAATTTTCTTTTTATTATCTTAGAGTGACATTATTCATTAAAAAGTTTCTTCCTATTGTTTAAACAATCAATTATTATCCATTTTCAACTTTTACTAATTATAATGGTAGGAACGTCAGCTTTTTTGTGAAATTAACTTATAAACATGTTCGAGATATCTTGCTTATATTGTCTAATAAACCCACATTTGTTTAATCAAATTCTATTTGTTTTAACAATTTTTTTTACAAGTCACCTAAAATTATTTTTTTAGATCGGTCTGACCAGCTGTTATTCTCAAGTGACATCATTTATATTTTGGGATGATTTCCATTGTTTAAATAATAAGATATTATTCGTTTTCTATATTTCATCAAATTAGAGTACAGAGAACAGTTTCCAGACAGCAACAAATTAACATTATCTTGCGACACACAGTGGTAGGAAATCTGAATGAGAAATGGAGAAATAAATGTGATTCATAAAATTGGTTGACATTAGGAAATTTAATATTTTTAAAAGAAATGTAACTCCCAATTTCCCGAAGAAAAGGATTTTAATCAATTCAATTTTTTCGAATAAATGATATTAAAACGAATAATATTTTATTATTTAAACAATGGAAATCATCTCAAAATATTAATGATATCACTTCGGATATCTAGTTCTTTTAACAAAAAGGTTGAGATTTTCTACCAGCTTATAAAAAAGTTGAAAATGCATAATTGATTGTTTAAACAATAGGAAGAATTTTTTAATGAATAATGTCGCTCTAAGATATTAATTTGCCTCTTCAAACTCAGAAAATAGAATTCCGACGGATTTTCAAAAAAAAACAAATTATTTAGACAAATATAATTTGTTTCAACAAATGGAAATTAACTGACACATGTTTAAAAACATTCCACTAGACTTATAGTAATGCTTTCTATGAAAAAAAGAGACAGACATGATTAAAAAGTTCAATTTTCTGAAGAATGTATATTTTTTCATTTGGGTAGTTTTCAGGACACTGTGGGGGGTGGGTGGGGACGTCACATCCATGTATATCCATGTATAATAGGTCAAATTCTTCCCTGGAAAGTCCTCTACAAGTCCTTAAGGTATCTTAAGTTTTCCGAAACCCCGAACAATTATTCGAAAAATACCAAAAATTAAGTGTCTTCTTCGCATGAATTTTCCCCTGTAAATTTAAGGCCTCGACAGGCACTATTAAATTCAAAATTTCAACAACCAAAAAATACGTGTCTACTTTTTTTTGGACTTGGAAACGATTTGGTTTCTATTATTACAATTATTTTTAAATGCATTCTTGAGCCACCCAAATGAACACTTTTCCCCCATACGGCAAGTTAAATTTATAAAACTGCCCCCCTTCCGATTTGAGCTGGATACGCCCATGGACTGCAATAAAATACCTCGGAACCAAGGAAATATGTTCGGTATGAAACCTTTTGAATTGTGTTTCTGGACTGGAGTGTACTACTTTTTTACGCTGTTTGGTACTAACTAGATGGAAACTAATAATTTTAGTTCTACACCCTCAAAAGTGTAGACTAGGGTGTACTTTTTTTTTAATTTGAAAAAAATAATTCAGGTAAAAGGTATAAAAAAAATGATGCAAAAATTGCTTAATTTAAAAGAAACTCGCACAAAAACATTAAAGTTTATAATTTTCCTTTGTTTAGGTATGGTAAAGTGTCTTTTTAAATTTGTTTTTCTTTTTTGATTTTGTTGCGGGCTGTCAGATTATTAATAATTAGTTTAATTAGGTAAGTACTTTCGGCAAGAGTTGCGTAGCTAAATCAGACAATTTCGTGTCTGCCACATTACTTTACATTATGTAATATACAATCTTTTCCAGTGATGTTTGTGAGGGTTAAAATTGATCGCGCATTCTCAGTCTTGTGATTTTTCATTAAAAAAAACTTTCTTTTTAGAATAAAAAGAAGAAAATGGCTTCATGAAATTAATAAGAAACGAAAAGTTCATGTAGAATACCACACTTTAATGCCCGAGCTACGTCAAGATATTAACAGATTTTATATGTACCTACTTTCGAATGACACCAGACTGTTTTGATAAAATATTAAATTTCATTAAATTAGACATTCAGAAAGAATACATTCACTACCGCGAACCTATATGCCCTGAAGAACGACTTGCAGTTGTTTTGAGGTTTGTATTAAGTTAGATAATATAAACAATAGATGGGTCTCTTATTAAGGCCCGATTGCACCAACAAGAGATGTATAATACAACAATTCAACAATATGATAACCCCATACGCGCTAATATAATCAGTGGACATCATAGATTTCAATGGAGCAGATGAGATACCCAATTGACACCAAGCAATTCTTTCTCGCCATAAATATGCCAATAATTCTCACCAAAACTATAGTGATAATTTTCGCTAATAACTTCGTGATAATTTTCGCTAATAATTTCGTTAGAAAACTCGGTCGTGTAAAACGGCTCTTACGAGAAATATGCGAGGAATGCACCAAACGAACCACGGAGTTAATTTTACGCATGATCATCTGTCTCTCTACAACACACGGCACTTTTTATTCACTTTTATACTTCCCTTTGTTCTATACACGTGTAAACGTGCTTCGCGCCCACCTCTACCAGTATTGCATTCGCATTGTAGTGTGCACCAATCTCTCTCTCCGGCGTTCGGGATTCGATGTTGCGGGTACCGGCTAGAAGCTAGTCTATATCGCGGTTTGAAGAAAAATGGCAATTTCTAAACTGCTTAGGCAGCATTGATGGAAAGCACGTCACGATCAAATGTCCAAACAAAACGGGATCAAACCATTATTGCTACCTACACAAATTTTCTATAGTTCTAGTTGCCATTGCCGATGCTGATTACAAATTTATTTGCATAGATGTAGGAGCATTTGGCAAAAACAGCGATGGAGGAATATTTGAGGTGTCGAATATGGGGCAAAGGTTTTGCAGTGGCACTTTTGACTTTCCACCAAGTAGACCATTATTACAGCTATATGAAGCGACCCTTGTGTACTGGTTGGTGACGAAGCTTTTACGCTGGCTCCATACTTGATGCGACCATATCCATACAGACAAGCACGGCATGACAACAGAAAAGAACGATTCAACAAAGGGTTATGTCGTGCGAGACGTGGAGTCGAAAACGCATATGGTATTCTATCCAACAAATGGAGAATATTTCACAGACCAATTGAAGTTAAAGTTGAGACAACAATTACATTAGTAAAGGCAGCATGTGTTCTACATAATTATTTACGCGTAAAAAATACGGATGAGGCATTTGAGCATCTAGTAGACTCGAATGAACCAGAAATGAATAATGGTTTTCAACCATTAGAAGTTGACGGGAAGAGATCAACAAATGTTGCCTTTGAAATTCGCGAAAGGTTTACTACCTTCTTTATTAGACAATAATTGTGGACAGTGTAGCTATTACAATATAATGAAGTTCAGCTTATGAATATATTGTTGCGAAGTATAGTTTAATTGCATTTTACAATTGAGGTCAGGTCATCCAACCTGCAGACAGTTGCTTGTCCAGAAATGCAGACGTCAGGCTTTTTATATCGGAACAAAGACATTCCCTTGCAAATTAACTTTGATTTGTGTCAAAAGCCGTGTGCAATCAAAAATCCTAACTCAGGATTTTTGGGGGCCCAAAACAGGTCATGACGTCTTGCCAAATTGATATAAAAGACACGGATTGGGATGGGAACGGTATCAGTAGTTTGCAGCACCTACTTGTAGTGTAGCGCGACTATTGTATTTTAGATATCAGCTGTAGTATTGGAATTATGCATGGTCAGCAATACACGAACAATGTAAACAACACTGCGACTTTTATTTACATCTCCATCCTGACCTAGAGCCGTCCCCCATTAAGAGCTACGTAACATGGTGGAGGCGCAAAATGGTCCCAAGGAAGGTCGGGAACGGCTCATTTTGGTCAAGGTGGAAACATCTGAGAAAATCCAGCGCGACGAAGAAGAAGCATGACTGAAGCGACTCGGAGACAAGGCGAATTGGGTTGGCGGTCAATCTGCAGGGAGGTTTTGTAAAATTTCTCACTCCCCCAATGAGAAATATACCGTTCCAAGGGCAGCTATTAACAACCGCATGGAAGGATAGCGTTAGGGTCAAATACCGCCCAACTCTTCGTCGTAGAAATTAGTTAATTAGAAGTTAGTACCTATTGTGTTAATTTTTTTAGTTTAATTGTTGAAGGTTGATGCCGCCACTGTAAGGAAGTATATGCATTTGCCCGTTCTCACTTCGATGGATGCAGCTGGCTGGTCCGGGATCACGAAGAGATAAATACACGGATGGTGGGCATCTACAAGAAGCAGTCGACACATGACGAAACGGGGTACCATACCGGCATAATTGAGTTATATGCGAGTTTTAGGGTTGCCGATACCGCCAGAGGAAGCTGGCGATGTGGACTGGAGGGGATTTGGCGCTACGGATTCTACCGAACCACCCCGCACGGGACAAGGGATTTCTCGACCAGTCTGAGAAAAAAACAAACAAATCGACTAGAGAGGAACGGTCCTATGGATTCTACCAAACCACCTCGCACGGGACAAGTGGTCAAGACTAGTCCAAGTAGAAGTAGAAGGAGAAGAAGAATTAGGAGAATTCTGAGAGGCAACAGGAGATGATTCTGAAACACGAATCTGGGTACACGGTCAAAGCCGACCGTAATGGTATCTCTCACGTAGATGACCATCGCAATCCTAGAAGAAAAAGGTTAGCAGGAGGACCCAAGAACCAGACGGAGACGGATGAGAACGGGGCAAATCGCATACGATACTGGCACGACGACATTGAACTTTTTTCTATGGGTGTTTTTTTTTTGTATTGTTATTTCTTATGTTAGGCAAATAAAATTATAAGTGGTGCGTTCTTTCCTATCCCGCCCCGTGGCTGTACAATGTTTGTCGATCTCTTTTCAATTTCTCTGGGTCGAGCAATTGTTTGCAAGGAGGGTTGTTGCGAAGTATAGTTTAATTGCATTTTACAATTGAGGTCAGGTCATCCAACCTGCAGACAGTTGCTTGTCCAGAAATGCAGACGTCAGGCTTTTTATATCGGAACAAAGACATTCCTTTGCAAATTAACTTTGATTTGTGTCAAAAGCCGTGTGCAACCAAAAATCCTAACTCAGGATTTTTGGGGGCCCAAAACAGGTCATGACGTCTTGCCAAATTGATATAAAAGACACGGATTGGGATGGGAACGGTATCAGTAGTTTGCAGCACCTACTTGTAGTGTAGCGCGACTATTGTATTTTAGATATCAGCTGTAGTATTGGAATTCTGCATGGTCAGCAATACACGAACAATGTAAACAACACTGCGACTTTTATTTACATCTCCATCCTGACCTAGAGCCGTCCCCCATTAAGAGCTACGTAACATGGTGGAGGCGCAAAATGGTCCCAAGGAAGATCGGGAACGGCTCATTTTGGTCAGGGTGGAAACATCTGAGAAAATCCAGCGCGACGAAGAAGAAGCATGACTGAAGCGACTCGGAGACAAGGCGAATTGGGTTGGCGGTCAATCTGCAGGGAGGTTTTGTAAAATTTCTCACTCCCCCAATGAGAAATATACCGTTCCAAGGGCAGCTATTAACAACCGCATGGAAGGATAGCGTTAGGGTCAAATACCGCCCAACTCTTCGTCGTAGAAATTAGTTAATTAGAAGTTAGTACCTATTGTGTTAATTTTTTTAGTTTAATTGTTGAAGGTTGATGCCGCCACTGTAAGGAAGTATATGCATTTGCCCGTTCTCACTTCGATGGATGCAGCTGGCTGGTCCGGGATCACGAAGAGATAAATACACGGATGGTGGTCATCTACAAGAAGCAGTCGACACATGACGAAACGGGGTACCATACCGGCATAATTGAGTTATATGCGAGTTTTAGGGTTGCCGATACCGCCAGAGGAAGCTGGCGATGTGGACTGGAGGGGATTTGGCGCTACGGATTCTACCGAACCACCCCGCACGGGACAAGGGATTTCTCGACCAGTCTGAGAAAAAAACAAACAAATCGACTAGAGAGGAACGGTCCTATGGATTCTACCAAACCACCTCGCACGGGACAAGGGGTCAAGACTAGTCCAAGTAGAAGTAGAAGGAGAAGAAGAATTAGGAGAATTCTGAGAGGCAACAGGAGATGATTCTTAAACACGAATCTGGGTACACGGTCAAAGCCGACCGTAATGGTATCTCTCACGTAGATGACCATCGCAATCCTAGAAGAAAAAGGTTAGCAGGAGGACCCAAGAACCAGACGGAGACGGATGAGAACGGGGCAAATCGCATACGATACTGGCACGACGACATTGAACTTTTTTCTATGGGTGTTTTTTTTTGTATTGTTATTTCTTATGTTAGGCAAATAAAATTATAAGTGGTGCGTTCTTTCCTGTCCCGCTCCGTGGCTGTACAATGTTTGTCGATCTCTTTTCAATTCCTCTGGGTCGAGCAATTGTTTGCGAGGAGGGTTGTTGCGAAGTATAGTTTAATTGCATTTTACAATTGAGGTCAGGTCATCCAACCTGCAGACAGTTGCTTGTCCAGAAATGCAGACGTCAGGCTTTTTATATCGGAACAAAGACATTCCTTTGCAAATTAACTTTGATTTGTGTCAAAAGCCGTGTGCAACCAAAAATCCTAACTCAGGATTTTTGGGGGCCCAAAACAGGTCATGACGTCTTGCCAAATTGATATAAAAGACACGGATTGGGATGGGAACGGTATCAGTAGTTTGCAGCACCTACTTGTAGTGTAGCGTGACTATTGTATTTTAGATATCAGCTGTAGTATTGGAATTCTGCATGGTCAGCAATACACGAACAATGTAAACAACACTGCGACTTTTATTTACATCTCCATCCTGACCTAGAGCCGTCCCCCATTAAGAGCTACGTAACAATATATTATGCATATTATAAACACATTCAATAAATAATTATTACTTAGCGTCTGTGTCTAATAATATTCGTATTCATCAAATTGGTTATTCTTTTTACCAGTGTCTGGATGGTACAATATTTTATATTATTCAATTTTATAATATTATTTTTAATAAGTGGAAATGTTTAGAGGGGGATTAACGATGGTAATAACACAAACTTGTGATTTGTGTACCGTTTTGATAGTTTTTATAACGATCATATCAAGCTTAACTTTTTTCCTTCTTGATGTAAAGACATAAAAAATAACCTTCGCTTAATTGTGGATCACTCGGTATAAAAATTACAAAACGTGAACCAAATTGTGCATTTGAAGTACGTGAAAAATGTGTTACTTATTTCGACTATAAATAATTTACCACAAAAAAAAACAATTAACAATAACTAGATTATTTTACTTACCGTCTTCATTCAATTCTGTGCCAATCAATTCCCACGTCTTGTCTTTCTTGCGGTTGTTTTTGTAGTCTTTGTGGCTCAGATCAAACAACATGGGATGCTTCTTCACGTTTTCGATTACCTAGTTGTTCAGTGTTCACCATTTTTGAAATTATTTTGTACGCCGCACGACTTCGCGAGAGAAGACAGCCTGCAGCGAACTGATGCCGCTGCGATTTGCTATCCCGCCTAGTAAAAATGTTCCGCACGCGATTCGCGCGTTTTTCGATACACGCTCAGGACTAGTTTTGCCCTCGGAACGTTAACAAAAAAGCCATGTGGCTGACCGAAATATACGCTGCATTGGGCGAAATTTGCCACTCTGCTGCAATGTAATTTGGTTTCGCGCGATTTTCGCTGACGCTACGCGATGCGAAAATCGATCTGGTCTGGGTGGAACTTCACCGATGATGTCTCCGATACATAACCCGTCGATGTTTACCTTTTCATTCCCTGACTGTAGGTTTATTTATTCATTGCTCTAGGCACGATATCCATAATAATCTATGATAATCCCGCCATGACTTCGTCCATACACCTCTGAAAAGAAGCTGGACTAGAGGCCAAGCCAAATAGTAAGACACTAAATTCAAATAGTCCGTCAGATGTCACAAAAGCCGTTCTATGTCTATGTTTTTCGGCAATATTAATTTGCCAATACCCCGAAAATAAATCCAGGGTTGAAAAGAAATGGGCCCCTTCTAGTTGTCAACTAGAAACTATGTTTAAAAGTGATGAAAGTGAAGAATGAAAATGGCTACATCAGACTTACCTGAACGCAATTAACGTACGACCTGAAGACGAAGGCCTCTCCCTTCGAAACAAGTATTCGTGAAAACATATAAATAAAGTCATCAACACACTGGGAGTGCGTTCTGTTAATCTACCGCAAGGTAGGGTAAGGGGAGAGTGTGGTAATGCACCGGGTACCTCGTACCCCGACTTTACGAACGTGTCAGTGCAATAAGGGAGCATATACCGCAGACGAGTGCGCGTTGATATCTGTCAGATTTTAAACTTTGCGTTGCTGTGACCTGTACAGTTATGTTTAACTGTACAGGTCACAGCAGCGCAAAGTTTAAAATCTGTTTAAAAACTGTTGTTCGTTCACATTGGTAAAACGGAAAGACAAGACGCAATTAAAAAATGCGTTGTCGGTGTAATAGTAGTGGCTTTGAAAACTGCACGGTGTGTATTGATACAAGAAGTAATGGAAGAAGAGGAGAAAGAAATAGAACACGCACGAAAGTGATACGTATAGAAAACTATGTTGAAACAACCATAAAGAATTTTACACATGAACAATTAACACAACATTTTCGCATAACACGATCAACGTATGACCAATTAATACCCATCATCCATAACCGAATACAAAGAAAATGGAAAGGAAGACCAGGAAAGAAAAAACAGGAATTCTAATATTACCTAGAATAAATGTGTTCATCACTGTTCAATATACGAAGTTTTAAATATAGGTACACTACATTTTTATTTTATATTACGTAAGAGATTAAAATAAAATATTGAGCAACAAAAGCATCGTTTTGTTTTACATTTTAAGAAACAAGGCAAGAATAATGTGCCTAGCATGAACAATGGCACTTTTACGCAGCTTCGGTAGGTAACGTATGCTATACAAGTTTGTCTCGAACAAGAACATTATTTTCGAACGTAACAACCGATCCGTCGCCGGCCCTCAATAATTCGTGAGTACAGCTTGTAATATTCGACATGTTCGACGTGAAATAGGTTATACCTGTAAGTTAGATTAGACGTTTTGTTCGACTACAATCAAAATAAACGTAGTGCGCATGAGGGGGAAGATCTACCGCACTCAGGACCACGGTAACGAGGGAACACTCGGGGAGTACCTTCCACCGTTCGTAAACAAGCAAGAGAGAGGCATGGTGGGGAATTTGTATGCATTTACGAACGGCCAAGGTAGTCCCCGCGTAGTGCCTGGGGACTACCGGGTAGATTAACCGAACGCACTCTGGACGTGTTTATATCAACCCTAATTATTTCTTAACGACATTTTCTCCGCGTTTGCGCACTACGCGGGAGTATGACTTCTAATACAAAATTCCCCAGAATTACTAGCCGAGTAAATTTTACTAGGCAGATCTGCAGAGTTAAATTAAAGTACTTGCCTAGTAAAAAGTAACTATCTAGTAAATTGCTTATTCATCGTTTATAATACCCGGCCTTACAGATGTTTTTTGCTACCTTAATCGCACTTTTCCAAATTCCGCCAATAATGTGGCGAACGTGGTGGGATGAAATGCCAACAGACTTGTTTATCTAATAAATATAATTTAATGTAACATTCCTCCAGTAATTTATGTAAACTAGCATAAATTCGTTTTAGTTCTATGCTTGCTCCGACCAGATTGGTACCGTTATCAGAATATATGTCATGTGAATATCCTCTTCGCGAGAAAAATCATTTTAATGCATTTAATAGGGATTATTTCGTCAAATCGTCCACCACTTCGATGTGCACTTGCTTTTGTGCTAAAACATATGAATAAACAGTGATTGAGGTACGTACGGTTATGTGTTTTACCATCTTTTACTAAAACTGGATCAGCTAAATCTATTCCATATGTTGAAAATGCTCGTGAAGGCGTTACTCTTGCGCTGGGTAATTCACCCATTAATTGATTTGTATTACGAGGTTCTGAACGAAAGCATGTAACGCATTGATGCACAAATTTTCGCACGGTTTGCTTGCCATTATAATCCAATGTCTCTGTCGAGTAGAAGATGGAATCAATACCGGCATTCTTAAATGTTCATGATTGATTATGAGTTTTGGTAGTGTTCAATTGGATGGTAAAATAACCTGATGTTTTTGTTCTTCATTTAGTTCAATTTTTGTAATCTACCACCTACCTTTGTCCAAAAATGGATTTAACCCTTTAGTGCCCAAAATACCTTTTTGTCCGATTTTTTTAAATTTTGCGTTGTAATGATAAATTCTCTGTTCAATATGATAGAAAATTAATTAAAAACTCAATAAAAAATCATAGAACATATATATGATGTGTTACCAAATGGTAACACTGAGCACTCAGAACTGGCGTTTTCTTTTTGAGAATTAAAAAAAAAACTAATGATTCATTTATATAAGAGGCAATAAATAACATAAACATTAATTCAACCAAAACTTATTAAAAAATATAAATAAGTAAATATTATATATATTATTTAGTATGATACTTTACAAAACAATCAATACAGAGTCCAACATCACATTTCAAACACATGCTGCGAATGGAAGATCAACAATTTGAGCCTGCACATCTGCGCCTCTTCCCATTTGGCACTCTTTGAACTTGATGTCCATGGCCAACATATTGTAGTGCCGTGTGGACAAGGCCGTGTGCTTGTTCTCTTTCTGAGAATATCTTTTAGCCTTGCTAATAGGATGGATGCCACAGTTGTTGGATGCAAACGCACATTATGGCAGCGATACCATTCATTACTGAACACCAAAGCTAAATCAATAGAGTTACCGGCAAATATTTCTGACCCAGACGAGATAAATAACCACTTTATCGACTCAATACCGAGCTCGTCCGTGAGAGATGAACTATTTAACTTTTATAAAAATAAGCATAAATGTAAGTTTGATCAGTTATAGGAGTTTCGCTTGGCTACCACAGAGGAGATTCAGAGTATCCTCGATGGTATAAAGTCGCATGCGGTGGGCGCAGATAATGTTAGCCTAAGTTTTCTGAATTACTGCTGCCCGTTTATTGGAAAGGATTGTGGAGGAGCAAATTCGGGATCATTTTGAAACGTACAATTTGTTGCCGGCTACAGAACCTGGATTTAGAGCAGGATTCAGCTGCAATACTGCCTTGCTGAATATCACAGACGACCTTTTGCTGGGTTGGGACAGGGATTTACACAGTCTAGTTTTAGTGACCATAGACTACAGCAAGGCGTTGGACATGATGAATCATGAGCTGCTGCTTGCAGTTCTTGGCTATTTGGGTCTGGGCGGGGGTGCTGTAGCGTTCTTTAGGGAGTTTTTAAGCGGTAGAAGCCAGAGGGTGAAGCTGGGGGTCGGTCTCTCAGGTGCAAGATCGCTTGCAGCGGGGTGTCCTCAGGGCTCTATATGCTCTCCGATAATGTATACTGCATTTACGTCATGTTTCGGGGACTATGTTGAGCACTGCGGCTATCACGCCTTCGCTGATGATACTCAGCTAACCTACAGCTTTGCTAGGGACGAGTGTAAATTGGCTCAAACTAGAGAGAATGAGGACATAGAGAATCTTGTAAGGATCTCAAGGGATCACGGGCTCTTGATTAACCCTTCGAAGTCGGCTGCGATAATATTTGGCACTAAACATCACGTTCAAAGTATTAAAGAGCAGTTGACCGTGGAGATCGATGATACTCGCGTGAGGTTCATTGATACAGTAAAAAATCTGGGCTTGTGGATCGACGCGGATTTGCGCTTTAAAAGTCATGTGCATAGCTTGATTCGAGCATCATATGGCATACTTAAATGTCTTTACGCAAGCAGATTCATATTGAGTCAAAAATCCAGAATCCTGCTGTGTAACGCTTTGGTGCTTTCACGATTCAATTATTACGATGCCGTTTATGGTTCCTGTTTGACGGCGGAGTATGCTGGACGAATACAGCGAGTCCAAAATGCTTGCTCCGGTTTATACCGGGTGACCCACGGCATAGGTACTCCCGTTTATTTTTTTTGTTTATAAAGCTGGACGAATGAAATTTGGGAAAGTGGTAATAGACAAAAAATGCTATTATTTGGGATACTCTTGAGGTTAATATGACTTTCGGTTTTTCCGGAAATGACTTTTAAATGGCACCCTATATTTATTGTGTGATGTTTTCAATCAAAATGTCATTCTGAACACAAAACATATCGATCGTCAATTTCTATCACCAAGGCAATCATTGTAATCGGAAAAGTGTTTCCTATCGAATAATCAGACTCATGGGCCAAAAACCAATTAAATCACGCTAGAGGGCGCCAGTAATGCAATGTCGGCCAAAATCGATTTAGGTAGTGTTTATTTGACAATTTCCTACTATTTTCACCAATTCATAGCCACCTAGAGTAATACACAAAAAAGTTATTTTTTGCGTTGCCTTGGTGATAAAAATTGACGATCGACATGTTTTTGTGTTCAGAATGTCATCCTGATTGAAAATATTACACAAAGAATATAGGGTGCCATTTAAAATTTCAATGATGACGTCATTTCCGGAAAAACCGGAAGTCATATTAACCTCAAGAGTATCCCAAATAATGGCATTTTTTGTCTATTAACACTTTTCCAAATTTCATTCGTCCAGCTTTATAAACAAGAAATATAAACGGGAGTACCTATGGCGTGTGTCACCCGGTATATGGACTTCGAAAGTTTGACCGAATATCTCATACCCTAAAACAGTGCAATTGGCTCAATATGAGTAAAACGAGAAAACTACATGCCGCTACGTTGTATCGTCAGGTACTTGAGTCTCAGCATTTAGCAATTTCCGGATATATTTTAATTTAATTTTAATGTATGTGCTATTTTTATTTATTTTTGATTCTTTTTTGAAGCGTTCTGATGTGCATCACTTGAATCTGAGACGCAAACAGTTCATCATGGTGCACAGAACAAAGTTATTTGAGCGCTACTTTTCATATTGTGTAGCCTCGTTGTGGAACTCTCTCCCGAGTGCACTGAAGGAGAGCTCAAAATCTGCCTTCAAAAGAGCATATAGGGACATGTTGCTGGAGGAACAGAGGCTGTGGCTTGTTGGTGGGTGAGGTGTCGGAGATTGGGGGGTTTCGGGTGTGTTTTCGGGTGTGTTTTCGGGGAATGTTCTGGCGGATTTAGGTCGGTCTGTGGCTTTGATGAGTAAATGTGCAAAATCGACGAATTTATTTGAAATGTTTAAACACGTTGTGGGGACGAACAAATATCAGACGCTGGTTCGCTATCAGTCTGCGTTATGTTCCCATTGAGCAGCTATGTGTGTTATTATGTATGATGTATTGTGCCAAGTATAGAAATTTAGCAGATTTGATTGGTTGGTCGCTTATCTGACTGTTCCTGATCGTTCCGCGTTTATGCTTTTCGGTCTTGCATTTGAAATTCAAATTTTAAGTTTCGCGCGTGCGCCGTTTGGACTTGGTCGCGTTTGACGATTGGTACCACTGATGTTTTGCTGAAGGCTGCATTCGTGACGAACGTCCATTTTCGGTGTCTGTTTACCTTGTGGAGTGTGCTAATTCGCGTTTGTTTTTGATTGCTGGTGCTGTTAGCAGTTTTTATATTTGCGAACCAGTAGATTGTTGAGCTGTTTTACGTGTTGAGGAAAGTTGTGAGGTAACCGGCCGAGTGACTTGTAGTTGCGTTACGTTTCAATTTTGTATAATTGTTTTTAGCGAGGCCATTGCAGTCCGCCTACCACTGCTGTTTAATAGTACGAACTTGTTGTCTTGGACGCACAGAAAAAGTGTTTTCTCGCCCGTTTTACGTTATTTGCTCCTTATATGTGTGCACTTTACCATCGTACATCAAGGATTCACTGACCAGTGTTTAGGTAACCTCTTATTGCTTTGTTTCTTTTTCCATTCTTAATTGTTACTTGTGTAATTGCTTTATAGTTCCTGAGGAAGCAGAAAATTATCTGCGAAATATTGAACATAAATAAAATAGTCTACACTTAGTGAAGCTTTTGATTGGAAGACCCGTCACTACCCAATACTTCTTAATTTCTGCTAATTACTACCGGGCAAGAACCTCAAAGCATTTTGATTATAGAAATTTAGTTGTTCAATAAATATATATATATATATATATATATCTTATTATTATTATTATTATACTACTGCATTATCTACTCATTTTACTACAACCACATCATCCTCTTTGCTAATCAGTGATGTCATATATACTCTCTCCTTTTGCAAAAGAGAGGCTTTCTTCGGAAGGGGGCAATTTCGTGGAATGCGTTTTTCACGAATTGTCCCAGTTGCTCCATATCGACAGTCTCTCATAAATTGTAGTAATGGAAATGATGTGAATAAGTTGTCAAAGTAAAAATGAAATGGTAGTTTTATCATTTGCGGGGATTTTTTTTTTATCATCTTCACCAAAATTGTTTACGATATCATTTGCTTTTCATAGGACCTGCCTTGGTATATATCAAAACTGACCAAATATCCCTGAACTGTATTTAGTGACCACACTTTATACCCAAACAGTATTGGCTTGCCTCTTATAAATTGTTTACAGCCATGTTTCCCATAATACTTATCATGCTTTCATCGTATGACAATTGTTTTTCAGGAATAAAGTGATGAAGACAGTTATGTTTGACAATATCTGCAAGTGGCCTTATTTTCCACAATTTATCTTTGGCATCAAGATTTCCATTACCGACACAATGTAAGAAGCGTAGTATAGTTTCAAATCCATGTTGATTTTGGTTTGTAAATGAAGGACTTTCTTAGTAGACGTTTTATTGTTCACAACACGGTACAGTGTCTTGTAGCATACGATCGATTCGACCCTTATATCTTATATCTGTCACTACAACTGTCGGTAGTACAGCGAACTAGTGCATGTCGGTAATGCAGTTACCGATAGTTTATCTGACACTCCTCCACAAGTTAACATTTGTTAAACTATTATACTTAAATAAATTTAACTTGCAAAAATACATAAACTACTAAAATATACTACATTTGTAAATTAAGTCGGTATAAACATTTCAAATTGAGTACGACCTAACGATTTCGTAAATATATCGGCTATATTATTTTCAGTCTTAATATAATGAACAATCATTAAATTTTTGCTAGCAATATAGTGTAATTTAATGTCCATACGTCTAGATCTTTTACTGTTAGTATAGTTCTTTATCATGCAAATCGCACTTTGATTGTCTTTATCATGCAAATCGCACTTTGATTGTCTACGTACATTAACGGAATGTCACATTCATTTGGTTTAATTCAGTCATTACACTTTGTAGATACATCGCAAACATCCTGTAATAGAGGTGGGTCGAGTTCGTATGATTCGTTCATATTGAACGAATCTTTTAAAAGAACGGTATGGTGCGAATCACTAGGTCCGAACTGAATCGAACTCGAGGTGAATCGAACTCAAACCAGACCCGCTTGTGCGGGCGAATTGAACGAATCTTTGTCACGACTCGTTCGACTTGTGCGAACTGCGAACGTACTGTCAGTGTCATGTGGGTTGCGAACAGCGGGGTCTCGGAGTTGCCTCGTAAAATTCGTGCATTGTATTGTCATTATTCATTCTGTTCTCTAGTCTATATTAAGTAAACGCAATTGAACGATTTTAAATCGGTGTTTCACCTGCCAAAAAATCGATTCTTAATTGCTTATGGAAAAAATGGGGAACGCATTTCAGTCGCGCGGAGCGCGACTGTCCCCCTAAATGGACCATTCTACGTTGCGTGAGTTTTCGAAATCGACGAAAAACGACCTCTCGGGCGTTTTTGCTTCGAAATTTTCCGAAACGCGAGCGATTTTGGTGAAAGGACCTCAACATTTCAGTAGCTGTTTAGTTCGCGTCGTCATGGCTGCGAGCTAGAAACGTCAAAAACGCCACCATAACCTATAAATAACCTTTTCATATAACAGCGAGTAGGTAGATGCATAATATCATTAAAAGCTAAGCGATATTTATTGATTTTATCTGCGGGAGTCGAGGAATAAACCTTTGTGAAACTATATTATGATAATTCATTTTGTATGTATAATAATAATTAATAATTCGCATTTGTCTCCATTACGTACGAATGGGATATGGTTATAGCACATAGCGCTGAGTTTTATTACATGTTAACGTAGATTATTTAGGATACGATGAATCGTGCGGAACATCATTTGGTAAACAACATGCGAACAACATAAATGAATTAAAAGTTGAATTGTATTTGAAGTTTTATGAACTTTCTTTATCGTTCTGGCGTCCCCGCTTGACCGCTTGAAGTTTGAAGTTACCGTATTTGGAACTCAAATGGCTAGAAACTACCTTTGTTCATTTTGTAATAACTAATAAGAAATCGCTAGCCTGTATTTTCGCACGTTTGAAAATTATTTTGTTTTGTTAGAGACTTAAGTTGGAAATGCTGAATTTAAAATTTAAATTAGTGTCCAATGTCAAAACATAACCAAGCGTATAACCAATAATTCCATCTCGAACCCCTACAAGAAGAAGCTAACTAATAATAAACAGTACCAGTTGGATAGAAATTTCATTGCGCTTACTCTGCTTCAGGTTTTATAGGCATTACATACGTATCAAAGAAGAATTGTACGTTCACAATCGTCTGACGATTTGACAATGTGTATTGAACCATTGAAGAAATCAAGATGAATATCTAAGAACTAGCGAGAATAGTAGAAGAGTAATGCTTTATAGAGGTACAATTCATATATTGTGAATTATTCAAATCGGACACATCCTGATCGAATACAATCCGACATATAATATTCATTGATAAAACGCTTATCGTAGGACCAGAAATATTATGTTTGTTATAAAAAAATCAAGGTTAATTTTAATCCAGAAGGGTATGTTGGTAGAGCCACAACAACGGACGTGTAACAATCACAACTAGACGAAATTACGACTTTACTTCGTTCGATTTACGAGACTCGAGTTTTACGATGACTCAAATAGTCCTATTTACCATAATTATCAACTTCTTTTGGTCACATCGTTCTTGCTTTTGTTTTTCTTTCATAGTTATTTTTACGTTAACAGTTATTTATTGGTTTTTAGATGGACTAGAAACGAAATTTTATTGATAAACTTTATGGATTCCGAAACAGTTTGTTGAGTAATACTATTGTCGAATTTGTCATTAGAACAAGTACATATGTGGACAAAGACATTTACGGTATTGTATTATAGTTATTCCCAAATAGTTTAAAGTAATTTAGTTTATATTTCTTTAGATTGACCTTACGAATGCGACGACACTGTCAAGGTGAATGATTTTAATTGTCTTACAGACATAACATGGAAGAATACAGGACAAACATTTTTCTACTGCTAATTTTGTCACAGTAATTTCAGGAGTGTTCCTCAAGTAATGTCAATCTTAACAAAAAAAGTTATATCGACGTAGGTTAGTTTCGGAAGGGTTATTGCGTAAGTTGTAATGGCGCGGACGTAATCCGTAACGGTGCTGATATAGTTCGTAGTGGTACTGATTTTCAATTTTGTAACATATTTTAAAATTATTCTTATTATCGTGCCATTAATTGATATGCTTTCTGGATAGGAATCATGTTGGTATTTTCTTTTGTTCGAAATTACTTGGTAGTTTGATAGAATTTTTGTTGCGATACCCTGTCTATTATTTCTTTTGATATTCTTTTTAAGCAACATTATTAATATAATATTTTGGTATTATGAATGAGATTATTTTGAATATGACTGAATAGAATATGAAAACTGACAACATACAAATTCCCACTTAAATGTCGTTCACATAAATTGTTAATTACTAAGTAAATATGATTTTTTCAAGAATCTTTGATTGAGATAAATTGGATGCTAAAATACAAAACAGCATTAATAAACTATGAATTATTTGTATGGCGTGCATTTTAAGATTTGGTCATCAGCGAAGGCGTTATCAAATTGTTCCATTATTGTTATTATTAAACACTAAACAGCGTAACTGTAATGCCTAGGCTACACTAACGTGTAGCGCCTAACGTGTCATGTTGACGTTAATGCACTAAAATCACTACTACACTGAAAAAGTTATTTGGAGAATTTTTGTTGTCAATTGTCATATTGATAGTTTGAAAAAAATATATATATAAATAGAACAATATAGTAAAATATGATAAGTGTACATTTTATAAGAATTATTTTTCAAGTTTTATCGTCGAATTTAGTGTTATATTTGTATTGTTTCAGTTATTTATTGTTGATAATTAATGTTTTTTATTTATAAATTTTGTTTGGTATTATAAATGTGTGCTTAAAGGGTAATAGAATAAAAAGGCATAAGTACTTTTTTAATTTTATTAAAAATATATATTATATATATATATATATATATATATATATATATATATATATATATATATATATATATATATATATATATATATATATATATATATATATTAATATATTTATTATTATATAATTGAAGGCATGAGAATGAAAAGTGGATAAAAACATATGGTTTCCTATGGTCTTTATCCACTTTTCATTCTGAGCTCTTTAATTATTAAATATATATATATATATATATCAACTATTTATTTCATATATTTAAATATCTATGGCTGATCTGATGATTCTCCATAATGTTTGTGAACCCCTTTTTGTCAGGTGTATTCCATCTCTGCAAAAAAGGAGATGAGGTAAATCAGTATTCTACAAATTATATAATATGTATATGTTTGACTGTACCTTTTAAATGCATTAAAACGTAAATTCTTGAAAATATTGTATACGTCTATATATCTGTATTTGTTTTGTTGACAAAAGTATTTTATAAAATGATTGAAAGTCTGCAAAAATAGCATTTAGTACAAGTATAAATTACTTAATTATTGTGATTATTATTACTTACGATTATATCTTCGATTTCTTTGCACGCTGGCAAGGTACAAATAATTATGTTTATTGTCGTATTTTGTGATACCGTTCTTATTAAATGTCTAAATTCTCGCTTAATTTTTTTCATTGACCGACCTCTTAATATATCATTTGTTCCGCACATGATAATACACGTATCTGTGTTGATGCTCCAAAGAGAATTTTTTTTCTCGCTGGCTTTAATCCTGCGGATTAAATTGTGTATGCGCTGTCCCCCGACACATAATCCAGCGGAAATTTTGTAGTTTCCACTTAGGAATGGCTTCACATCTAGAAAGAGAATGTTGTTACTTTATCGTATATATTATTAATCATATCTATATATATATATATATATATATATATATATATATATATATATATATATATATATATATTATTCTAAGATACTTACGTAATATATCTGTTTGCATTCGTCGTAGGATGCTGGATCCTAGAAATGTTATAGAACTTGCCATATTTCTTATAGATGTATTCTACAACAGTTTTCACGGTCAACTGTCAAAAAGCCTGGGTTAAATTTCATTTATTATAACCGTCTCACAATTTGAATTTTATTGGCTCTATGCTCGATAGCTTTTGTTTCTAGCCGTTGGAAAACGATTTTGAATGTCATTCGATTGCAGTACTTTGTGTGATGCTCCCTGGATTTCACAGTTATTGCTAATTTAATCGATTTTCTGCTAATTTTCGAATATTTTTTCTTTTCTCTAATTGCTATTTATTAGTGCGTCGGCGAATTTCAAGCGAGGTAAGAATTAAATATATATTTTGCGTTAGTTGTTAGACAATTTGTATGTGTTGTAACAGATTCAAAATTGAATATATTTATTGAATTAATTTTGTAAGAATGCGTGTTTTAGAATATTTTAAATTATTGCTCGCGCATGGCAACTTTGGTAGTCACAAATTTTTAGATGTATGGATGTAAATATTTGCAAATATGAGGTTATGTTTTGCTTTGGAGAGTTCCAGGCGGTAAATATTGTTGGTTATTAAGATTCTGCTTTTGATTAGGCAGAACTATTCACACAAATCAACGGAATTAGAAGGACAATTTTTTGGATAGTATAAAATATGCCAATTTGATAATATTTTGGCAAACAACAGACAATTGATATGCTTGCTGGTTTCTTGAATGTTGCCAGTTATGCAAACTCAAAAACCATCAAAATAATGAGCAATAGATAGAAGATAATTATGATGAATACACATACATATAGAAGTCACGGTTGATTACAATCGTTTTACGAACATGAGTACGGTAGCAAATTGTATGCACGTTGCAACAAAAGAACAACTGAGTGAAACATTTAAATACAATATTTATTTGGTCATCAATGATAAATACAAATTACATTGTACTCAACGTGACTGCGATTAACGCCCGGATACGTGTCAGCGTGACAAAATGTTGCTCGGGAAACGGTCAAAGCATTCAATTCGGTAGACGCATAATACATAATGCAATATAAAATTTTGCATAACCTTTCCAAATTTGACAACAACTAACGCTCATTTAATATCTTTATCAACGTACAGATACCTAACGTATTTCGGTAGATGATGGCTTATTTTGCACTTGCTGCGTCACCTATGGTATCTGCATAATTTTTATAACTAAAAAATATGTTCCCTTAGGAGTTTTCAAGATGCCGCCAAAGAAGCCTGACCCATTGCAGACCAGGAAAAAGGTGCAAACTGGTACCGGACAACAGGTTGTGAACGAACAAGGTCAGGTTACCGTAAACATTATCAGAGGCAGCTTTAATCAAGGAAGTGAAATATTTAACTTATATAGTCGAGGAAGTCAGTGCACCGCTAATGCTGCCGTTGCATGTGTAATGTCTACCGTTCGATTTCTTGAAGACTGGAATACGTCAGTTATTGATTCAATATTACATTGCGGGGATAATTTATACGTTAGGAGTAGAGAAAGTGGATCGTTATTAAATTTTGATATACAGAATAGGGCCTATTTAACCCTTGCCGAATTGCTCACAGATATTGTATTATTTCAAGAAGCTATCAGTTTTGAAATTGTTGAACAGAATGCTGTTAATGGTCGATTATTTGATCACATCGATAATTTTATGCCACGCTTAGAAATTGGCATATTTTCCTTTTTTAGAAACTACGAATGTGGTGTTTTGACCACTAACGGTCTATCAGTCGCAATCTTTAAACAAAATGAATGCTATTTTTATTTTGATTCGCATTCAAGAGATGAAAGTGGATCGCCTTGCAGTGACGGTCTTTCGTGTGTTTTGAAATTTTCAACCATAGATGAGTTATATCGTAAATTAATAAGTAACCTCGCAGTGAGCACTGCAAATGTTAACCATAATCAAAATGTGTACAGCCTCACTGCGGTAATTGTAATTAATCGTCATCCATTATTGATAAGAGAAAACAATGTCAGCAATACAGCGGTAGTTAATATCAGACAAGATAATATCAGCAATACGGACAGGGCGTCTCAGAGGAGAAATAATAAGGAAACGACCAAAAAACCAAGAAAAGAAGTAACAAAGCAAATAACAGAAAAAGTTGCAAAGAAATCAACACAGCAAATAACACAGAAAGTAACAAAGAGAACAACAAAGAAAGTAACAAAGCGGGTAAAAACATATGGCGATGCCTCAAAAGTAAATGTTGCAGTTCATAACGTCGGCGCTATGATTAATATGTGCGCAAAATGTGGGGCAAAATTTTTCACTGACGAAACGTTCAATTGCTGTCGGGGTGGTGTTATATCTTTGCCAAATTTACACGGGTATCCACAATTGTTAAAAAAATTGCTGACTCACGTGCATGCCGAATCTAATAGATTTCTTAGTAATATTTTGACATTTAATAATCTATTTGCATTCGCGGCATTTACTGCCGATATAAAATTTCCTAATGACGAAAGATATAAAATTTGCATTATTCAAGGTATGATATATCACTCTGTTCAAGATATATGCCCAACTGATTCCAATCCGCATCACGGACTATTATATTTTATGAACAACGAAGAATCGGTAACAGTACGATCAGAACGATATGCAGATCTCGACCCCGAGTTGATAGCGCAAATAGACGCTCTGTTAAGGAAAATAAACCCATACGCTAAGACTTACATGTTGAAGCGGAAGAACGTGCCCGTGCATTGCAACTTAATAAAGATATGCGATCAATTTCATTTAAGATACACCAAGATCCTCAATTTGATAGAAGGCGGTATAATGCGCCACAGAATAGAAATGAAGTGGGTATGGTTTTTGTAGGTGACGATGGGGCACCGCCAGAGCCGAAGGAATTGCGGATTTACTTACGAAGTAATCCCACTTCAAAACATTGGCTACATGTTCTTAATCCGATTGTAGATCCGTTTTGTTATCCGTTATTATTTCCTAAAGGGGATTTGGGATGGCATCCAGGAATACCTTTAAAGACTACCGACAAACCCCATTTGAAGCGCAAAGCAATTAGTAGACAAGAGTATGTTGTGTACCGCGCCTTAAGCGTAAGAGACACTTTTAATCCAATTTACTATGCTGGCAAGTTGACGCAGCAATATTTTCTTGATTGTTACTACAAGGTGGAATCAGATAGATTACGTTTTATTCGCGAAAATCAAATCAAATTAAAAGCTCATAATTATAACGGCGTCATAGATTATGTAGAGACTGTTGCTGAAAAAGCGAATATAGAATTGGGACGGGTTATCATACTTCCAGCTACATATATAGGCAGCCCGCGCGCCATGCATCAACATTTTCAAGATGCAATGGCCATCGTAGCAAAATACGGCAGGCCAGATTTATTCATTACTTTCACCTGCAATCCTAGGTGGCCGGAAATAATAAACAATTTACCAAATAATGTAAAATATTTTGATCGTCCAGATATAACATGCAGGGTTTTTTATAGCAAATTTAAATCATTTTTAAATGACATAACTAAGAAACAAATTTTTGGCATAGCAGTTGCTTATGTGTACGTTGTTGAATTTCAAAAACGTGGCCTACCTCACGTCCATCTATTATTAACTCTTGCAAATGAGGACAAAATGCGCGAACCCAGTAAAATTGATCAGTTCATTAGTGCCGAAATTCCAGACCCCTCCGTAAATAAGGATAATAAGAATATTTTTGAATGTGTTCGCAGCCACATGATACATGGTCCTTGCGGAACACTTAACAAACAATCTCTATGTATGGAGAAAGACGGAACGTGCAAAAAATATTTTCCAAAAGCGTTCGTAGAAAGAACGGTAGTCGAGAGTGACAAATTTCCAATATACAAAAGGAGTGATAGTGGGAGAAAAGTTAATATTAAGCGGGATGGCATTGAGTATGACGTAGATAATCGTTTTGTAGTACCATATAACCCCTATCTATTACAAAAATATGACGCCCATATCAATATAGAAGTGTGTTCATCTGTTAAAAATGTTAAATATATCTTCAAGTACATTTGTAAAGGGCATGACAGTGCATTGCTTAAAATTCAGTTAGGACAGTCGAACGATTACGACGAAATTGCAGAATATGTAGATTCAAGGTATGTTGGTTCTGCAGAAGCAACCTGGAGGTTGTTGAGTTTACCGTTACATCAAACTTCTCACACAATAATTCGTTTATTATTCCATTTGGAAGGGGAAAGACCTATTTATTTTCCTGACGGGGAAGAAGCGAGGGCGGTAGAAAAATCGTTAAGTTTATCTATGTTTGAAGCGTGGTTTAAGTTAAATGCAACTGACAGTAATGCACGTCAATATGTATATCGCGAAATTCCTCATTATTATAGATTTGATACAGCTAAATCAGAATGGGTCAAACGAAAGTATGATGGTTCCAAAGTAATTCCACGTATGTACACTGTTTCTCCCAGTAATGAAGAGCTATTCTTTTTGCGTTTGTTATTACTTTATGTCCGTGGACCTCGCTCATATAAAGAGCTCCTCACAGTAGATGGTATCACTTATAGTGATTTTAAAGACGCAGCACAAGCTAGAAATTTATTAGAGGACGATACGGAATGGGAAAAATGCCTGCGCGAAGCGTCAGTTTTGCAAATGCCATTCCAAATGCGTAAATTATTTGTATGTTTACTAACTTTTTGCACAATTTTGTCACCTTCCGTTCTTTGGGACAAATTTAAAATGTTATTAATGCAAGACTTCTTGCATAAAGGTTATGACTGCACCAGTGCTGAAAGAATGGCATTACTTCAAATTAAAAATCAACTAACGCGCAACGGTTATGACTATGATAATTTTAAATTGCCAATTTTATCATCTATCGACGATACAACTCTTCAAGTTGTTAATAATGACGATTATTTAGGTGTTAGCTCGGATGAAATGAGCAGTATCCGTATTCAGGTCGGCATAAACAAACACAATTTCAATAACGATCAGATGTTGGTGTACGATCGTGTAATACATGCCATATTAACAGACGGGGAAAATCAGAGATTATTCTACTTAGACGGACCTGGGGGCACTGGAAAAACTTTTGTCTATAATACTATTTTGGACGAGTTATATGTGATGGGTAAAACGGCAATATCAGTAGCTTGGACTGGGATTGCGGCAATTCTGCTGCGGGGTGGAAGGACGGTGCATTCGCGATTCCGTCTTCCAATAAATTTGACACGAGAGTCCACATCATCGATAGGAATGGAGTCCGAAGAAGCTCAGCAATTAAGAAAAGCTCATGCGCTTATCTGGGATGAAATTACGATGGCCAACGTGCACGCATTTAATGCTGTAGATAGATTGTTTCAAGATGTCATGAAAAATACTAAACCGTTCGGGGGAAAGGTAGTATTAGTAGGAGGAGATTTTAGACAATATTTGCCTGTGGTACCGCGAGGGCACAGATCACTAATAGTAGAGTCCTGTGTAAATAATTCAGATGGGTGGGTCCACTTTGCTCATTTTACGCTTTCGAGAAATATGCGCACACACGAAAGTGAGCATAATTTTGCCGTGTGGCTCTTAAAGCTGGGCGATGGGAAACTGATCGACCATATTGATCATAATTTGCCTGTTGACACTATTATTATTCCGCGTCAGTGTATTGTTTCTGATATTATTTCGGCTATTTACGGAGACATTGAGAAATTTGGCGATAACGAATATGCATCTCTTCATTCAAAAATAATATTGACCCCGAAAAATGATAGTTGCGAACGTATTAACAATGACATTTTGAATAAACTTCCTGGAAAGTCCGTAATTTATTATAGTATTGACTCTATAGCCACCGATGACGATCAAGAACGGGCAAATTTTACGGTAGAATACTTAAATTCAATTACACCTTCAGGCATGCCCCCCCACGCTCTTACTCTTCAAGAAGGCGTTCCGATCATGTTACTTAGAAATTTATCAATAGCTGAAGGTTTATGCAATGGCACACGACTGAAAGTAATACATTTATTTAATAACGTAATAGATTGTGAAATTTCGATGGGTCACCTAAAAGGGAAGCGTGTTTTCATTCCAAAATTGGACCTCACCTCCTCAGAAACATCCGTACCATTCGTATTAAAAAGAAGACAGTTTCCGATCAAGGTCTGCTTTGCAATAACCATTAATAAGGCACAAGGACAAACTTTTGATTTTGTTGGAATTTATCTACCTCAACCCGTTTTCGCACACGGCCAGCATTTTCTCGGGCTAAAAAGTGGGATTCTGTGAAGGTGCAAATCGACAAAACGTATTCTCAGGGGCAATTATTGAAAAATCAAAATTTGTTCTTTACAAAAAACATAGTTTACACAAGTTTGCTCTCTGCAATTCAAATTAATAGGCGCACGTAATGAAGAAAAATTTATATTTCTAGATATTTATTCCATGGGTAATTTTTCATTTTCCTGTCACTTTTGCAATGTAAAGGGACTTGATTTTTAACCTCGATCATATTTTGTACATAATTCTTTATCATTGCTAATTTCATTACATGTCACTGGTAATTTTTTCTTTTATTTGTACAATAATTAAGTTACAATATACCTCACATAATATACCTAATAATACATCATTAAAATATTATCTCTACATATTGCTACGTTCTCATTTGCTTAATAGATATTTATATTATTATTCGTTATACCAGTTATCTCATCACATTAACTATATAGTAAGGGAAAAAAAAGCTTATTTAAAAATACGAACCTTATTATGCGTGCACATTTTACAAGTTCTGCAAGTTACGGTACCTACAATTTTACTAATCTACAATACCAATCTATAATAGTTATGCCTAACCAAGCAGTCGTACAGACTGTAGTTGCTGGGCCAACACATGGCACGTCATAAAATTATATAACAAATAATTTTTCAAGAAAACTGATATGTAGTATACTATGTCCATATTACAATGTCTTCTCTGTACATTATTTTCTCTACATATTGTTACGTTCTCATTTGCTTACTATTCTTAATACAGATTTTAAAAGAGGTTTATATTTTTATTTGTTTTACCAGTTATCTCATCACGTTAACTAAATAGTAAGGGAATAGCTTATTTAAAAATAGGAATCTAACTATACGTGCACATTTTACAAGTTCTGCGATATACGGTAACTAGAATGTTACTAATCTACAAAATCAATCTATAATAGTTGTGCCTAACCAAGCAGTCGTACAGACGACTGTAGTTGCTGAGCCAACACATGGCACATCATAAAATTATACGACAAATAATCTTTTCAGAAAACTGATACGTATTATATGTGTTTACTACTACAGTAGACTCTCCTACAACGCGGCTTAATATTAAGCTTTTTATGAAAACGCGTTATAGGAATTTTAGGATCGAAAATTTTGACGCATGCGCGTTGTACGAGAATCGTGTTATATGAAGATGTAGTCGCAAAATTTTTAGCGCGTTTGTAGTATTTCGCGTTCTAGGAACCGCGTTATAGGAGAGTCTACTGTATATCCATATTACAATGTCTACTCGCTGCATTATTATCTCTATCTATTGTTACATTCTCATTTGTTTACTATTCTTAATACATAATTTAATTTATATATAATTAATATTAATATATAATTTAATTTCATCACATTAACTAAATAATAAGGGAAAAGCTTATTTAAACATACGAATCTTATTATACGTGCACATATTACAAGTTCGGCGATATACGGTACCTACAATGTTACTAATCTACAATACCAATCTACAATAGTTGTGTCCAACCAAGCAGTCGTACAGACTGTAGTTGCTGGAACTACTTTAAATTATGTGACAAATAAATATTCTATAAATATAATACTATATCCATATTAGTATTACAATGTCTACTCGCTGCATTATTCTCTTACAAGTATAAAAATTGCGTTTATAACATAATACGTATCATTGTAACCTGCAAGACAGTTATGGTCAACCAAAGACTACGATTGCTATGCCAATACATGGCACACGCAGAATTAGGTTACAACATACATAACACGAAATTTACGAAAAATACAATATGCTTCTTTATCCATGAAAAATTTAAATAATAGACAGATGTTTTGGAAATAAACATTACATTTTTATATTAGTATTATTATATTTGTCGTCACTCTACCATTCCACGTCCTCGCTTACCTACTTACCGATGTTGTCGCTAATCAATAATTACTTATATTATATACATAATACAGTTATGCTCAACCAAGCCATCTATATACGATTAGAATTTTACAATAACGGACTACATCCACATTTTAATTTAGGAATTATGAATATTTCACATTCTTGCACGATTACTGATGTACAGTTGTGCCAAACCAAGCAGTCTCTATCAAGATTGTAGTTGCTTGGCCAACACATGGGACATAGGGCTTTCATATTTCCTCTTGACGGCGAACTCACCATGTAAAAAACGGAGTAACGAGCCTAAATTGGTACCTCTTGGGTGGTTGTGTATCTAATTTATTTGATCCGCGGTGGCAATTGGCCCAAAGAATATAATATTATATACCCAAATTTTTTGGGAATATTAATGAATATTTTTGAAAATATTAATTTAAACGCGTGTTTCGCCAATATTTAATTTTAGTCATAAGAATCTTTTCTTCGGAACTGGTTTTTACATGTTAACTACAAACAACCTGTTTGTCTACAGATCCACGATTTATATATTTATGAAATTGATCTTAATACGGGTACATGTGGAAAACCAATATATTGTCTCATTAGTAGTACATAGTAATAGCGATGAAATGTTCATATTTCTTAATCCACATTCTTCAGATTTATCAATATTTTGCAATTTTCAATATTTTCTTATCTAAGGCGTTCTTATCTAAGGCATCTATCTCATTGAATTCAGAAATGAATTGTCTAATGAAAAAAAAAAAAAACGTTGGATTTGAAAATAAAAATTGATACTAAGAGGATTAAACTTTCACTGATTTTTTACAATAAAATAAAGACAGTACTTTTTAGTTCAGATCAATCGGATAATTAACAAACATGGCTCTTTTTGTTAGTTTTTCAATACAGCCTGTACGTGTAGTCTAACAATTCCAGCGATCTACCGACTTCACTGATCTACCTATTTAGGCGGTCACAGGTCCACTAGTAACATTGTACTCGTCATACACACATATGTTTTATAGTTCTTATATTACAATTATATAATACACGAATGATAAAGAAATTAATTTGTATTAAATATTTGTATGTAATTTATTGTTTTATTTTATACATCCTACATAGTAAGGTTTAGGTAACATGATCAAGAATGACTCGTCCGAATAGATTTTTGAACACAGTGTACCTATTAATAATTGTATTTTACCGAGATAATCTCTTCGATTTTTTGAATTCTTGATTGTGTTTTTGAAGTAATCTCTAAAATATTGTAGTAATGTTCTTTGCGGTGTCAAGACTTAATTAAAACGCTCCAATAACTTCGACTAAACTTTTATTCAACACGTCTGCGCTTCTTCGTAACATAAACATAACTGTTGTCGCCACATACTCAAATATAAAATCCAAAAAACTGGTCAGAACAACTGCGCCATCTGGCGGAACTTAAACGGGCGGCAAAATTCAACATTTAAAATAAACCTACTACTACAATATATAGACAATAGTATTATGCCTATTATACCTACCTTGATTATTATTAATGTCGAATATATTTGAAATAAATTTACATTTAATAAAATTAAAGAAATTAGGAACTAGGATATATTTTAGTATTTTACTACTAACAAAACATTTACAAAATATTCGTTTTACTTAAATAAGTGTTAAAGATACTATATACTATAATATTAACAGAAATAATCCTATAGTATATATTTAAACATTATTTATATACTTCAAGTTAAAATTTAAAAATAGCAACTGAGCCACTTTGTTGGGTGACAGTCGTGTCCGCCTTTCACTGATGGTTTGGCCACCCTTAGAAAATACCCTTTCACAGGGAACAGACGTGGCAACTACACATAATTTCCTTTTCATCAAGTTTATTAGTAAAGGGTACAACATCTTTCTTTCATACCACCATAACAGTCCATTTTCAGTACGTGGTAGCAATGGTTCTTGAATGTACCGGTTTACTTCCACTAGGACCGATGCAGTTGTGTCTTCGTTTCTTGTGAGGTGGGCGGTTTTTTTGTCATAATTTGACCAAATAGACTCTGACTCTGTGGTATCAGATATTGCACTAGCTTGATTTGCATCAGCTATCTCCTCGTCTCTCAAATCAACTTGATCTGTTGTAATATCTTTTAATTGTAATATTTTTCCTTACTTGTTGTGCAAAGAGCAATCACCGATTGTTTCGCGGCTTCATAGGATGCTTCATTTTCAAACCCTTGCATCTTGAAACGTGGATCTAGGAACGTTGCTTCAGCAATTAAAGAAATTTGGTCGAGATTGCCCAGTCTTTTAATAATTTCAGCTTTCATGACTAATAGGAAATTTCGAATACTTTCAGGTAAATCATCCATTTGCTGAAGCTTTACACAATTTTTTAAAATAGCATCCGTTAAAATAATGACTTTTGAAAGTGTTACAGTTTTCTCCGAGCTAATGTCAGTGGTAACTTGCTCAAAGTACTTCAGGGCTTTACAGGCATATGTAACAACTTTCCAGTCCTGTGTTGTCAGCTGATCATGCTCGCAGTCAATTATGGCCAATGTAGAGACTAGAGGCTCTTTTATTTTTAATATTCTTTGAAACATGTCATACGTGGAGTTCCAACGCGTCGGTACGTCTTGTTTCAATGATATTATCAGTGAATTTTTTACTAAGTAAGCTGATGTCAGTAACTTAATATGGCTCCTATTATGCAACTTTTGTTAAGACATTTTTACGTTAATGACCTTCTTTTAAGATGTTTAATCACCCTGTGAAAATAAAATCACAAGACCGTAAACACCCTGTGTATTCAGTGCAGCAGGACAATCTTACTATATATCATATATATATATATTGTACTTTTGTGAGGTGTATGTTGTTTAGGTTAATCTTTCTAAAATATCAGTATCATACGTCTAACATGAACGTATAATCTGTGCTTATATTGTACCCTACCGTATGGTTCATTTGGACATTAGTTTTCATTTATTCATATTTCCAATAGTATTTAGTAAATTCAAGTATTTCTTGAAAACCAAATTGCTTATAGTGTCAAAACTGAAATCAAACCGCAATTGCCATATTTGAATGTTTCAAGACTTCAAGTTGATATTATGCTTCTTTATGTATGACTATGCAAGTTTACCGCTAATATATGGTTAATGTGTGTGAAACGAAAGGTATTAAAATTAGCAAGTAATGACATGTTTGGTTTTGGTCAACCAGAACAGTAGTTACTGTATGGCATCTGTATACAGGCTGATTTTGTTTAGTATAGACAATAACATATTCCAATCACCCTGATTGGAGGATAGGGCATGTGATGTTTTTGTTAGTTTTATTGTTATTGGAATTACTGTGTGATTAGTTGTTATAAGTGAAAATTGTATGAAATATGTTGAAGATTAATCTTTGTAAAGAGTGATGGAATTACTACTACTACTGAAAATTAAACAAAAATACCAAACAAACAAAATTCTTTATATCTAAGGATTTGCTGTGTCAGTCAACATCCTCAGGGACTCTGCGATGCTTCGCAGAGGGCCTAGAGATTCTGCGATGGCTTGCAGAGCCTCGACCTTTTTTTTGTTCCATTAGAATCTTAGCGTCATAGTACTCTTTTTTGAGTACCATTTTTTTTTTCAGCATATCTTGGTATGCCTGCGCTGCCATGACGCCTGCCGGTAGCTTTGCTTTAGCTTTTGGTGTGCTTGGTAAGCATGGACTGCGGGAAGGTCCCGCAACAGGTTCTTCGCCACATGGGGAAAGTTCATCAACATCTTCGTGCATATCCTCACCAATATCTGGAAAGTATATTATATTAACATATCGAGCCATCTGGTGATACCAAATGGACCTAAACGGTAGAATCACGAACAGGGAAAGTTGGAAGAGTGTGGAGGAGGTAATTAGATAATAAAGAGGAGGTGGATAGTTTGCATATCATCAATATCCTACCTTGCTGACCCAGGTCTATGGACCCCACAGATTCTGCCACATCCTTGTGGCCCACCACGCCGCAAGGTTTCAAAATATTGGTGAGGATATCCTCCTCGACAGGACTAAAACAAACATCATTTCCTGGACCTCCTCCCGTTTGTAATCGGCTTCGCCGCATCACTGCTGTTTTCGTTTTGGTCCGCGACACAAGATCGTGCCATGTCTGATAGGAACAATATATGATAATACTATAATTTTTAGTGATATGCAGGGATGCGTTATACCCTGGAATCACACACGATTTCGAATTTGGGGCCCACCTACAATGTTTAGTTCAGATATGTTTTGAGGGAGGAAGTGCGGAGTATTAAAAAGCTGTTTATTATCTTTGTAAAAATAATCTGATATTCTTTTACAGTCGTGTTTGTTTAAATCCTAAGTATACAGAGGCGCCTGCTAACATTGTTTTCACACATTACGTTTAAACAATTTACAATCAATGCTGGCTTGCGTCTCAAATGCGGGAATGAAGATTACCTCTTTTTGTTTATGCAAGTGCAATTCTTTCGAATTAAATTCTAATTACATCTCATTTAAATCACTAATTCTGAATGTCTTCCTATATATGTATTCGTGGTATTTTAGAAATATCCTGCATTTTGTAAATAGTAATATTGATTTTGAAGATGTTTGATTTTGATAGTCGCTAGTATGTATATATCGAACGATCTTTCATAACAAAAGAAACACCGTCGATTCGATATCTTCACATAATTGCTTGGAGCTTTGTTGCCTCCAGTTTGGTTAAACGTAAGTATGATGAAACTTAATGCTACTATATGTTTCAAAAAAATGTATACTGTATAATGGAGTTCTGTGAAACTGACAGGATTCTGTACTATATGCTTTTGGCGTCATGTACTTAATTGTAAAAAATCTGATGTGGCCAGGCACATGACTTTATCATACTATATAAAAAATAATTAGTTTAGCTGCATGAAATTTGATCGAGATCGGTCGTGTCTGCATTAAAATAAAACTGTTAGCCAGGATTTGACAGATATGTTTATACTATTGACAGTAGATATTGTCAAAATATCAAAGTTTGACACTACCTACTGTCATTAGAATCAAAATATCTGACAAATCCTGGCTAACTAGTTGTAATGCAGTACGACCGATCTCGATGAAAGAGAATTTGCTCTTGCAGCTAAACTATTAATTTTATCAAAAAATGTCATAGACATTTATTAATAGTTTATTATTTATCTATTTTGACGAAATTTCAGAAATGGCGACTCATTTGCAAAATCCTTGAAAAATGATTAGAGTAAACATTCAGTTCCTTTCGAACTTTTTGAACAAAACTTCGTTCAGCTCTAAGTTTAGTTATGAAATTTCTAAAGATGAACTTTCGTCCGGATACCTTTAGTAGTTTCCCCGGAATCGTCGCCACAAAAAAACGGGTACACACACTACACACACACACAAAGAGACATTTTTTTGTACCTTGGTCAAAAATGTTCAGGGGACCCAAAAAGACCTAATTCCGCTAAAAACTCTTTTTTTTTGGCACAAGTACAATACTTTATCATAATATGTATGATAAAGTAAAAAGTACAATACTTTATCATAATATGTATGATAAAGTAAAAAGTATGAAAATTATCTACGGCCGGCGCCGAAGCTTTAAGCCGGCCAAAAGTCGATAAGAAACTTTTAACTCGGAATTTTCTAGGAAAAAAAACAAAAAACATATATAATACTTTATCGTAATATGTATGATAAAGTATGAAAGTCATCTACGGCCGGGCCGAAGCTTTAAGCCGGCCAAAAGTCCATAAGATACTTTTAACTCGGAATTTTCTAGGAAAAAAAACCAAAACTTTCACATGGATTTTTTTGTTATTACTTTATCATACGTAATATGACAAAGTATTGTAATCGTGCCGAAAAAAAATGAGATTTTAGCGGAAATATGACTTTTTGGGTCCCCTGAACATTTTTCACAAAGGTACAAAAAATGTGTGTATGCGTGCGTGTGTGTGTGTGTGTGTGTGTGTGTGTGTGTGTGTGTGTGTGTGTGTGTGTGTGTGTGTGTGTGTGTGTGTGTGTGTGTGTGTGTGTGTGTGTGTGTGTGTGTGTGTGTGTGTGTGTGTGTGTGTGTGTACACTTTTTTTTGTATATTACTACAGCAAAAGTATATTGAAAGAATTCAGTTTGTGAAATATTGGTTTGGAGCCCACCTTCCACCTTTGGAGCCTCGCTACAATTGATGTTCTAACTTTTAAGTATGGTAATGAGTTTGTGGGGTACCGAGAAAATACATAGTTTACCCAGAGGATAACGTGTCCCTTAATGTATAGGTACGTAGTTATATATGTGGGTACCTTTTTCCAGTCTCTCCACTTTTTAGTGGCCCCGGGAAGTTCATTGAGCAATTCCGCCAATTTTATCCACAACTGTTGTTGGTGGTGTAGGGTGAATTTTTGGGAAAGTTTTCCACTGAGTAGCTGTGGCTGACTTTTTATGTATTCTACCATTAAAACCTTTTGCCTTTCGCTTATTCTTTTATGCGCTTCCATTATTCTAATTGTTTATCTGTGCAATTACAAATAATTCGTATTTAATGGCAGTGTTGCCACCCTGCGCAACGACGTTTCAAATTTAACAGTGAATTCCCTAAATTTTGCATAGCTTGTGGAGTTTGCGCAATGGCAGAAATGTTTGAATTTCGGAGTAACGACAAAACGATTTCGAGTATTTCGACTACAGTGTAGACAGTTTAAACTTTGGCTTGTATTTTATTACATAAGTAAGTTAAAATGCGCAACGTTGTATTTCTCGGAGATAGTATTCTCTGTCGCCTACAAACGGTGGCCCTACGTAAGTACTAAAAAACAATTTAAATTATAAATTTAATTAACAATTTTATTCGTAGATGTGAAACCATTTTACAATGATCGCAGAAAACTGTGCTCTAGCCTGAGCGTCGGAGGGCAACAAATTCATAGTTTAATTCGGCGAATTAAAGCTGGCCTTCGGGCACAGTCATCTCCATGGCATCAGTCATCTTTTGAAAATGTTGTGCTCATGATAGGTACAAACAACATTATTCGCGGGAAAAACCTTAAAAAGATGCGCAGGGAATTTAGACATCTGTTAAAGATACTAAAAAAATTAGGCATTCCTAATTTATTAATATGTACCATTCCAAAGTGCAAAGGTTTTTTAGACGTTTTGGTACGTATTCAATAACGTTATATCCCTACAATTTTGTAAACAAAACATCATTCTAGGAGTACAATAAGTTTATAAAAGAAATTTGTAAGGCGAACAGTATAAGGTGTTTGGATGTGCATGCTTTTGTTGGGAACCAAACATATCCAGCATTTAAGAAGTGAGTATACAAAATAAAACATATTTTATATTATTATATTTCCACGTTTATTATTTTTAGAGATCAAATACATTTGAATAAGAAGTGCCTTAGAAATCTTTGGGCAAAAATCACACACGAGCTACAGTTGCAGTAGACTAACCATGGCACGAATTGCCTAATATAGACGAAAATGTCTATAGCATTTTTGAAAGGCCCTTATAAAGGCCACAAATGTGTATAAACAAAGAGACAAATTAGTTACGATGACCACGAACGATAACCAAAGTTTCCATAAGCTATAACACTGGTTACATCTACACTAAACAATATCTCTCCTTCATACGACACTTTAGTAACAGTATTACTTTTGATTGAAAAATTTGAAATTTGCGCTCCTGCCGGTTGGGAACCTAAACCAATCTTTGATAAACCATAATTAATTAATAAATTACCGTAGCAAGAATATCGAATTTGAACTATAGAGTAGTCCTGCCTGTAGGGCCCCACGGAGAGCGGAGGCAGTTTTGGCAGTTAACTCATTTTTTGCAAAAAAAAACATCTAATTTTGTAAGACTCTAATGAGAAACCCTTGACAAAGTTGAAGAAGAGCAAATACTGTATGAATTCTTCCAAGATTTTCAGGCCACACGTTTTCTTATGTTGGAATTCTAATCTGAAAAAATGAATGCTTCTTTCTATAACATTGACAAGACAGATTACAGTAAGTTTTGGGAAATTGCGACAAATTTGAAATACTTTGAAAAGAATCACACTGTGTATTCAAAAGTATTTTGTATTTATAGCTCACTAGCATGCTTATTTATAAGCATGCTTAAATTGAGCATGCTTGTCAGCTGTTCACATTTGCTAGTAATAAGCATGCTAGTTTTAAGAATGCTTAAAAGCTGTTCACACGTGCTCAGAGCATGCCCCCTTCCACCGCACCGCAGGTAGCGTGCTCAAAAATCAAACGACTGGTGATTTGAGCATGCTCGAAATAAGAATGCTTATTACTAGCAATGTCTAGACACACATGCCTTTAAGTAGCAAGTGCTCGAAATAAGCATGCTTTCGTGCTTATAATAAGCATGTGTGTCCGTACCTTAAGTCATTTTCAAAAACATTTATTTTGTCTAGTGAACCTCTCAGAGGATGAGCCCTTGACACAACTTTGAGGACATTAACATGTTACTTAAGTAACATGTTAATACTGTATACACCAAGAGACATTCAGAATAATTGCAATTTTTTGATGATATGGAATTGGACTCTTAAGTACTAACGAAAAAGAAAAATTATGGAAGCAATAACAGTTAGAAAAAGAAAGACGAAATTACAGTTTATTAAATGACTCTCCAAAAGACTATAACACTGCATCACAAATTACAAGTACATATTCAGATGATGTAGATATTGACGATAGCATATTTAAAGATGTACTATCGCAGTTTTTGCAATATGCAAAATATTAAAAACAACTGCACAAACAGGAGTATATCAAGATTCCCTGACATTCTTAAGAATAACCATTTATTTATTAAGATAATAAATATATTTTACTTGTTACCAATTTTTATTATTAAATTATTAAGCTATTTATTTGTTATTTTGTATTTTTTAAGAGTATTCATTTGTTACTTTAAATAACTCTGTAGGTACAGGAGAGTCCCGCTTATCCGAGTTAATGTGGACCAACATCTCGTATAAGCGAAAGCTCGGATAAAGCGAATTGCAGGGTATTCGATATGATAGAATGTCAATTTAAACACAAATACATAGAAAGAAGTCACTATCAGTGGAGCCTAGAACCTCGGATAATACGCACCCTCAGTTAACTGAGACTCTACTGTACTCATATTAAATCTTATTGCAAAAAAGTCAAGACCTTACCTCTTACTTATTAGTTTTGTGCTTCGAAATGTTATATCAGTATTATTAGCATATTAGTACATTTTTTCTATAAGAAGGTATTTAAATTAAAAATTGCCCATGATGGCATAACGTGCCATTGCCTTTATCACAAAAACTCCAAACAAAATGTATATATACAATAATACGTATATAATATGCAATTGTTGTTTTTATAGGATACCAATATTATAATTCGAGTCTTTTAAAGTATTAAACTAATATTAATATTTTTTTAAAGATAAATTTTTCCGGCTCTCTCTGGGAAATGGGATAAACCAACTAAATTTAATTTAGTTAGGCAGTATTCTTATGTAATTGTTATTAGGCTTCCTTATTATGTAAGCTGACAGTGGATGGATCATTTTGTAGTGAATTTTTTTTTCTGTTGGGGAAATGCTTCCTGCATACCAACGATAAGGTTCAATGTCTGATGGTAGTGTGGGACTCCATTCTACATCAGTGGAATGACCTCATTCCCCTGATGTGGATTGACCTACCCACTAAAACCCCTAGCGATCAGGGACCTTCTGTCAGTGTTGAATTCCTGCTATTCTGGCTACTGCGTTCTACTCTTTTCATCTTGTAATGTTTCCATAGTAACACCAGATTGTACTTACCGCCCATACACTCAAAAACCCCACTACTATACTACATAGATTAAAAGTGGGAGTAGCAAAGAACAAATTTGACCAACATGCATGATCGTCTAGGGCAGCGTTTCCCAACCTTCTTCCGCATAGGTTTGCTCCTCGGGTTCCGCAGAGTACCGGTTGGGAAACGCTGGTTTAGAGGAAATATGTTAAAAAATACTGTCCAGAAGGCGAAAAGCACTTCTTAAATTGGGAGATGGCGCTGTACACTAGAGAGAGGATGAGTTGTGGCTAATAAATAAAAGGCATATATGAATATTCTAATCATTTAATTAGCAATTAAGAGAAATGTAAGGTGGGGGCGCCCATACAATTATTTAGCTGGTGTAAGTGAAACCCCACTAAACTTGCACCTTGGGCCCAGTACTTCTCGGTAATATATTTTAACAGACTCACAAACCTACAACAATGTTTGTACAAACTGATGAAGAACAGCACACGTTACATTAGACAGCTGTAATTATTGTGCGGTTAGAGGATATTTCCACAAAATCTTTGTGTTTTATAATATTTTGTTATATTTCACACCACGGATGTAATTCCTGCAAATAAGAAAAGAGCGTATAGGTCTCTAGGCTGTAAACTATCACGCTAAACTTTTTCCAAGTACGCTCGGTTAGGCACTGGGCCGTACGTTCATCAAATAGGCATTTAAAATTTTTTTTTCCATATCAAACGTAATGTACCTTATTTCTAAGATCCGAAGACAACATTTAAGCAAAAATTTTTTTTTGATTTATCAAAAAATCAAGAGTGGCATTACCCTTTAATTATTTATTATTGGTTTCGCACCTACTAGCCATATAAAGTACAAATAAATATTGAAATTGTATCCTACATATTCGGGGAAGTACAAGGTAGTGTAAGGTAGCATTCTTGTACAGGTCATTTGTGCATAATTTTCTGACATCACGTAATTATAAAACAAAATATAATAATCGGAAATGCTAAACTAGCTGACCACAGATTGTCTAGACGGCGACAAATATCTGGGTGTTCTCAAGTGGTTAGGACGAGTTGGGGTAAAATCTACCTGCTTGCCACACAGCTTTATGAAAGTTGTGTACGTAAATGTAGTCACCTATATTTTGTGTAATTATTCATTGGTACACTAAACGTTGGTCTAACTTTTCGAACTTAATAACGTTTAAGGAATACTGAATTGCCTTATAACAAACGGCGCACTTACATCACTGTCAAAGCATGGTCAAAGTATATCAGTACAACACACAAACAAACCGTACAAGAGCTCTATGATCTAGTATACAAACAGATATAATAAAATTAAACAAATCAAATTACCTATAAAGCACAAATTCACTGACTAAACACTGGATTCACTTTCAGCGTGCGGAACTGTTTGGAGACTCGATTGTGTCTCCGCTATAAACCCCAACGCTCGACAAAGCATTTGCACGCTTGATTTTGTATCCCCCACCCTGTCTTTCTTACCGCGCAGAATTCGAATTTAAATTTGAAATGTATCATTACAGTCTTGCCCATATAGTGTCCCAGATTTCCTCACTCTTTGTCTGCTCCTCTTATTATGCTGCAGTATTGCATTGAACATTGGAAACGGCAGCAAAATATTACTAAGCAAAAGATACCTACAACAGAAAAGTTATTAATAATTAGTAAAGTGGAATGTGTACAATATTCATGTCATTTTATCTGTAAATTATCGAAAATAAAAATAAATTGACCAATAAATTTCTATATTGAGTTACATTGGACATGTAACATGCAGGTTCTGAAAAATATTAGGTAGGTAACTTAGGAATTTGGATAATTGAGATAACTTACCAATTTGTAAAATAGATGGTGAATCTGATTGCACTGTATAGTTTTCTTTTTCTTGCCCCTAAAAAGAGATCTCAAAGATTTCTAAAGATCTCACCTCGACTTTTTGGTAAAAAGCTTCCAAATTTTCCTTAAAATGTTTTGATATTATATACAGTGTAAGCTTTTCCTCCTCTAGACTTTCTCTATTTTCGGTGATGAGTTTATTTTTTATTCCTACATTTCGAATTGTAGCTGCCGTCGATTTAAAATTTCTGCTGTGGGACTCCAACGTTTAAGTTTTTTAAAATGCCAGCTAATAGCCAAAGGAAATATAACGGGATATTTCATTTTAAGTTCCCATGAAGGAGGATTGTTTGTCATTTAAATAATATCTGTGCTCAGGATATACTTTTTCTAGCAGATCATAAAATTCCTCGTTTACTAAGTTCTCTGTATGTAGCACGTTTAATCTATTTTGACTCACATCATCTGCACATATAAACGGAGGAGACCACTGTGGACATCCTGCCATGGCATTTAACTTTCGGATTGTTTCTTAGGAACGATAGGTTCTGAAGTCTCGGCCTGTCTTTTATGAGGCCTTCTTAAGTAGTTGGACCTCTTAATGCGTTTCATTAATAGGGTAGACGAAACATCGCCCATCATAACCCCTTCATCGTCAATGACAGCAAAAGATTTTGGGTACTTTTGTACAAGCTGTATAGCAATACGGTGAAGCACCTTCACTGGTATAGGCAGGTTATGAATCGACCGTAAGTGACTCACAATTATTTGTACAAATTCAGTTGTTGTAGATTTAGTTCTGCGGCCTTCCTCACAACTATCTATTAAGTGTTGTGCGATCTTATCGAAGGGCACTTCAGCACAAGACCACTGTAGCTCCGTATTTGTTTCACTGCTGTTGTGTAAAACTTGTTTGTGGCTACTGTGGCCTTTCGAGTCTAAATAATTTTGCCTTATTTCTGAGCTACCAGATGCCGATGAAACTGCAAGGGTGCTGCAAGTAGATAAATTTGTTAAACTTATCTCTCAACTACGTCACTCTTCTCCCAGTCCTAACAGAATTAATGTTTCACACTTCAATTCGAGTAGTACACCGTCAGCTTCTACAACAGTTCCGTCACTTTCGAGTAAAATTTTATGCCCGTTAATTTCTAACTTTTCCGAAGCTAAAAATGAAACCATTAATTAGTAGGTTCCATGTCGTTAGGTAAGTATGTATGTGCCATTTGGAAAAGAAATAAAACCTCTTCCTTGATTGATACGTTTATTTATTTATAAGAGAAACTTATTTCGGTTAAGCAGCCATCTTGTTTTGAAAATTTAGGACCGAAAATGGCTGCCTATAGCCGAAACAGGTTTCCTATATAAATGAATAAACCTTTCAATGAAAAGAGGTTTTTCCCAAATAGACACATAAAACTATTGAATAAAGTAGTTTCTAGTTACATCATCAGTGTCTCTGAAACATTAAAATTACTTTTTGCTATCAACTGCACCAAATTGGCTTCAGGTATCGAAATAAACAATTTCTTGGTGCGACGGTTGTTCCATACTTTAAAGATCGCCATGTTCTTTAAAAAAGAAACGCTCCTGTAACTAGAAAACATTTAAGCAGTATCTAGAGAGTAATACTAATTGTCAGACACATAAAAGGAAAGAATATCAGTAGGAGATATAACATGCAATCGTTACGCATCTTTGCATATGAGCTGCATTTCACAGTTTTGGTGAATATATTATGGTGTCTCCATGTATGATTTCAGAAGATTATGCCTATGGTTTTGAAATGGATTTTTGCTATCCATGCGGAACATACATATGAACGCATGCTTCAAAATTGTTTCCCCGTATGCAGGTGACCCTTGATTCTGGAACAACCCAAACTTTCTTTTAATAAATGCCTACACTTATCTTTTAGTACGTCTTTGAATTGTTTACTTTATTTTAGGGCAGTAAGTACAACACCTGTTCAAGAAACACTTAATTTCTCCAAAATTTGTTTTTTCTATCAGCTGAGATATTAATTTGACAAATTAAGTTTTCTTGAACTGAAGTTGTACCTTAATATTTAATATTTAAGGCACACATTTGGTCCAAGCGGGTGTCGAACTGAGCAGAGACACAATCTTCCGAAATCGCATTATTGAGATACCCAAATTTTGTGGTACTTAAGAGCGTTGTCCAACAGCTGATCGGCAGAGGCTTGGCTGTTTTTGATAAGTTTAGAAAAATCAGTCGAGAATTGGTCTTTGCGTGGGGATGTCGACGTTTTCGCTAAAGCTACTTTGGAACACTTTGCCGGCTACTTTGCCAACGTGCGGTCAACATTATATGATCTAACGTCTTTAACGCTGTTTCAATTTATTTTTGCACACGTAAGCAGGCTGTCTAGTGATTTTACAACGCTGACCAACATAACATGGTAGATCTAAAAATTACTGTGAGAAATTGTTGACATAACCGTGACATAACCTATGTGGAGTATGTGAGATATTTATCATATATTTATATGATAAATAACTTCTGAAATGATATATGCAAAAACACACGTACTATGAATACCCGCACACGTACTATGAATATGTGGAATATTTGAAAGTGTATTGTATTATGCGCCCATATACATTTATACCTCCTAAAAAACAAACCCCGTACCAATAACTTTGGTCACAGATTACTTACTCTTGGTACGATAGATTATGCACTCATTTCTCAGCCGATAATACACTTATGCCTAGCTACTGAAAAACAAATACATATCAACCCATGCAACGAAGACTATCGTAACTAACAAACTAAATGTAGTTATTATAGTCTTTGTTGCATGGGTCGATATTACATACGTATGTACATCCACAGCACAGGCATCTGATGACGTATAAGAAAAACAAAACAGTTAATAAGTTATTCTTTATTTACCAATTTGTAATTCATACATTATTTATAAAAGACAAATAGACAACATAAGCTTTATTAATATTATATTATATCAAAATCACAAAAATTTTGATCCTCGCTATCATGAGACCACACGCATACGGGTCGCAATGCTTGTTCGGTTCTTCGGGGCTAATTGCAATACTATCTGCGGTTTGTTGTGTTAAACGTAATCCTCCATACACTTTGCACTTGAGAAGAAAAACATCTGGGATCAGTGGTTGACAAGTCGACTATGTCCCATTATACATTTCTCATATAATAATGTTATAGACGTCTTCCAGTAATATTACCAAAAAATTTGATAAAAAATCGGTAATCTTCAGCATACCTCGATAATTTTATTGTCAGTTCATGGAAATTATGAAAATTAGTAATCACATCTCTTGTCTAGAAATCCTCTTTGATCAACAAAATAGTACGTAAGGATTTTGATTCCTCGTAATGTGATTTGAATCCAATTACAAAACCCGTAATGATCTTCTGCATCATACCATACTTGGAGAATTCTCTGGTAGTAGAATGGATAAAACAGCACTGTTTATATGTATATTCTGCTAACTAACCTAACAATTGAAAAGGAAATTTTAAAAAACAATAGTATACTTCTTTAGGCACAAACCTGATTGATGTCTGATATAATAGTAGAATTTTTATGTAATCTCCTAATTTCGATTAGAATACTTCTTTGTGCAGTGTCCCCAAGTTTTCTACATTTTCAGATTATATCGCATTTGTAGGTTAGAACTCTCGAAATCTGTCCCAGTAAATATAAATGTGAATTTTAGCGAGTAACAGCCTTTTCTTGTGGTATATGGTAGATAGAGATAGATCCATTACTATTATCTTCGTCTAATGACGACTAGTTCTCGAGAACATCGTAGATGGACACACTGTTCAGACTCGAACATGGATGGAAAAATTGGGAAAATACGACGCCGATTCTTCAAAGGTCATTTCTTTTCATTTATTGGATTTTTTTCAAATTGTACATTGACATAAAGTGGAACTACTGCGGCGCATCGCAAAAGTACATAATTGAAATGTTATTCCTGAAATCAGGATATCACCCGTCCTCCAATTATACGTCTATCTTTGAGCAGCAATTGTTTAAAATTGGGCATGGGTATAATAAATATGGAGATGTGGCACACTAGAATAGTTAATTCAGATTGTTGTAATATTATAAGATGCTATCATTATTCAATAATTAACCCACAGGAGCATTGAACTTTTTGAATAATTGGACCAATAGGGGACCACCAGAGCTTAGCAGAACAGACCTGAAGTTAGGCTGAACCAGCCACTTAAGGCACTGCCACACGATGCGGTGAACATCTTTCAACGTCGAACGTTTGATAGTTCGTTGCATCGTGTGGCCGACGTGCAAGCCTCAACCTACCAATGCCAAGTGGCCAACGTTCGGGTGTGGTCTCGCTCGAGCCATTGTCGGTATTTTGACCAACATTCGAAGCATCAGTTGTTTAGTCCGCGGGATTTGTTCGAGTTTAGTTGTTTAAACTTATATAGTTTATATGGAGATAATGTGGAGATTTTTGGTGTGAACGCACGTGTTGTGTCGGCTCGTTAATAGCGTCCGATCTGTGCGGTTTCTTGGCCGTGTGCGGTGCTCAAATTTGGACACGTTTTGGACGACCTGCGTAGCTGCCTGCTTTGGTAATTACAGGCTTCCACCTCGATCCGGTGAGTTGTGGGGAGTGATTTGGTTCGATGAAAATTGGCGATATCGAGGAACCAGTCGTCGAGTCTAGTGAGCCGAGCAGCGAGGCGGAGAGGACGGCTTTTTGTGCCCGTGCGTGTGGAATTTCCATACGAAATCCAGTGACCCTCAAACAATATTCGAGATATTATACGAGTAGGTTTTGACCGTGCCGATTATGCCTTCCGGTTCGGTTTGTGCTTGCTGTGGTGCGGTGGTCGAGGAGCATAAGGCTGTTAATTGTTGCGTGTGCAAAAAAAATATTTAATCACTCCTGCGTTGATCTCACGTCTTCAAATGTTAGGACCCTGAAAACCAGGAAAAGTCTAACTTGGACCTGCATCACTTGTACTGCGGTTGGAATCGATGTTAATGAGCTTAAGGCTGCGATCGTAGCGTTGAAGAATGAGGTTAGCGAATTAAAAGCTCGCTCGGTGCCTACTACAAGCGAGTCCATTGATGACAACATGTTTGAGGATATCTTATACGAATTTCGTGAGCGTGAGAAAAGAAGAACAAACGTTATTGTGTTTGGCATGAAGGAGATTTCAAATGCCACAAAACCTCAGCGTGAATCTCGTGAAAAGCAGTCGATAGCTGAGGTTCTTCAGGCTCTGTCGGTTGATGCCGATTTTAGTGCGTGGCGACTCGGAAAGTTCGATCCGACCAGGGCTGCGGCACGCCCGATAAAGGTTCAATTTAGGGAGGAAAAGAGTGTCCATGAGGTTATTAAGAATGCAGGTGCTTTAAGGGGGAGTGAAATCTGGATGGGTGTTTCTGTCTCCTTTGACCGTACGCAGAGGCAACAGCAGCATTATCGTACTCTCAAGCAGCAGCTGGAGAATAGAACATCTAATGGAGAAACAAATCTCCGAATTAAGTATTTGCGGGGTGTCCCAAAGATTATTGCCACTGATTCGGAAAACTAATACTGCCCACAGAAGATAAGCATCATGTCACAACATATTACCAGAATGTTCGTGGCCTAAGGACAAAGGTTGGTGATTTGTACGTAGCTGTTAGTGACAACGAGTTTGACGTTATTGGGCTGTCCGAGACCTGGCTGTCTGACGACATCTCTAGCACCGAGTATTTTACGGGAGCCTACGCTGTGTTCAGGACTGATAGAAGATTTGAAGAGGTTGGTTGTTCGCGTGGTGGGGGAGTGTTATTGGCTGTAAGGAGGGACATTGCGGTTGAAGAGGTAGATATATCTAGACTAAACACCATACCCAGTATAGACGTAGTCGGCTGTAGAATTAGTATGTCATTTGCATCGTTTCACATACTAGTTGTTTATGTTCCCCCTAATGTAAGTGTTCATGACTTTGAGATGTTCCTGGAACAGTTTGAATTGATTCTCTGTAATATGTCTAATGTACTTGTAATGGGTGACTTCAACGTACCACTTTTCAACTGCAAAAATGTCAACGACGCAAAATCTCGTATTATGGACAATTGTATGGAATTATTGGACTTTAAACAGATGAATAATATAGTTAACAATAATGGGCGCTTATTAGATTTAATTTTAACAAATATGATATGTGAGGTTAAGCGGACTACCATCCCGATGCTGCCCATTGATCTGTACCATCCCGCGCTCTCGATTGATTTATCCGTGACGCCTACTCATCTTCCGAGTTTTAAAGCACACTCAGCGAATCAACAATACAATTTCAGAAAAGCAAACTTTCCTGAGTTATATGGGGCTCTACTAAGTCTGGATTGGTCGTTCTTAGACGGATACGCTGACGTCAACCGGGCTTGCTCGGCATTTTACGATGCTCTCTACTCAACTTTTGATCTATACGTACCCCGCTCTAGAGGTAAAAAATCCGATTATCCTGTCATAGACGATTTGGCGTCGCGCATTGATACTCGGAGGGTGCTGTTTGCGGATGATTTGAAAATTTTCACTTCTATTGAAAACACTGATGACTGCCTGCACCTGCAGGAACAGCTTAACCGTGTCGATGGTTGGTGTGTGGAAAACTGCCTGTCCCTGAATGCTTCCAAGTGCAGGGTTATGACGTTCACTAGAAGACAAAATCCAATCCATTTTCATTACGAGATGAATGGCACGATGTTTGCGCGCGCTCCGCTGGTGCATGACCTTGGTGTTACGTTTGAGAGCAGGATGACATTTGTGGAGCATATCAACACTGTTGCCTCGTCCTCGAGAAGAATGCTTGGTTTTATCATTCGGAATTGTAGATCCTTCTCAAGTGTCGCTGCTTTAAAAGCGTTATACTATGCGCTAGTGAGATCAAGACTTGAGTATGCAGCTTTATTTGGTGCCCACTTTATGATATCCATAAGTATACCATCCCGATGCTGCCCATTGATCTGTACCATCCCGCGCTCTCGATTGATTTATCCGTGACGCCTACTCATCTTCCGAGTTTTAAAGCACACTCAGCGAATCAACAATACAATTTCAGAAAAGCAAACTTTCCTGAGTTATATGGGGCTCTACTAAGTCTGGATTGGTCGTTCTTAGACGGATACGCTGACGTCAACCGGGCTTGCTCGGCATTTTACGATGCTCTCTACTCAACTTTTGATCTATACGTACCCAGCTCTAGAGGTAAAAAATCCGATTATCCTGTCTGGTATACTCCGGAGATAATACGCAGTCTGAGAATGAAACACCAATACCACGCCAAATACAAGAAGTATGGCAATCTCACAGCCCTTGAGAACTTTCGCAGAGTGAGAACCCAGTTGAAGTTGCAGGTGAGGGCGGCATACGATGCATATCTAAGTAGTGTGGAGAGCTCCATCACTTCGGATCCTAAATTTTTTTGGTCGTACATTAATAATAAGAAACAATCCTCAAGAATTCCTGGAAGGATGAGAAGCGGTGACGTCACCTTGGAGGATCCAGACGCAATTGTGAATGCATTTGCAGACTATTTTGGGTCTGTATATTTACCATCCGCTGATACTGTGCTGGACCATGGGTATGATGTTAGCAATGTGCCCATTATCAATGTGGAAGTATTGTCCTGCGACACTGTAAGGATGTCAATACTCAAGCTATCAAATAAAATGACGGCTGGTCAGGACCAGGTTCCAAGCTTTCTGTTGCGGGACTGTGTTGATGTATTCACCAAACCACTGACATCTCTATTCAATTTAGCTCTGAGTACGTCAACTTTTCCCGATGTATGGAAACTGTCACGCATATGCCCGGTCCTCAAGAGCGGCGATCCGAGTGTTGTCGCCAATTATAGGCCTATCACAATCTTGCCGAATTTTGCCAAAGTTCTCGAAATATCGCTGCATTGTCACATCTACCCGTCTGTATCGAGCTACATCTCTCCCCACCAACATGGATTTGTCGAGGGTCGTTCAACTGTCACCAACCTCGCGTATTTTACACAGTATACCGCGCAGATCTTGGATGGACGAGGACAGGTGGACGTCATCTACACAGATTTTGCTAAGGCATTCGACAGGATCAGCCACTCTATTCTTTTGAGGAAACTGAGCCAGTACGGATTCAGCAGCTCACTGTCAGCATTTTTTCAATCCTACTTTGACTCCAGACAGCAATACGTACATTACAATGGGTTTGTGTCCCGTGGATTCCTGGCCGCCTCTGGTGTACCGCAGGGCTCAAACTTGGGCCCCTCCTTTTCTTGATCTTCATAGACGATTTGGCGTCGCGCATTGATACTCGGAGGGTGCTGTTTGCGGATGATTTGAAAATTTTCACTTCTATTGAAAACACTGATGACTGCCTGCACCTGCAGGAACAGCTTAACCGTGTCGATGGTTGGTGTGTGGAAAACTGCCTGTCCCTGAATGCTTCCAAGTGCAGGGTTATGACGTTCACTAGAAGACAAAATCCAATCCATTTTCATTACGAGATGAATGGCACGATGTTTGCGCGCGCTCCGCTGGTGCATGACCTCGGTGTTACGTTTGAGAGCAGGATGACATTTGTGGAGCATATCAACACTGTTGCCTCGTCCTCGAGAAGAATGCTTGGTTTTATCATTCGGAATTGTAGATCCTTCTCAAGTGTCGCTGCTTTAAAAGCGTTATACTATGCGCTAGTGAGATCAAGACTTGAGTATGCAGCTTTGATTTGGTGCCCACTTTATGATATCCATAAGTATACCCTCGAGGCGATTCAGAGAAAATTCGTCAAGTTTCTCGCGTTTCGTGTGGATGGGTATTATCCGGAGCGCGGTTGTGATCATCGGTTATTGCTGTCACGATTCGGAGTTCTATCGTTGGAATGTAGAAGATTTGTTATTAGCTTGTCGTTTCTGTATAAGCTTCTGCACAACAAAGTTAACAGCCCGCCGTTACTTTCTCAGGTGATGTTTTCGGTGCCGCGTATATCGTCCCGTTCTGAGAATGTTTTCTACTGTGCCCGGGCCAGAACCAATGTGTTGTTGAGGTCACCAGTATTTGCCATGTGTAGTAACTACAACAGATTGTCAAGTGTATGCGACATTAATTGTACATCTCTGAAACGACTCACGGCCATAGCTATTGATCATTTCGGCTGAGTTTAATTGTATGCTTTTTGTTTATATGTATACGTGCGTAATGTGCATGAATCTATTCTGTTTTTTTTTTCTATGATTTTTTTATGCAATTGTACTACCGTGTTGATTATCGAAGTTTATTACTTTTGCTATTACAAATATGTGTAATGTAATTCTATGCTGGTTTATAAAGGATTGTCCTGTAATTGGAACTGTATCTTCTGTTGGGCAATAAATAGATTATTATATTAATTCCAGAATTAAACGGATGAGGATAAAACGGCAGCTTTTTAAATTATATTCGGTAACTTCACAACAACGTGAATCAGTGAGTGTCTACATAACAAACATTACCTATGACATAACCTAAAATACCGAATAGAGCATAGGGCTACACAACAACCTTAAAATACTTCTCACAATTTTGGTAGGAAGATGAGAATAGAATACGGCGAAGGTATAGTAATCATTTCAATTGAAAATATGGACAGTATTAATGAGTATATTATATTCTAGGCTAACATACACTTGGTGAACGCCTCCAAAATCTTTAGACGGTGCTGTTTTGACCAAATCAGAATAAAGTTGAATGTCAATTAAGTGGAAAGTCCTACAACCCATTTGTTGTTAACGCCAGTCATAAAGAATTAAACGGAGGATTATAAAGCGGTTGTTTTTTAAATTATATTATGCTAACTTCAGCGAAATGGGACAATAGTACAAACATAACCTGAAATAACGAATATAGCTAGATGTAGCTCAATGTACTGCTATGACAGCTACACAAAAGACCACAACTCAAAAACTTCTCAAAATGTTGGTAGGGAGTTGAGCATAGAATACGCCGAAGGTAGAGTAATTTCAATTTATAATTGTATCGGAATAATGAGTTTATTGTATTCTAGGCTAACATACACTTACTGAATTCCTCCAAGATCTTTAGAAAGAGCAGTTTTGACGATATCAGAACAAAGTTGAATATCAATGATGCTATCATGATAATATTGGGCCGTGTAGTATACAGGTGTCTCACTGAACTGGTACATTAGAAGTTTCTCATGTTCTACTATTTCTGGAAACTTGAAATTTTGGAATTGGAATTTACTCGATCTGAACTCTTCTGCTAAAATATTTTTAAGTTAACTGTCACGTCCGGTCACCGGAAGTCGGTATCAACTTTGTTATTTTAAATGGAATGATATAATTTTTATTTTATTTTTGGATTCTACGTATCAAAATACATCATTTTTGATAAGGTTGCCCTATACCTAAATATCACCAGTTTTGAGTTTTTTTGATTTTACTATTTTTTTGGTGATTTTCGCGGTTACGTTTAAAATTGATAACTCGGTTATTATTGAAATCAGAAGTTTCATGATTGGTGGTCCAAAACTAGAAACATAACCAAATAAGACGATGTTTAGTTCATTATGATATCTTATACAGGGTGTTCAAAATTTATAACACAATAATTGAATTTTCATGTAAATTTTTTTTTCAATTGGAACACCTGTATACCGATACGCCATTCGTTAGGAAATCGTATTCCTTATGAATCAATATTAGGATTCCCTATATCTATCCTTAATAGTTTTTGAGATATTGTCAGTATAAAAGAATGCAAACTAAATACACAACGATTTATTCTTCAATCATAGATAATGTAGCAACTTTGGAAAAGCAGGAAAACAGAAAAATATTGAAAAGGTTTGTTAAAAGTAAAATAACATATTTGGGATATCTAACTTAAATTAAAACTTAATTATTTTGTCAGAAATTCTGCCCGTTCTGCTCCAAACATTTTAAAACTCTTCGCTGTTCTTCTGTCATCGTCGCTCTTCGGATTTCTTGTCGCTGATGTCCATTAATGGCGGCTACTACTCTGTTTGTCTATTCTTCTCGAGTATTGGTGTGGAATAGACCTGACTTTTTACATTCTATCACTATTTACATTTTTGTTGTAAATTTCGTATCTAATTTCGTCCCTCCTTATTAAAGCAAAAACATTAAAACCAAAATTGTGTTGAAAATTGATAAAAATGATGTTGTGAAAGGTTATCGATAATGAAATACTTTATTTGCCAAAATATGAAGGCCTCCTTATACAACTCAGGAGTATTCAAAGTGGATTTAAAGAAAATGTGACAATATCTCAAAAACTATTAAAGATAGATATAGGGAATCCTAATATTGATTGATAGGGAATAAGATTTCTCATCGAATGGTGTATCAGTATACAGATACACCATTCGATAAGACCTCAATCGTCGCCTAAATGCCGATGACGTCAGAGATCGCATGCAGGGGGGAAGGTTGTTGTACACATTTGCGATACAGTAGGAAAAACTTCTTTTATAAAATTGAGATGCATGCAATGGTGGTGTTAAACCACCTCTGTATCGCAAATTTAAATTATGCACATCAGTCCTAAACTCGAATTTGTTATAGAGGTACTGTGGGTACTTGTCGGCGATAATGTTGTGATACAGACAAGCACTATGCAAAAAACGTCTATTCGCCATATTAAGCCACCCCAGATCCCTCAGCTTGTGCAAAATTCGCTCCCCCCTTCGTATACCAAAGATCAGCCTCAGGCACGAGTTCTGCAGCTTCTGAACTCGCCGAACATCTCTAAAGTCAAGACAAGGACCATACACAGAATCACAGTAATTCACAGATGACAGGACAAGGGACTCACACAACTGGGTCTTGGAGCGATGATCGAGGATATGCCGGATGTTGTATATTTTTCTGAGGCTGCAGTATGCTCGCTGAATACATTTAGATATATGGGTTCTGTAACGGAAAGTGTTATCCATGATAAGTCCCAAGTTCTTAATTTGCTCCCTAACCGGTACTGACACACCATTGATATTCACCGCCACATCACCCATTGCCCTTAATCTGTCCAACTTTCTCCCAAAAAGGATCATTGTCGATTTTTGTGGATTTAACCGGAGACCGTGATTGCCGGAAAACACATTTAGTCCCTCTAGATCATGGTTAATTTTTCGGCAGGCTTCCAGAATATCGGATGGATGAAAAGAATAATAGATTTGGGTATCGTCGGCGTAGCAATGAACGTTACAGCTCTCTATCGTGGCGGCCATCAACGATATATAAACAGAGAATAGTTGTGGACCCATTATGGATCCCTGGACCACGCCAGAGGTCACCCGTCTCCACGCCGAAGAATCGCTCGCGGTACACACAGCCTGCACACGGTCTCCCAAAAAGCTCCCGATCAACGAAATGGCCTCGCGAGTGAGACCAACATAGTGCAGGATTGCCAACAGAAGTTTATGGTCAACCGTGTCAAAGGCCCGCGAGAAACCCAGAAAGACAGTCGCGGTTAACAATCCCCTATCGGTGGCACTAATTATATTATCAGTGGCCGACAGTAAAGCAGTCTGACAACCACACCGCCGTCTAAACCCGGACTGGTATACAGGGATAATCGCATTGATTTCCAGGTGCCGCCGTAGCTGACCATCCAGCACCCTCTCGAGAATCTTTGAAAACGTGGGGAGGACACTAATAGGACGCAGATCGCACAATTCGCTTGGAGAGGGAACCTTCGGAATGGGGATGACACGAGCCCGCTTCCAAGCCACAGGAAATGTGGAGGACGAAATACAACAATTAATAACATGTGTTATGTACGGTAACAAGAATGGTATGCACAAACATATAGTACGCAATCCAATGCCATCGTCACCCACCGCCCTGCTCTTCAACGACCGAATGGTATCAAAGACGTCACCCTCAGTTACAGTGCTAAATTTTAGATAAGAGGATAATCCTGGCTTAACGTTATTCAGATAATTATTCAAAGTTACTTCACTGAGTGTGGTCTGAGGCAAACTATCTATGAAGTAATTATTTATGTCACTTGCTATATTTAAATGTGGTGGTATTTGGTAAGCTGTTCTTTCGTTCAACATAGAAAACTCGTTCAAATCGCGCCAGGTTGATTGGTAGTTGGAGGCAATAAACTTTGTCTTGAAATAAGATTTCTTTGCGCGCACAACGGTCAAGTTTACTATGTTTCTGAGAGACTTGTAGTGTATCCAATCTACCTCAGACTTTGACATTTTAAATTTACGCAGCGCCCGATCTCGCTGGTCCATCATCACCCTAATGTCCTCAGTAAGCCAGGGAGAACATTTCTTCGTAACTCGATATGTTTTGAATGGTGCATGTATATCTAAAATACTAGTAATATTAGTGTTAATAAATTCTACTTTTTCGTCCAAGTTACTAATATCGAAGATGTTCCTCCACGGTATAGATCGAAGGTGTTCATTAAATAGTTCATAATTAAAATGTTTGCAGTCTCTAGAGCTTTTTATTAAAAGCGGCGCGCGCGCTGCGGAATATTCTAATTTGCAGTCAATAAGACAGTGGTCCGCCACATCCGGACACTCTGTAACCCCACTTGATTTGATAGAATTCTTGCAATTGCAAAAAATTACATCTATAAGGGTGCTGGATGTTGCTGAAGTACGCGTTGGATCATTAACAAGTTGTTCAAGCGAGAAAGACTCAAGAAACTGAGTAAAAAGCGAGGCGGCATTGGAATCAACGTTTAGCAAATTAATATTGACATCTCCCAAACATATAAATTCGTCACAAACAGGCAACACCAATGACACAATACTCTCAAGGTGGTCCAGAAACTGCAGAACACTATAATTAGGTGGTCTATAAACAGTACCGATTACTAATTTTACTCTATGAGAATGCAGTGATACCCACAGACTCTCAATCTCCTCATGGATCAGCAACACACTCGGTTTAAGCTCATCTCTCACATACATCCCGACACCTCCACCCCTACCGCCCACACGATCGCGTCTCAAAAGTGTATATATATGTATACATCCCTGAATGCAAAAATCATCGTCAGGAAGACCGTCATGAAGCCAGGCCTCGCTAACCGCCATAATGTCACAGCCTAAAGTGACCACACTGTTGCGAAAGCCCTCAAAGTTTCTGACAAGCGATCGAGTGTTCAAATGGGCAATGTGCAAGTCGGGCATAAAAATGCTGCGAACGGTCAAACACTTAACATTCTCAAGTTATCTCCTTTTAAAAAAACTAAGAAAATGAACACGATCACACTTCCCGCGTAACGAATGCTTTCACAGTTTACGAAAACTAAATGTAAATAAGTAAACACAAACAAGCGCAAAATAAAATATAATTATTATTCAACGTATATATTCACGGAATTCGCTCAATGGTACCAAATATTTCAAAATGTTAACGAAAACTAGCAAAAAGCAAACAAAGAAAAGAAGCAACTTAAATTAAATGGTTCGAAGGAGCAAGCTAAAGCACCTTACGCTGATCGCAATCGCAATCTCCCGGCGACAAGAAAAAAACATAAAAAGAAAAATAAACAAACATATTCGAGGTGTGATAAACTAATTAAGACAAAATATGACTAAATAAGAGGCGCACAAACTTACTCAGCCTATCACCTTAGTCACAACACCCTCCGCGCTTTTTACAAACACTGCACCGTTGCTGGTCCAGACGCTGCCGGGAGTAGCAGATTCCTTCACCAATCTGCTCACCTCCTTAGCACGAAAGTGCGTAAGATCCTCTCTAATGGTAATCCTAGATCCCTTCAGCTTCTTTTTGTTCTCGAAGACCACTGATTTTGTTTTGTGACTAACAAACTTCACCAGAATAGCCCGCGCACTCTTACAACGTGTACCGACTCGATGACACCGGTCGATATCATTTGCACAAACATTAACACCTAGAGTTTTATTTAGTATGTTTAAAACTAGTGATTCTGGGCATTCTTGGCTCCCAGGTGTCTCCTCAACGCCGAACACGCGGACACTATTTCGCCGGCTATACTGCTCCAGCTGATCCCAGTTTTTCTCGCTAACGGCTTTCATGCTGGCGTTCTCGACTTTTAGAGCCGTTATTTCACTTTCCAGACTCTCTATTTTGCTATTCATTTGCACAATATTCTGCGAAAGCTCTGAGAATTGTTGCTTTACCATATCCACTACTGCTGACGTCATAATCTTCAGAAACGATTCCGTTTTAAGAACTTCCACCATAACCTCCTCAAATTCACTTATCTGCCCCTTCGTTACTACCATTTTCACTCAATTCGAACAGCAGACCAACGACAGGAACCAACCGTGCTATATTTAGGTTTTTCTATCACGTTTATACATAAAAAATTTAGGATTTATTGACGAGAGATCACAGCCGCGTGCTACTCGTAAACCATTCGAAAAATGGTTGGCCAAAGTTATTGGACACCTATTTTAATCTTGTGTTACACACACTATCTGTTGCAGTACCGTTGTTTATGAGCGCAACGGTCATCCAACAAGCAATGCACTATCAACAACTTCCAATGTCGAAGCCTACCTACGACCTATTTTCCGTTTGATATTTGACAAGTTGCTACAAATCATCAATGTTCAGTTCAAGCCAGAAGTTCTGTCTATATATGTAGGTATTTTTATAAATGTGTGATTTATAGTATTATTTGGGATAAATATGGTAAATTATATTATATATATGGTTATAAACCTTAATTTATTTTACAAAGTACGTATAATTGATTTACTATACAAATACATGTTTATTTGTAGTTATAAATAATAATACAAATAAAAAAATGAACTGTTTTGCACTTTTGAACTGTTAAGCAGTAAACAGTGCGTCCCATCATGCATCTTGATGCATAAATGTAGTTTACAACAAAGTAGTAATTTTATAATGATGTATGGTAAGTAAAGCAACTTATAAAATGAATTGATGTGTGTATTTTGCTATTTTGAATGTTCACATTCAGCTTGTGAACTTATGCAGCCAGAGACAGCAGAAGTCGCTGGCATGGCAATAATTAAGTCTATTACTTGGCTAGTTAGGAACACTATTTAAATGTCAATGAGATGATCCTAAAACAAAAAAATATATGAAAGAGCATTTATAATGTAAATCCAACCTGATTGAGCTCACTATTATTTATTATACGGTTTCGTTTTGTTCAGCAACATTTATATAAATGAAAGCTTAATGGAACTGATCCTTACGAGAATGTTCCACTTTATGATCCATCAAAGCATTATGTCGCTCTGTTTTAAAGTGTTAATACTGAAAACCATTTGAAAAGTTAATACTAGAACCTATAAAATATTACAACACAAATTGTTGACACATCCCCTGAATCCAGATGTCAATAACACACAAAATGCATTCAGTAAACTGTAAACATACCAGCGATTAATTTCCTATTTTTTAAATTCTCCCTCTGACAAACCACAGCGTTCTGGTGGGAAAAGAAGTTTAAAAGTTGAGGACGGATTTTCCCAGGTAAGTTTCCTACATTATCATTTTATATTTAACTTACTCAGAGTGGTTGTGGAGTTATTCTGTGGAAAAAAGAGCATTTAGCTACCGATTCCCCCCTTGAACAGGGGAAGGGAGCCAATACAATCTTTCAGTTACTGTTGTAATGTAATAAACAATTTTAAAGTATAGTATGTTAAGTTTAAATATAAATTACTATGCGGTTTTAGCAAATATCTACAAATTTAATTTCTAGCCCTTACATTAGTCATATACTGGAGGATAACTTTTTCCCCTCAATATTTTTGAAACTTTCACTAAAATGTTTTATATGCACTTACTTATTTTTTCAATTCCTTAAAAAGTTACAGCAGTTTGAAATATTAACAACACAAAGAAAAATAAACAAAATAACACGTAGCAGACAATGTGAAACCGAAAACTAACACAATCATAATCCATTACAACAGCGGTTCCCAACCCGTGGTACGCGTACCCCTGGGGGTACGCGATAGGTTGTTTAGGGGTACAATTAGGGGTAAAATGACATTTTCTATAAGCGGAATTTTTTTATTATTTGTTCAGTATACTTATTATTTTTTTTTATTTGATGTATCATTAGATATGGATAAGTGGTTGGAACAAGGAACAAGCAAAGAGCTAACACATAATGTGGAAAGGGTTCAATTGGCAAATACACATCAAGACTACAGCACTTTGGATCCAAATACTGGAAAAGTCCAAAAAACAGAGAAAAACAGAAAGTACTGCAATGAATATATTAAATTTGGATTTACTTATATAGGAACTGAAAACTGCCCTAAACCACAATGTGTCGTATGTGCAGATGTTTTATCTAATGGCTGCATGAAACCTTCCTTACTCTTACGACATTTACAAACGAAACATCCTAATTATAAAAACAAGGAGCATACATTTTTTAAACGCTTGGAGCAAAATATGAGTAAATCGCGTTTGAAATGGTGCATCCAGTCATTTAACAAAAATCTCGAAAATGCCGTTGAACCTAGTTACTGTATTAGTTACTGTATTGCTAAATGTGGCAAAAATCATACCATTGCTGAGAATTTGATTCTTCGCTGTATAAAAGATGCTGTCCGCTTTATGCTCTGAGAAGACCAAGTACCTAAAGTGAACAATACAATATCTCGAAGAATTCAGGAGATGTCCGATGATGTTGAAATGACAATAATAAGCCGAATTAAAAATAGTAAATTTTTCGCTATTCAAGTTGATGAAAGTACAGATGTCGCCAATTTTGCTATTTTGCTTGTTATAGCAAGATATTTGGTCGATAACAAAATTGAAGAAAACATGTCACTTTGTCAAAAGTGTCAGAACGCACAAGAGGTGAGGATATTTTTAATGTTATTGATTCTTACGTCAAAGAAAATGGGATTGACTGGTCTAAGTGCTGTGGATTATGTACTGATGGTGCCAAGTCTATGTCAGGTATTTACTCAGGTCTTCGTAGTCGTGTAATGAATGTAGCCCCAAACGTAATATGGAGCCATTGCTGCATTCATAGACAAAACTTAGCTTCTAAAAGCCTTCCTCGTGAATTGAAACTTGTTCTTGATGAAGCTGTCCAAGTGGTTAATTTTATAAAATCAAGGTCTACGAACTCAAAAATTTTCAAAGCTTAATGTGACGACATGATGAGTCTTCATTCTACATTGCTGCTTCATACAGAAGTGAGATGGCTATCTCGTGGTAAAGCCCTTACCACACTATTTAAGCTTAGGCATGAGGTACAAGTTTTTTTTAAAGATATCCTTTCAAACTCTCATCCAAATTTCATGACAATAATAGGCTTCAGGCTCTTGCTTATTTGTCAGATATTTTTTTCCATATAAATAAGTTAAATTTCGCACTCCAAGAAAATACAACAATATTTAGTGTCTGACAAAATTGAATCTATGATTAAAAAATTTGACTTTTGGAAGTCATGTATTAGAAATAGTCAACCTGAAGTATTTGAAACATTGCACAGTTTCTTATCTGAAAACAAATTACGATTTTCTCCTGAATTAAATCAAGAAATAATTGAACATTTGCAAGGATTAAAATCGGATTTCCAGAAATACTTTCCAAAACCTGACAACACAAATTATTGGATGCTAAATGCATTCGAATAGGAATACTTTCAGGTAGCCAAATTGTCAACAAAGGAAAACGAGAATTTGATCGAAATTTAAACTGATTCGATTTTAAAACGCCAGTTTAAATCAAAATGTCTTTTTAAGTTTTAGACAGACATTAACAAAGAATTTGAGCTACTTTCTGATAAAGCACTACAGTTTTTGTTGCCATTTGTTGAGACCATTTGTTGAAAGAGCTTCTTCTTCCTATCTATATATTAAAAATAAGTATCGCAATAAGCTGAATGCAGCTCCAGATTTGAGACTATACCTCGGCACAGTCGAACCTGACATAAAAAAAAATATGCAAGAAAAATCAAGGACTAAACTTTTATACGAAATTAAATATTTTCACTTAGTTTTTGTGCACTTTTATTTTTATTATAATGTTTATGTTTGTTTTTATATTTGTATTGTAAATGTATTTATTTTTATATGTATGAACGTAAACAATATATTCTCTTTATCAACATTAGAAATTAGAGTTTTTTTTTGATAAATTAACAAAATGTACAAAATGTGTGTTACAGAGGTTTCTCACTAAATTTCCTAAATGAGGGGTACAATCTAGAGAAATTACATATCACGGGGTACGCTAATGAAAAAAGGTTGGGAACCGCTGCATTACAACAATAAAAAGAAAATTTTAAAAACAAAGAATAACAACTTTTTAATGAATTGAACAAAAATGGTGGGCAAAGTGGGAAAGTCTTTCAAGTAATCTTTTGTCTTTTTCATTTTGACTGAAATAATAAGTCCCTAGAATATTATCGTACAATCTTTAATCACCTGTATATTTCCGTAATTATTTAATTTGGAATATTATGGTGTATAAATTGGTCTGATTTTATACCTTCTAAAAATGGAATGGAGTAATGAATAAATTTTGGTATTCATGCAGTTGTATGAAAAGTATCAAGTTCTTTGGAATCCCAAATACCCAAACCATAAGAATAGGAATTATTTAAATGATCGATGCTTGGCAAAATATTGTAAATGAAATTTCTATTGATATCAATGTGGAATGATTACAGAAGAAGAAGGAATCACTTATGGCTACCTATAGAACATTAACAAAAAAAGTTCGAGCTCCGAAGTGAAGGACCTATACGTACCTTCACAGGTAGGTATTTTTCTTTTAATAAAGCACAATTTTTATTGCATATAATAATGAAATAAAAAATGCATGTACAAAAAGAAGATAGAAATAATATATAATAGAAATAAACTCAAATATACAGGGTGCGGCAACTTAACTTCCTTATTTGAAATGCGCGCCATTCAGACGGTTGATGTCGTAGCGGCTCGGTAGTAATCTCGTTGGAAAGGGTCATCCTTAAAGTTTGTTACCGACGTAGTTTAGTTAGTAGCTATCATGCATTGCACTCGCGAGCAGCGTGCGTTTGCCGTGGAGGCGTGCTTTTCGAACGGGTATTCTGTTATCACCACCCTGCGCGCCTTTCGGATACGTTTTAATTTAGCCCCGTTGGCGCCCGTACCGGACCGAAAATCTCTTGTTACATGGGTCACTACGTTCAGATAAACTGCAACTGCGATAAAACCAAGCATTAGAAATCCGTCGGCCCATTAGATCAGCGGTAAACATTGAAGCAGTGCGAGCGTCATGAACATGTTGGAGGAATTTTTTTTCCACGGCTGGATGACTTGGACCTAGGGAACATTTGGTTCCAACAAGACGGTGCAACGGCACACACTGCAAGATGATCGATGGCTGTTTTGAGGGAACACTTCCCAGAGCGCCTCATCTCAATTCGTGGCGATTTGGAATGGCCGGCTCGTTCTCCAGATTTGACGCCATGTGATTTTTTTCTCTGGGGTTTTTTGAAATCACGGGTTTACGCGAACCGTCCAAGAACCATACAAGATCTAAAAAACCAACACCCAGGCAGAAATCACCAACATAACGCCTGCTATGCTGGCAAGAGTCATGAGAAACACAAGAAGTCGGTTTACTCAGTGCATTGAGAATGGGGGACGTCACCTACCGGATATGATATTCAAAACATAAACTTTAGATATGAATCTACATTATAACAAAAAATAAACATTTTCTGTTTCGTACAATGGGTTTTATTACGTTTTGAAATAAGGAAGTTAAGTTGCCGCACCCTGTATCATAAACAAATGAAAAAAAATCTATCGGTTAATTAACATGATCTTGCCATTCAACGGCATAAAATCCACCATCGGACCTAAAATATTGTGCAAACTCCCTTCTAATATCATTAGCCTCCTGGGATGGTTTCCTGGCTATCCTTGCTAGGGGAATAAACGATGAATTGCTGGTGTCGTTGCGCCACGTTCCTGGCGTAATCTGTCCAATTCTTCGCAATCAAAAATTCCATTTGGCGTGTAACTTTGCCTAGATGAATTGCTTCGCCGTAAAAAGTTGTGGAGTAGCGCACATGTCATGGTAACCGAAGCAGCCTTTTCGGGTTTTAGTAGCATAGATTTTCTAAACACACGAAAAATTGATGATAAAATATCGTTCAATACTACCCTTGGCATGATTGCCAGAATATGGTTTTAAGATTGCACTGCTAAGAGGGAATCCATCATCACCTACACAAATATATGGCACACTGTTTTGGCGTCCTGGTAGGAGTTTGTTTGGTGTAAGCAAAAGTTCACTTCGTATAATCTTTTCGTACAGTTTTGTGGACGCAAAGACACCAGCATCATTCATTCGCCCTTGTGCACCCACATCAATAAATGTAAAACAATAGTCACCATCAACCAATCACAGAAGTATTATGCAACATTTTGTTTTATAGTTCTAAAATGTTGGCTCGCTGTTAAAGGGAGCTTGAAGTAGCACATTTATTAAGTTAATTAAGTTTACTAAAGACAAAAAAATACAAATAACATTTTTCTTACCCGTATTTCATCCTCGAGCACGTCAATGAGAGCCTGACAAACATCGGGTACGGTAAGGCTTATGGCCTGATGTGATATTTTAAATAAATAACAAAGGCTGGTATAACTATCGCCAGTAGCCAAAAATCTCAAAGTCACTGCAAGCCTTTCTGTGATGGGAATGGCTTTCCTCATACAGGTGTCGTGTTTGAATATTTTTGGTACAATTTTATTTAGAAGAATTTCAAAATCTTCAGCCGACATCCTGCAGAAGTTTTCGAATTTTCCTGAGGGTTCTCTTTGCAAGTCTAGTAGCATATCTGTGCCACTGTACCTGTAAGTTTTGATAAAAATAGTATATTATTTGACGAGCACATAACTAAGGATATAAATCGCGAGCATGAAGTTTATACGCGAGCCGTAGGCGAGCGTATAAACATGCGAGCGATTTATATCAGTTGTGTGCGAGTCGAATACGACGTTTTATCTACGACTCATCAATTCCATTTTATATCAAATCTTTTATATGTATTTGTCAATGCTGGCGAGGCGAAATGTCAAATAACGGTCATCCACGTAGGTTTAGACTGACTTTGATAGTACATTCGTATAATGATGACAGTTCCTTTAAATAATGAAGCTAGTGTCAACGCAACGCTATTGTCATTATAATCATTGGCGCGTATAATGATGAGGATTATATAGTCATAGATACGTATGCAATGAACTTATTATATGTGAGTCGGAGATAAAAGTATTAATGCGTGCATAATAAGAAATAATGTGTAGTAATTGAGTAAAAAGTTTGGTAGTATTTGATACTATTAAATATTATTGATGTGTTGGTACTGACTAATGTAAAAGTGCTCATACAACAAACTACTGTGTCCTTTTACTAGTAGTCTCATATATTTGAAAAAAAAAACCTGCAGCACTAATCAAAATAAACAATAAAAAAATAAACAAATTAGTACTTACCGTCCTCTACTTTTATTTAACGATACCATCCACCACCTTCTAGTACGTCTTTGACGTTTCTTTTTTGTAGTAATGTCTTTGAGCATGACAATATCACTATCACTGCGGCAGCAATTGCAACGGATCGAAAATACTGGCAAATTACTGGAATTAAAACCAGTACCGACATCCTGACAACGACTAGTAAAAATACCTATCTGTTCCAGGAAACCAGCGTTGGCAACTTTATTTTTTAATGGACACGCAGAAAACCGAATAAAAATTATTTTTGGTCAGAGGAGAATAGATAGTGCATTACTGTATGGGTAAAATCACAAATAACTGGCAGATAACCAGTTTGATCACAGGAAATAAGTTTAAATTTAATGATTTATTAAGTACAACCCGGATATTTTGTGGTTCCCCCAAACATTCGTAAAATCCGGACAGTTGGCAAGTCTCTCCAAATTATCAATAGTTATTTGGGTGATATTGTAAATATTTTTTGAAATTTTATTGCCAGTGTTGACCCCAGATGTGTTACATACTTCCTACCTTCTGTTTCCCAACTATTAAATTGTTTAATATTCTAGGACGGTACAGTAAAATACTATACAGTAGTGGAACCCTAATAATTCCCAACTTTACCGACCGTATGGTGGTATATGGGTGGTATGCAACTCAGAAAGGAAATCGTAGAACAGACTGGAAGATTTCCATTAAAAAATGATTGATTTTCGGGAGCCGAACTTGCTGGCAGCTCTAAACGTCTATTTTACTTGTCCAATTTCCATTGGTTGAAAGAATAATTAATTGTTTTTACAGCAGTAGAAACAAATAATTAATGATGCCTACATTTTTTTAATGAATAAATATTTATTTCAAGAACAGGATGTTGACTTTTTTTTTCATTTTTTTTACTACAAATATTGTTCAAACCATCAATAAAATCAAAAGCGCAAAAATATATACTTTTCTTGGAAATATAAAATGATTGTCAAAAACAATAATATATAAAAATACAATTTTTCACTTCATATAAACTCCAAAAGTACCAAATTCCGACAATTTGTGTAGATGCGCGTCGAAACAGCCATGGTTCGAACGTCGGCGGCGAGAAATCCTTTGACATTGGGAAAATACCGACACCGGCCGGAACGTGACCAAACCCGTATGTTGGCCGCTTGGCATTGGCAGCTGGAGGCTTGAACGTCGGCCACACGGTGTGGCGAACTATCAAACGTTCGACGTTGGAAGGCGTTCGTGACATCGTGTGGCGGCCTTTTTACAATTATTGCATCAACTGTCGAACTCATTTGCCTCAATCCTTCAGTCCAACGTTCGTCGAGACGTTCACCGTTTATGTACATACCCAAATGTACCTATGTAGGTATTAAGTTCCTATTATTAAAAAAAAATGATTAAATATTTGGAAAAGTTGTTTAGAAGTAGCTATGTTTAGATTAAAAGTCGCAAACAAATATACTGAAGAACATGTTAAACTTTATACACAGTTTTCTCCTACAGTGACAAGAAATCACGAATGTTAATAATAATAATTGTAATATTTGATGTTACATTTTCTGGCTTCGTTCATAATATACACTTTTCATACGGTCCACTTTTAAATGCATATCTGTGAATATTATTGAAATTTTGGACAAGAAGTGGCTCAATCGAAAGTGAGTTTTGAATACCAACAACCATCTGGCTTGACCATTCAGTATCTGTGTCTTCATACTATGAACAAACTCCCGGCAGGCCAGATGGTTTGTTTTAAGGAATGAGTACAAACACAGGTTTAATACTGATTTTATTAAGAAATTATTTGGGTTTATATACAAAAAGTGTCTTAAAAACTATTACAGCGGTGCTAAACATTAATGAATTTTATTGATGTAAGACTGAAATAAACACAACGAATTATGTTGGGCGGCACTGGTTTCAAATTGCACATTGAACGCTGGTTCTGCAGAGTTGCAATTCTTCAATCGATACTAGGTGCTACCTGGATTATTGGCAATGCAATTACGAATTTTGCTACGTTTTGTTTTGATGAATTGGAAGTGGCGAAATATTACATACATAAGCGACTTCACAATTTTAATGGAAAGTTACCAACATTTGTATTTTATTTAGGAATTTGGGAATATATTTTTGTTAGCACAGGATAAAAAAGAAAAAAAATTTTTAATGTAATTAAACAAATTGCCCCGCCGGAATAACTATCTCTAAGGTCAAGTAACCACTTAAAACCGATTAATATGGTAATATTAAGCAACAGAATTGGGTCTCTTGTATCGTCACTCTCAGTTCAGCACTGCACAGTTTGGACTTCTGTATACAATGGTTGGAGTGACCTGACATCTTCTTCACTGTTATGGTGTTGACGCTGTGGTTGTACCAGATGGTGTACTGAAGATGGCTCCACGTCGGTGAGTAAGGATCGTCTTTGGCGTGGTACTGGTTTCATTAGGATGGCCTGGTCCTGGGTGGCCAATGGATTTGGTTTATTAAGTCTTCTTTTTAATGAACGCACTACAACCCACAGGGTGACACATAGGGCTAGTATTGTAGTGGTGGTAACAGTACTGGCCATCACGCCATGATGACGCACATTATGCCACAATACGTTCGAGATTTCGTGATGGATGGCGTCTTCATCCATCTTTAGTTCTTTTAAGTCATCGGAGACGGATAATACTGGTTCCTCTTGAATTGGTGGTGATCGATGCTTCTGGGCTGCTAGCAGAGTAAAATTTCCTGGTAATACCACTGCTTTGTTGTAGCTGCCAAGTATCGTAAGACTGTCGTCCTTCTTTGGGGTGAGAATGTTGTTTTGTTTTGATGATGCAGTCTTGTGACAGTTGAATGATTCCGGTCTTTCTCAGTTCGACATCTTCTCTCACGCCATTGCAGGTAACTGCGATCCGTTGTGGAGTTACGGAGATAAAAAGCCATGTATTGATCATGTACAGTTGTTTCCAAACCACGGAGTGAAGTTTCACTTCCACAACATCGCAGCGTTGTTTCTCATGCCGATTGAATAATTCATCTATGATACAGTTGTTGTTAGTTTCAATATTCTTTACTGTTGTAGGAGAACAGAGATAATTCGTGTCATCCAACGCTATTGATTTTCGATACTCTTCATCTGTCATTTGAAAGTATAGTTGGTTATTGTAGTCGATGGCAATGATATCGTTTGGAATATCAAATACCCAGTAAGAGCCGTCTTCTATCTGTAGTGGTATGGCGTTGACTTTGATCACGTCAAATTGGTTTGCCATTGGGAAGAAGGCCTGGACACTGATAACATCATCTTCATGTACCACTTTTGTTTTGATGATGGATGATATGATATAAAGATTTGAGGGAAGCTTCTTATTTGCGTCGTTGATCATGTGGTGAATGTGAGATGGTGAGATCAGATCGTACACGTTGTCACTGCCCAAATTTACATTCAATAAATGAGTGTAGTAGTCACAGAGTTCTGTTAACGTTCACACAGTTCTGTTAACACATTAGTAGCCAGTTGATACGCATTAAGGACAGTGATGTTGAGCTTGTTGATGTTGATCGCTCGGAACCATCCTTGACTATTGTTTATTGCTTGAAGTCCTTGATTCAGTTTTCGTCGGAATCTCTCTAGGCAATCGGTGATTCGTGTTTCGGTTTTGTTGAAGGTAGACAACGCAGACAACATGAACTTAGTTTGATGATTTGAAGCCGTGATGAGTTCCCTTTGATTTCTCTCCAGAGCTTCAATGTTGGTGTACACTGCGTCGTTTACACCAAAAATTGAAGTCAGTAATTTTCCTAGAAGACCTCTTCGTTGTCGGCTCTTGATCACTGCGTCAATGCCATCTATTATCCAGTGTGCTTCTTTCTCTTGTTCCTTGAGATGGTGTAGAAAGCTGATGCATTGGGTAGATGATGGTAATTTCTTCGTTTCATTACAGAGTTTTTCGAATTGGTTGACTGCTGTAGATGTGGTGTTCATTTCTTCAAATATCTTCTGTCTGCTAAAGTCAATGTCCAGCTTGAAAATACCTCGCTGAATTTTTGCTTGGCCAATGTGTTCCACATACAGGCCTGGTGTTGGATATTTCACTGTGTAATTTGCTATAGTTAGTTTCGGCAATATTACTAGTAACGCCATGAAGAACGATATCACTGAGAAGCTTCTTCGTTTGAATTGTTTTGTAGGTCGTGCAGCCGGGACTTCCTTGTGTTGTTTCTCTACTGTGGCCAGATTAGACTTTATGTGCATTGACTTTTCACCTGGCTTCTCTGTTGAGGGAAGTAATGGAATGAGGTTGTGAATTGCTCTTTTGGTAATGGTCCCTCCGGGTTCTTCTAATGATACCACTCTCACAGTACCATCGCCTGCTGGATGGGTTTCCAATAGCCTTGCCAAGGGCCATTTGGTTGGAGTAATGTTGTTTTCTTTTTCATAGGTTAAAGTGGCGTCTCCAACCACTCGTTTAAAGTGGTACTTCATCGATCTCACTCCTGCCTCCCATATTCCTCCGAAGTGGGGAGCTGCCGGCGGGATGAAATACCACTGGGTGCCTTGGGTCGTCACATTATCTTGGACTGCTGGAGATTTTGTTAACTGTGATACTTCTTTTTCCAGAATCTTGCTTGCTCCAACGAACGTTGTACCATTGTCGCTAAACATGTACGAACATTGTCCTCTCCTTGCGGTGAATCTTCTAAAAGCTGCAAGGAATGCGTCCGTGGTCATATCCGTGACGGCTTCTAGATGTATAGCTTTTGTCGCGAGGCACACGAAAACTACTATGTACCCTTTGTATGACTTGTGACCTCTGCCTTTTGTCGTTCTTAGCTGGATTGGACCAGCATAGTCTACACCTGTATGTGAGAAGGGCGGTGATGCTGATACCCTTTCTGCCGGAAGATCTCCCGTCAATTGTTGCTTAGTAACTGCCTTGAATCGAATACACGTAGTGCATTTTCGTAACCAACAATGTACATTTCTTTTTCCATATACAATCCAATAGTTCATTCTGGTATGGGCCAGGGTTGATTGAATTCCTCCGTGCAGAGTCTTGTGGTGGGAGTCTTGAATAACCAAATTTGTCAGATGATGGTCAGGTGGCAAAATGATTAGATGTTTTGTGTTGTAAGGCAGAGCTGAATTCTTCAGCCTTCCCCCGACGCGCAGTAGTCCTTTTTCATCAATAAATGGATTCAGACTTGATAGTTTATGATTACCATTGAGATGATTGTGCTTTTTTAATTCCAGAAGTTCTGTTTTAAACTCTTCGCTTTGAACTGCTTGAATCAATTGTACCAACGTTAAGTTCATTTCAGTGACAGTGAGAAACCCCATCTCTCGTTCGACTTTTCTTGCTGCAGCTAGGAATCTTTTCCAGTACCTATGTCGTTACTCTCACCAGTCTTGTTAGGGATGAAAATTCTTCAATGTGGTAATTTCGACGCGTGGTAACTGTGGCCTGGTGACACGCTTTTTGTTCTCTTTTGTTTCAGGTAACTTTTCTTGCTTCGGCCATATAGCAGAATGTACGAGCCAGGATGGACCTTTCCACCACATGGAGTGAGTGCCAATTTTTTCAGGATCAATACCCCGTGATATTATATCGGCTGGGTTATCCTTGGTATCCACGTGGTACCAGAATTTACTGGGAAGCATACTGTTTATTTCTGTAACTCGATTTGCGACGAATGTTTTCCACCGTGACACTTCGCCTTTGATCCATGATAATGCTATCATTGAATGTCCATGCGCATACCGGCACGTGTTCCCACTCCAATGCTTTGCCTGAACATTTAATCAATTTTGCCTGCAACACAGCAGCACACAGCTCTAATCTTGGTAATGTGGCCTTGGTTCTGGCAGGTGCTACCTTTGATTTTGCTATCAGAATGGTTGATTGGAATTGAATGGAATTTACTTTGACTATGCGTCGTTCTGACGTAGATCACAGCTCCATAAGCCGTTTCAGAGGCATCGCAAAAGCCGTGCAGTTCTATGTTTGATGTAGTCGTGGTATGAACCCATCTTGGCATGGAAATGTTTTCTAAGTTTTTTAGTTTGGATTGGAACTCATTCCATTTCTTCTGAATGACATCGGGGGGTGGTTGATCCCATTCCAAATTGTGTAGCCATAAGTCTTGAATTAACGTTTTGGCATTGATGACAACTGGCGCTAACCATCCTAATGGATCAAATAGTTTGGCTACTTCTGATAAGATCGTTCTCTTCGTTATTGGCCTATCGACTCATATATCTACCTTGAAACGAAAATGATCTGTCTGCGGCGCCCAGTATACTCCAAGCGATTTCTTTAACCCATCCTCTGATATTTCCAGTGCTGTTTGATCTTTCAATTCTTCAGGGAGGTTTTCTATTACTGTTTCGAAATTGCTGGACCATTTTCTCAATGAGAACCCACCAGCTTGAAGCATGTTTATTAGTTCGTGCTGAAGACTGGTAGCTTCTTCTTCTGTGTCGGTTCCAGATAAGATCCACATAAAAGTCTTTAAGAGCAACTTTGGACGCCGTTGGAAAATTGTTTTCTTCGTCTTTGGCAAGTTTTTGCAACGTTTTTATTGCTAGGTATGGCGCGCATGCTGTACCGTATGTTACTGTTTTAGTCGAAATTCTTCTATTGGCTTGGTTGGATCAAATCTCCATAGAATTCGTTGATAATCTTGATCTTGTGGGTTGGTGCGAATCTGCCGATACATCTTCTCTATATCAGCAGTGAATACTATGCGATGTTTCCTCCATCGTAGCAGGATGTCAGCCAGAACTTGTTGTAATCGTGGACCCGTATGCATTAGTTCGTTCAAGCTCTTTCCATTTGAGGTTTTACATGATGCATCAAACAAACACCACGCGTGGTTTTGTTGTTGAGCTTGATGGTCGGATGACTGCTTGGTGAGGGATGTAATATTTGCCATTGCCCTGGCCGGATGTTACTTTCTCCATGTGACCCAGGTTAATGTATTCCGCCATAAAGTTGCTGTACTGTTGTGCAAGTTCGCCATCTTTGGAGAGACGCTTCTCTAATTGTAGTAATCTTGCGGCGGCCCGATTTTTTGAGTTGCCTAGGTCAGTATCAGCTTTGAACGGAATGTTTACTATGTATCTGCCGTCCCTGTCTCGTTTTACCGTGCGTTCGTATTCTTCTTCACATCCGATGTCTTCTTGACTTAATGGTTTATTTGCCGTAACTTCTTCCATTTCCCAAAACTTAGTCTAGACCGTCCAGTATGATCATTTGAGGTTTTACATGATGCATCAAACAAACACCACGCGTAGTTTTGTTGTTGAGCTTGATGGTCGGATGACTGCTTGGTGAGGGATGTAATATTTGCCATTGCCCTGGCCGGATGTTACTTTCTCCATGTGACCCAGGTTAATGTATTCCGCCATAAAGTTGTTGTACTGTTGTGCAAGTTCGCCATCTTTGGAGAGACGCTTCTCTAATTGTAGTAATCTTGCGGCGGCCCGATTTTTTGAGTTGCCTAGGTCAGTATCAGCTTTGAACGGAATGTTTACTATGTATCTGCCGCCCCTGTCTCGTTTTACCGTGCGTTCGTATTCTTCTTCACATCCGATGTCTTCTTGACTTAATGGTTTATTTGCCGTAACTTCTTCCATTTCCCAGAACTTAGTCTAGACCGTCCAGTGTGATCTTCCTGTACTCCTCGGCACCGATGATTGCGTCAATTGGTCCAGGAATATCAAAGGTAGGATCAGCAAGGAGCTTGTATTCGAAGGATTTTGACACGCTGATATGAAGGTCGTTGTTAGGAAGGGGTTGAGTAACTTTTGAGAGGATGAGAAACGTACTTGTCAGGGAGAATTTGCTTGGAAAGCGAGGTTGTACTTGCACATCAATTTTTAATTTTGATATTTTTTTGTCATCGCCACCTAGTCCGGATACCTCTGCATGTATACGTTGTTTTGGGAGACCTAGCATTTGAGCTGCATGTTCTGTTATGAGACAGGCTTGGGATCCTGGAACGATCAGCACACGAAGATATTCTCCTTCACCAGATACCTTCTTGGTTTTAACTAGTGCTGTTGCTAGTAGTACTGTTCCTTCCTAGGTACCAACGTGAGTGGATAGTTTTGCTATTGGCGACCATGTTTTCTTTATTGGGATGTGTTGTCCAGACTTTAAAGGTGTAAATTCATGCTGGACGTCACGATAGTGCAGTAGGCTATGGTGTGGGTTGTTGCAGATGGCACATTTGATGGTACTCCAGCATTTCCTGGTATTATCGTGATTCATGCAAGTTTGGCATAGATTGCTGCTTTTTACGAAATCCATTCTCTGATCCACTGATAGCGTCTTGAACTTCGGGCAACTGTGAATGAAGTGGTCTTCTTGGCAATATTTGCAGATTATTATTCTGTCTTGATATTTTTTATTTTGGTACGGCGTCACCTTCTTCTTAGACTCCCCCATTGCTTCAAGTGATTGGAACCGTTTCTTCAAGAATCGAACTAGATCCGCGTATTCCTGGATATCATTTGGGTTCTCGAGAGATTGCTCGTATAATTTATTTGTCTCTGGATCCCATTTTCTCACCAGAATGCGGATGATTAGTGGACCCCAGCTGTTGGTCGGTACCTTCAAGTTATTGATAGCTTGTAGGCATTCACACGTTGTGTCGTGCAATTGTTTAATTTTTTCCAACGATTCATCTTGGAAGGGTGGGATGTCCAGAATCCTGTCCAGGAGTTTTGACAGGATTAGTCGGTTGTTTTGGTACCGATTTTGTAAGATGTCCCATGCCGTCAAGTAGTTGGCATCTGATATCGCCAGATGCTGTATGATGCGACTTGCTCCTCCCTCTAGGTTGGTTTTTAGGTACTGCATTTTCTCTGCATTTGTCAATGACGTGTTAAGATGAACGATTTCGTTGATTAGATCATGGAAGGTGGGCCAGTTGTCGTAGGATCCATTAAAACTTGGAATTTTAATTTGTGGTAGCCTAATGGTGTTGCTCGGTGGGGGGTTGTTAGGTACGTCCTTGTGGATTGCTTCGTCCAATTTTTCCATGACCTCATCGTACAGGTCGACACATTTCTTGTACACCTCGTCTGAAAAGTATTCGTCGTCGTGTTGATCTTCATGTATTAGAATCTCTTCGTTCAATTCGCCTATTGCATCGAATTGTTGCTTATATAACCGTTGTTTGAGGTTTTCATATCTTGATTTGCTTTTATTTTGTAGTAATTCAGCCTTCGTTTGACCGATTACTTCCTTTATTTGTTTGATTTTTATATCTTGCTTCTTCATTCGGTACGCCTGTTGGCTGTCTTGTTGGTTCGACTTCTCTTCTTCTGTCGGCGTTTCTTGCTTAGGGCATTCGTTCAAATATTTTTGCGTTTCTTGAACTTGCCTTTTAAGCTGTTCAAAGTAGTTTTGGACGAAGTATGGGTGTGTTGCATCTTTAATTTCCATGAGCTTCTCATGATTGGCTTTCACTTTCTCCCAATATTCGTCCAGTTTCTTCTGGTGGCTTTGGATGTACTGCTTTGTCTTCCTTGACTGAGAATCCCTTCGCCATGTTTCTTGATAATTTTTTAATTTCTTGTCCCAGTTCATCCTGCATGCGGGCGTATTGATCTAGTTCTTCGGACATGTTGATCTCCTTTTCTTGAACTGCTTTTTGGACGCGAACGAACTGTTGCCGACGCGATCCGAATTACGTAATTACGACTGATGCGCACTCACGCCGTTGATTTGTGTCCTGCCGACTGTGCGTAGGGACTTTCCGCGCGCGTTTGATAAACTGTGTTTGTTAGGTATGGTTTAGTAAGCTAGGTTAAATTGGGTAAATTTCGTAGCCTTGGACCATAGCATAAAAAAGGAGCACTACTGAGAGACCAGACTCAATCTCCCCAACGCCTAAGGTGTCTTACTGGCGTAGTGCAGGTAAATGTAGGTATGATGGAATAGGAACACTACTGGAGACCAGACTCAATCTCCAAATGCCTAAGGTGTCTTACTGGCGTAGTGCAGGTAAATGTAGGTATGATGGAATAGGAACACTACTGGAGACCAGACTCAATCTCCAAATGCCTAAGGTGTCTTACTGGCGTAGTGTGGGTAAGGGGGCTCGACGGACCATGAACAAACTCCGGGCAGGCCAGATGGTTTGTTTTAAGGATGAGTACAAACACAGGTTTAATACTGATTTTATTAAGAAATTATTTGGGTTTATATACAAAAAGTGTCCTAAAAACTATTACAGCGGTGCTAAACATTAATGAATTTTATTGATGTAAGACTGAAATAAACACAACGAATTATGTTGGGCGGCACTGGTTTCAAATTGCACATTGAACGCTGGTTCTGCAGATTGATACTAGGTGCTACCTGGATTATTGGCAATGCAATTACGAATTTTGCTACGTTTTGTTTTGATGAATTGGAAGTAGCGAAATATTACATACATAAGCGACTTCACAATTTTAATGGAAAGTTACCAACATTTGTATTTTATTTAGGAATTTGGGAAGATATTTTTGTTAGCACTGGATAAAAAAGAAAAAAATTGTTTAATGTAATTAAACAATATATATATATATGAATAAATTCAAGGGAAAATGGTTAATTACGTAAACTCGTCAGTAATGTAGAATCAACTAAAGAAGCGAATGATAATTAATCCAGGTGAGGATAATTTTTGGAAAAAGCACCAAAAATTATCCTCACCTGGATTAATTATCATTCGCTTCTTTAGTTGATTATATATATATATATATATATATATATATATTAATATATTTATTATTATATAATTATTAAATATATATGTCATATATTTATTTCATATATTTAAATGTCTATGGCTGATCTTATGATCTCCATAATGTTTGTGAACCCCTTTTTGTCAGGTGTATTCCATGTCTGCAAAAAAAAGAGATGAGTAAATTAGTATTCTACAAATTATATACACAGAAATTTTTGTTTAATTCAAATAAATATGCATTGACTCAAAGAAATCTGGTGTTTCAATAGAGGCAAAGAAATATTTATTTGCGGATAAAAACGCATTTGTTTGAAATATTTGTTTGGTAGAAAGAACGTTTATTTGTGTCAAACAACTTATGTTTCCAGTTAAAATTTACAATTTGTATATTATAAGGAACGAGATTTATTTACTTCAAATAATTATGATTGTGTTGAGTAAAATAATTATATTTTTTAAATTAACGAAATTGTTGGTTGAGTTAAAATGCGATAGTTGAAGTTTGCAATAAATGGTTCTTTGATTAAAGAAATTATTAATTTGTTGAAGGAATTAAGGTGGAACTATCATAGACAAGAATTTTTTAATCTTTTTATAAATCATTCAATGAGTTTTATAAATTCAGCTTTAATTTTCAAATAAAGTCCACGATTATTCAGCTTTGTATTTATGTATACCGTATTGTAATTGTTTCGCTTTGTTTAGATGTCACACAATGTTCTTGACACTGGAATGATTTTGCTGCAACTATCGAAGTTTTAAATTCCGACTGTAAGTTCTGTTTTTTCCTATTTATAGACGTGATTGTTTGCTTATTCCTTTTATCTCACTTTCTGTAGATTTTTGGCTGAAGAATTGCCGAAACTGGTACCAAAAGTATACTAATAAATTCTGCAAAGTTGAGAGACGTTTTTAATTACTTCTTTTACGACAAATAATTATGTATTTTGTTGTATTTTGTGATACCGTTCGAATTAAATGACTAAATTCTCGCTTCATTTTTTTCAATGACCGACCTCTTAATATATCATTTGTTCCTCACATGATAATATACGTATCTGTGTTGGTTTTCCAAAGAGAATTTTTTTTCTCGCTGGCTTTAATCCTGCGGATTAAATTATGTATTCGCTGTCCCCCGACACATAATCCAGCGGAAATTTTGTAGTTTCCACTTAGGAATGGCTTCACATCTAGAAAGAGAATGTTGTTACTTTATCGTATACATTATTAATGATATATATTCTAAAATACTTACGTAATATATCTGTTTGCATTCGTCGTAGGATGCTGGATCCTAGAAATGTTATAGTACTTGCTATAATTCTTATAGATGTACAACAGTTTTCACGCTCAACTGTCAAAAAGCTAAATATTATTATTATTATTTGTTAAATTTAATTTTTTATAACCGACTCACAATTTAAATTTTATTGGCTCTATGCTCGATAGCTTTTGTTTCTAGCCGTTGGAAAACGATTTTGAATGTCATTCGATTGCAGTACTTTGTGTGATGCTCCCTGGATTTCACAGTTATTGCTAATTTAATCGATTTTCTGCTAATTTTCGAATATTTTTTCTTTTCTCTAATAGCTATTTATTAGTGCGTCGGCGAATTTCATAGCGAGGTAAGAATTAAATATATATTTTGCGTTAGTTGTTAGACAATTTTTATGTGTTGTAACAGATTCAAAATTGAATATATTTATTGAATTAATTTTGTAAGAATGCGGGTTTTAGAATATTTTAAATTATTATTCGCCCATGGCAACTTTGGTAGTCACAAATTTTTAGATGTTTGGACACAGTATGGATGTAAATATTTGCAAATATGAGGTTATGTTTTGCTTTGGAGAGTTCCGGGCGGTAAATATTGTTGGTTATTAAGATTCTGCTTTTGATTAGGCAGAACTATTCACACAATTCAACTAAATTAGAAGGACAATTTTTTGGATAGTATAAAATATGCCAATTTGATATTTTGGCAAACAACAGACAATTGATATGCTTGCTGGTTTCTTGAATGTTTCCAGTTATGCAGACTCCAAAACCATCAATATAATGAGCAATAAGAAGATAATTATGATGAATACACATACATATAGAAATCACGGTTGATTACAAGCGTTCTACAAACATGCGTACTGAGTACGGTAACAAATTGTATGCACGTTGCAACAAAAGAACAACTGAGTGAAATATTTAAATACAATATTTATTTGGCCATCAATGATAAATACAAAGGACATTGTACTCAACGTGATTGCGATGAACGCCCGGATACATGTCAGCGTGGAAAAATGCTGCTCGGGAAACGGTCAAAGCATTCAATTCGGTAGACGCATAATACATAATGCAATATAAAATTTTGCATAACCTTTCCAAATTTGACAACAATTAACGCTCATTTAATATCTTTATCAACGTACAGATACCTAACGTATTTCTTCCAACGTGTCACGGCAATATCCTTACGATGGTTAATGAGAAAATCACCGATAAGAACATAAGTTGTTACAATGGGAGAAACACGGTAGATGATGGCTTATTTTGCATTTGCTGCGGCACCTACGGTATCTGCATAATTTTTATAACTAAAAAATATGTTCCTTTAGGTGTTTTCAAGATGCCACCAAAGAAGCCTGACCCATTGCAGACCAGAAAAAAAGGTGCAAACTGGTACCGGAAAACAGGTTGTGAACGAACAAGGTCGGGTTACCGTAAGCATTATCAGAGGCAGCTTTAATCAAGGAAGTGAAATATTTAACTTATATAGTTGAGGAAGTCAGTGCACCGCTAATGCTGCCGTTGCATGTGTAATGTCTACCGTTCGATTTCTTGAAGACTGGAATACATCAGTTATTGATTCAATATTACATTGCGGGGATAATTTATACGTTAGGAGTAGAGAAAGTGGATCGTTATTAAATTTTGATATACAGAATAGGGCCTATTTAACCCTTGCTGAATTGCTCACAGATATTGTAGTATTTCAAGAAGCTACCAGTTTTGATTGAAATTGTTGAACAGAATGCTGTTAATGGTCGATTATTTGATCACATCGATAATTTTATGCCACGCTTAGAAATTTGCTTCCTTTTTTAGAAACTACGTCTGGTGGTGCAGGTGCTCGCCAATAAAAACCCCAGTGGACTGTATAACTACTTTATTGTAACTTTGGTCTGGAAGTACAGCTAAGCTCCTGCAGTGATAAAGGCCGACTGGCCGTCATCAAAAACATACTGCGCAAGATCAAAAAGAGCGGGTTGGTAACGCCGTATTAAATACATTTGAATGTGGCGCAGTATTATACATACTCCCCGCCTTGAACTTGTTCAAACAATACAAGTAAATATCATGCTAACAAATGAAACCCATATAAACAAATCATACATAAATGCATATGTAAGCAAACTCAAAATAACCAATTTCTTCACTTCACATACTATGCTTTACCCAATCAATTGGGCGTTCACTAATCACTATCACCTGCTTCTATAGGAAGGGGACAGACGGTAGCTACGGCGCGTCGCGTTTTGCCCCTGGAAGTCTTGACATCCACCACTCGTATGACACCATCCTTTCCAGGGATAATATTTATTACGCGACCCAATCGCCGCTGTTGAACCGCACTGCTGTCATCCTTCAGCAACACCATTGCTCCAACCTTGATGTTTACTGCGTCCTTGCGACTCCATTTCGCTCGTTGCTGCAAGGTTTGAAGGTACTCCTTGTACCATCGATATCAAAAATGCGATATCAATTCCTGCATCCGCCGAAAATCCTGGAGTTTACAGCTTGTTGCCATTTGATCACCGGGTATAGCGTTCAGGTTATCTCCGATAAGGAACTGACCTGCTGTTAAAGAGGCCAAATCGGTAGGATCATTGGATGAAGGAATGATAAGTCTGGAGTTCAGAATGCCCTCTATCTGACAAACTATAGCATATAACTGCTCGTATGTTAGCCTCGCATTTCCCACCACCCTTAACAGATGCCGCTTGGCTGATTTAACCGCGGCCTCGTGCAAACCGCCAAAGTGTGGAGACCTGGCGGGCATAAAATGCCATTCAATTAAATTTTCGCCAAGGTAGGTCTTCCACCTGTCATCATTCGCGATTGATGTTAATTTAACCTTAATTGACCTCAACTCATTGCAAGCCCCCACAAAATTTATTCCATTGTCAGAACGTATATGTTTTGGAATTCTGCGCCTCGCGATAAATCTATTCAACATCTGCAAAAATGCTGACGTGCTTAGTTCTGTGACCAATTCCAAATACACCGCTCTTGTCACAAAACAAACAAAAACACACAAATAGCATTTAATCATTTTACGATTTCTAAGCTTTCCATCTTTGATCAGAAATGGTCCCGCGTAATCTACTGCACAATTATAAAAAGGTCTCGCAGGACGCAGTCTGGTATCAGGCAAATCCCCCATTAACATATGCGGACTAATCGGTTTAGCCTTAAAACATACAACACATTTTCTAATGATGTTTCGAACCACATCTCTGCCGGAGAGCGGCCAATATCTTTGCCTTAGGCTAGCTAAAACAGCTTGCGGACCCGCGTGCATTAACTTTACATGCTCAGCTCGAATTATTATTTCCGTCAATCTATGCAACTTTGGCAGAACTATTGGATATTTAGCCTCATACGCGAGAGGGGCGTTAGATAACCTTCCACCTACCCTGATAATACCGTCCATATCAAAAAATGGGTATAAACGCAATAACCTACTATTAGAACCTACCTGTTTCGATCGTCGTAACGCTCTTACTTCATGTACAAATTCATTACCCTGCACCAATTTGATTAGAGCAGTCTCAGATCTGGTTAATTCATGCAAATGAAGTGTGCCACTTCTACGGTCCCCACCTCGCGCATTATTTACAAATCTCAAAATCCAACTCATGACCCTTTTCAGTTTTGTCCAACTAGAAAACCTTGTTAATATATCCCATTCCATGTAACTGCTAGTGGAATGTGTTACCCCCTGCATCCTCAATTCTATATCCGTTTCATAATTATCTATTTCTCCGTATTCAAAGGTTGTCTACAAGAACGATGGTCCCACATACCATGCCGAGCTCATTAATGCATCCACCGTTGAACCTCGCGAAACAATGTCCGCCGGGTTTTCTCGTCGAGAGATGTGATGCCATTGTCCATTACTTGGTGCAAGTTGGATCGTAGAAACGCTATTTGCTACGAACGTCTTCCACTTATTCGGCTCCCCATATATCCAACCTAATACAATCATTGAATCTGTCCAATAATGCACCGCGTCAACATTCATTCTGATATTTCTTTCCACTGACTGCATCAATTTTGCCAAGCAATACCGCGCCACATAATTCCAGCCTCGGCAGCGAAATCTGTTGTAAAGGAGCTACTCTAGATTTTGCACAAATCAACGCTACCTTTATTTCACCCAAATCATTTGTCGTTTTCATATAAATAGCAGCTCCATATGCTTTCTCCGATGCATCCGAAAACCCGTGGAGCTCTAACCGTGCATACGCATTTCATACTACACCTCGTGGTATTTTTGCCTTATGTTCAACCAACTAGTTTTCATATCCGTAGGTACTTCTTCATCCCAACCCAACGTCTTATTCCAAATAATCTGCAAAAACATCTTAACCATGACTACCACTGGTGCCACCATTCCTAAGGGATCAAAAATGCGTGCGATCGTACTTAGAATGATGCGTTTTGTAACCGCCCTTTCCTTGGAATCCCTAGCATCGACGTGAAAGGTAAAATCGTCGTTAGTCGCGTTCCGAATCACTCCCAATGTCCGATTATCGTTTTCGTTTCTCAAGATATGTGTATCGGTTACCTCATCCAAGTCCTCCATGACTTCTGACGCGTTTGAACCGAACTTTCTCAAGTTGAACCCTGCCTCACTCAAAATGCGTTCCACACTCTTCCTGATGGCTTTCACCGTTTCAATGTCCTTGCCACCGGTAATCAAATCATCCGTATAGTCCTCCGAAATAATTTGCGCGGCCTCTGGACATTTGTCTTTGTTCTCCGACGCTAACTGAACCAGACATCTTGTTGCTAAAAATGACGCAGGAGCTATTCCGTATGTTAATGTTTTTAGTCTATATCTTTGAACCGGCAAACTCTAGCTTTCGCGCCAGAAGATCCTTTGTAGATCTAAAAATTTAGGATGCACCCATATCTGCCTATACATTTTCTCTATATCTGCTACTAGCGCGATGTTGTGCGTTCGGAACCTCAATAGCACCGCGAACAGATCGCTCTGAATAACCGGACCCACCATTAATACGTCATTCAAAGATTTACCGTTCGAAGAACTAGAGCTCGCGTCAAACACGACTCTTAGCTTAGTTGTACTACTAGTCTCTTTGTAAATCGGATGATGTGGTATGTAGTAAGTTTCCCCTTCCACTCCCTCGTTTGTTCTTTCCATATGGCCCAACTCCTCGTACTCCGTCATAAACTTCACGTAGTCCGCCTTGAGCACCTTGTTCTTGTCCAGCCTCCTTTCCAGATTGTAAAATCTGTTCAGTGCCATCTGTTTTGTGTTTCCTAACACGAGATCGTTCTTTCTTGGTAAATGTACCTCAAATTTTCCATCCTTGGCTCTGCCCACAGTGTCGACAAAATTCTTCTCGCAGCTAATCCTTGTTTTACTGACATCCTCGTGACCTTCCACTTCTTCAATTTGCCAAAACCTCTCTAACTGCTGCTTAAGAGCTACAGTCCCTACTGCTAAATTGCTTATTGCAGTCCTTGCACATTCCCTACCAATGGCCGTCCCGGTCACTAACCATCCCAACCGTGATCTCTGTAAAACAGTTCCAGCGCCTAAGTTATTTTTCTGGCCAGTCAATAATTCATAGAAGATCTCCGCACCCAATAATAAATCTATATCCCCTGGTGTGTCAAATGTAGGATCTGCTAACCGAATGTGCCTTGGTAGATTTAGGCTAACTCTATCCAATTCTACGATTGGTAAGCTTCTAGTTATCTTATCAATAATTAAAAAGTCCAATCTTGTCGAAAATGTGTTATAAATAGAGTTAAACTGCAATTTAATTCTTTCGTTTATTTTAGATGTCTTACAACCCATACCTGTTATTGAAATATTAACCTCATCGGTTTTAGTAAATTTTAACCTCTTCAATAAAGCCCTGGTAACAAAATTTGAATCGGATCCAACGTCTAACATTGCCCTTGCGCGCACGATATTTCCGTATTTATCTCTTAAACCCACAACTGCTGTGCTCAACATCACATGTCCATTTTTGCCCTGACAATGAGTGGTTATTTTTTCTTCTCGTATTATTCCCTTATTGTCGACATGCAATAACCTGTTATGAGATCGCTTGCATATATAACATCCCTCTCCTCTGCAATCGCGCGAACGTGACCCCTTTTCAAACACTTCCAACACAAGGATAAAATTCGCAAACTTTATTTACTCGTTCATTAACGGATAACCTTAAAAAATTGACACACTTGTATATTACATGATCTCCAAGACAAAAATCACATGTATTAGCACCAGATGGCGCGTTAATTGCTGATTTGCTTACTGCAATTAGTTTCTGACTCTTATCACGACTGAACGCTTCCAAAACCCTACACCTTTCATTCAAAAAGTCTGTCAACTGATCAGTATTGGGTCGTCCTTATTGCTTGACGATTCCTCCCACGCCTTACGCGTTGAACTATCCAGTTTGCTTGTAATAAATATATCAGCAACACGTCCCAATGTTGCACTGGAAGTTTTAGCGCTTCTAGCGCCCCCTTTCGCTTTAAAAATTCATCAATTAAGCTTCTTAACGCCTCATAACTCTCTTTGATCACTACAGGTAACTCAAACAACCCAACTACGTGTGCATTCTTAATTAACCTTGAGTTTTCATAACGCCTCTTTAACAAGTCCTATGCTAATTTATAATTTTCCCCGGATATCTCTAATGAAACAAGAATTTGCCTGGCCTTACCCTTCAGGCATGCATTTAAATAATAGTATTTCTGTACGTCCGACAATGTTGAATTACTTTCTATTAATGCCCTAAAAGTATCCTTAAAGTGAAACCAACCCTCGTAAGTGCCATCAAAATTAGGTAAGTCAATAGTGGGTAATCTCACATTTACAGTCTCCCCCCCATGCACATGGCTAACCTCTAACATTGACTTCTGCAACTTATTTTCTCGTTTCATATCCATTTTATCCCGCGCCAACCCCATTATTCTATGATAATCATCTTCAAACCTTTCATTTTCATCATTATACTCCGTATCCCCGTCAATATCTTCCAGTTCCAACGTGAGGTTACAAAATTCCTCTAACGTCTTTTCCGCACGTTGAAACCGCGACTCTAATTCCCCCAACGAAACCTCCGTTGCGCTCTCATTCAAATAATTGTTGAATTTGGTTATTGGTATAAAGTGGTCTTTATTTTAGATCTACGCCTCTTCAGTAACTTAACCTGTTTAGCCTCTGCCATTTCAGATAGCCCAACGCACCGCCCGCAAATTAAAAATACCCAATAATATTCAAACAAACCAAATCCAAATGCCGTTAAAACTCGCGAGACCAATCTGCCAGGAACGGAATGCGCACGAATAACGTTTCCCAATAATAAATCAATACCAATCAATAATAAATCAATACCAATCAATAACAAATCAACCCAATATCTCACACACGTCGAGATAATTAATGCCAATGGAACAAATTCTGTGCAACCCCCAACCGAAGTGAATCGCAACAAGAAACGGCATTCGCCCAGAGTGCCAGGATCATACGAAACAAACGATACAAGCGTCAGCGAATGTAAGACAGAGCGCGGTAAGTGAGAGGGAAAAAGATAGGACCAACCTGTTAACCACGTTTCTCCAATGTCCGTGCTGAACGTTGTTGTTTTCTACGTTTTTTGAGCGTTGTTTTGATCAAATGTTTCCAATCTTCCGCAGCACTGATGGTTTGCAGTCTTCTTCCGGCTCGTCTGGACCAATGTTTGGTGCAGGTCCTTGCCAATAAAAAACCCAGTCGACTGTATAACTACTTTATTTTAACTTTGGTCTGGAAGTACAGCGAAGCTCCTGCAGTGATAAACGCCGACTGGCCGTCATCAAAAACATACTGCGCAAGATCAAAAAGAGCGGGTTGGTAACGCCGTATTAAATACATTTGAATGTGGCGCAGTATTATACACTACGAATGCGGTTTGAATGTTATTATACACTACGAATGTTTTGACCACTAACGGTCCATCAGTCGCAATCTTTAAACGAAATGAATGCTATTTTGATTTTGATTCGCATTCAACAGATGAAAGTAGATCACCTTGCAGTGACGGTCTTTCGTGTGTTTTGAAATTTTCCACCATAGATGAGTTATAATGTAAATTAATAAGTAACCTCGCAGTGAGCACTGCAAATGTTAACTATAATCAAAATGCGTCGTCTCACTGTAGTAATTGTAATTAATCGTCGTCCGTTATTGATAAGAGAAAACAATGTCAGCAATACAGCGGTAGTTTCTGAGGATAAATAATAAAGAAATATTCAAAAGACCAAATCCAAATGCCGTTAAAACTCGCGAGACCAATCTGCCAGGAACGGAATGCGCACGAATAACGTTTCCCAATAATAAATCAATACCAATCAATAATAAATCAATACCAATCAATAACAAATCAACCCAATATCTCACACACGTCGAGATAATTAATGCCAATGGAACAAATTCTGTGCAACCCCCAACCGAAGTGAATCGCAACAAGAAACGGCATTCGCCCAGAGTGCCAGGATCATACGAAACAAACGATACAAGCGTCAGCGAATGTAAGACAGAGCGCGGTAAGTGAGAGGGAAAAAGATAGGACCAACCTGTTAACCACGTTTCTCCAATGTCCGTGCTGAACGTTGTTGTTTTCTACGTTTTTTGAGCGTTGTTTTGATCAAATGTTTCCAATCTTCCGCAGCACTGATGGTTTGCAGTCTTCTTCCGGCTCGTCTGGACCAATGTTTGGTGCAGGTCCTTGCCAATAAAAAACCCAGTCGACTGTATAACTACTTTATTGTAACTTTGGTCTGGAAGTACAGCGAAGCTCCTGCAGTGATAAACGCCGACTGGCCGTCATCAAAAACATACTGCGCAAGATCAAAAAGAGCGGGTTGGTAACGCCGTATTAAATACATTTGAATGTGGCGCAGTATTATACACTACGAATGCGGTTTGAATGTTATTATACACTACGAATGTTTTGACCACTAACGGTCCATCAGTCGCAATCTTTAAACGAAATGAATGCTATTTTGATTTTGATTCGCATTCAACAGATGAAAGTAGATCGCCTTGCAGTGACGGTCTTTCGTGTGTTTTGAAATTTTCCACCATAGATGAGTTATAATGTAAATTAATAAGTAACCTCGCAGTGAGCACTGCAAATGTTAACTATAATCAAAATGCGTCGTCTCACTGTAGTAATTGTAATTAATCGTCGTCCGTTATTGATAAGAGAAAACAATGTCAGCAATACAGCGGTAGTTTCTGAGGATAAATAATAAAGAAATATTCAAAAGACCAACTAAGAGAGTAATAACGAGACAAGATAATATCAGCAATACCGGCACGTCGTCTCAGAGAAGAAATAATAAGGAAATGGCCGAGAAACCAAGAAAAGAAGTGTCAAAGAAAGTAACAAAGCAAATAACAGAAAAAATTACAAAGAAATCAACAAATCAAATTACAGAGAAAGTAACAAAGAGAACAACAAAGAGGGTAAAAACATATGGCGATGCCTCAAAAGTAAATGTTGCACTTCATAATATCGGAGCTATGATTAATATATGCGCAAAATGCGGGGCAAAATTTTTCACTGACGAAACGTTCAATTTCTGTCGGGGTGGTATTTTATCCTTGCCAAATTTAGACAGGTATCCACAATTGTAAAAAAAAATACTGACACACGTGTATGCCGAATCTAATAGATTTCTTAGTAATATTTTGACATTTAATAATCTATTTGCATTCGCGGCATTTTCTGCCGATATAAAATTTCTTAATGACGAAAGATAAAATTTGCGTTACTCAAGGTATGATATATCATTTTGTTCAAGATATGTGCCCAAATGACTCCAATCTGCATCACGGGCTAATATTTTTTATGAAGAACGAAAAATCAGTTACAGTACGATCAGAACGATATGCAGATCTCAACCCCAAGTTGATAGCGCAATTAGACGCTCTGTTAAGGAAAATAAATCCATACGCTAAGACTTGCATGTTTTTGAAAGAAATAGAAGCGGAAGAACGTGCTCAATTTGATAAAAGGCGCAACAGACTAGAAAGGAAGTGGGTATGGTTTTTGTAGGTGACGATGGGGCACCGCCAGAGCCGAAGGAATTGCGGATCTACTTACGAAGTAGTCCCACTTCAAAACATTGGCTACATGTTCTTAATCCGATTGTAGATCCGTTTTGTTATCCGTTATTATTTCCTAAAGGGGATTTGGGATGGCATACAGGAATACCTTTAACGACTACCGACAAACTCCATTTGAAGCGCAAAGCAATTAGTAGACAGGAGTATGTTATGTACTGCGCCTTAAGCCTTAAGCCCCAAGTTGACGCAGCAATATTTTCTTGATTGGTACTACAAGGTGGAATCAGATAGATTACGATTTTTCGCAAAGATCAAACCAAAGCTCATAATCATAATTTCGTCATAGATTATGTAAAGACTGTTGCTGAACATGCGAATATAGAATTGGGACGGGTTATCATACTTACAGCTACATATGTATGTAGCCCACGCGCCATGCATCAACATTTTCAAGATGCAATGATCATCGTAGCAAAATACGACAGGCCAGATTTATTCATTACTTTTACCTGCAATCCTAGGTGGCCGGAAATAATAAACAATTTACCAAATAATGTAAAATATTTTGATCGTCCAGATATAACAGGGTTTTTCATAGCAAATTTAAACCATTTTTAAATGACATAACTAAGAAACAAATTTTTGGAATAGCAGTAGCTTAAGTGTACGTTGTTGAATTTCAAAAACGTGGCCTACCTCACGTCCATCTTTTATTCATAACTCTTGCAAATGAAGACAAAATGTTTGGCCCAGTAAAACTGATCAGTTTATTAGTGCCGAAATTCCAGAGCCCTCCGTAAATAAGCATAATAGGAATATTTTTGAATGTGTTCGCAGCCAGATGATACATGGTCCTTGCGGAACACTTAACAAACAATCTCTATGTATGGAGAAAGACGGAACGTGCAAAAACTTTTTCCAAAAGCGTTCGTAGAAAGAACGGTAGTCGAGAGTGACAAATTTCTAATATACAAAAGGAGTGATAGTGGGAGAACAGTTAATATTAAGAGGGATGGCATTGAGTATGACGTAGATAATCGATAGGTAGTGCCATATAACCCCTATCTATTACAAAAATATGACGCCCATATCAATATACAAGCGTCTTCATCTGTTAAAAATGTTAAATATATTTTCAAGTACATTTGTAGAGGTCATGACAGTGCATAGCTTAAAATTCAGTTAGGACAGTCGAACGATTACGACGAAATTGCAGAATATGTAGATTCAAGGTATGTTGGTTCTGCAGAAGCAACCTGGAGGTTGTTGAGTTTACCGTTACATCAAACTTCTCACACGATAATTCGTTTACTATTCCATTTGGAAGGGGAAAGACCTATTTATTTTCCTGAAGGGGAAGAAGCGAAAGCGGTACAAAAATCATTAAATAGCTTATCTATGTTTGAAGCGTGGTTTAAGTTAAATGCAACTGACAGTAGTGCACGTCAATATGTATATCGCGAAATTCCTCTTTATTATAGATTTGATACAGCTACATCAGAATAAGTCAAACGAGAGTATGATGGTTCCAAAGTAATTCCACGTATGTACGTACACTGTTTCTCCCAGTAATGAAAAGCTATTCTTTTTGCGTTTGTTATTACTCTATGTCCGTGGACCTCGCTCATATCAAGAGCTTATAGTAATTTTAAAGATGCAGCACAAGCTAGAAATTTATTAGAGGAAGAATGGGAAAAATGCCTGCGCGAAGCGCCACTTTTACAAACGCCATTCCAAATGCGTAAATTATTTGAATGTTTACTAACTTTTTGCACAATTTATGATGACTATGATAATTTTAAATTGCCAAGTTTATCATCTATCGATGATACAACCCGTCAAGTTGTTAATAATGACGATTATTTTGATGTTAGCTCGGATGAAATGGGCAGTATCCGTATTCAGGTCGGCATAAATAAACAGTTGGTGTACGATCGTGTAATACATGTCATATTAAAAAAAAGCCAAACAACTTAAGACGTGCCACATACGCGGGCCATAATAATGATAATTCGGGCCTGACGATGCCCCTGTAGTGGCGAAAGCTGTTGGGTGATGTTAAGGCGTGGATTATTATTACTATTATATTAACAGACGGGGAAAATCAGAGACTATTCTACTTAGACGGACCTGGGGGTACTGGAAAAACTTTTGTCTATAATACTCTTTTGGACGAGTTATATGTGATGGGTAAAACGGCAATATCAATAGCTTGGACTGGGATTGCAGCAATTCTGCTTCGGGGTGGAAGGACGGTACATTCGCGATTCCGTCTTCCAAAAAATGACACGAGAGCCACATCATCGATAGGAATGTAGTCCGCGCTCAGCAATTAAGGCAAGCTCATGCACTTATCTGGGATAAAATTACGATAACCAACGTGAACGCGTTTAATGCTATAGATAGATTGTTTAAAGATGTCATGAAAAATACTAAACCGTTCGGGGGGAAAGGTAGTATTAGTAGGAGGAGATTTTAGATAATGTTTGCCTGTGGTACCGCGAGGGCACAGATCACTAATAGTAGAGTCCTAAGTAAATAATTCAGATGTGTGGCTCCACTTTGCTCATTTTACGCTTTCGAGAAATATGCGCACACGAAAGTAAGCATAACTTTGCCGCGTGGCTCTTAAAGCTGGGCGATGGAAAACTGGTCGACTATATTGATCATAATTTGCCTGTTGACACTATTATTATTCCACGTCAGTGTATCAGAGGCTGTACAACGCTCTCCCAGGTGAATGGAAAATGAACCAAACCAAAAAATTCAAGCGCATCGTGAGGGAACATCTTCTTAGATCATCACCCTACCGCGTCCAGGATTTTGAAGAATCTCTGCCACATGAATGATATCATCTGATCGACACTTATGTTATAATATTATCGTTAATGACTTACCTTTGTACAAATAGCAATAAATTCTATTTCTATTTGTATTGTTTCCGATATTATTTCGGCTATTTACGTAAACATTGAGATATTTGGTGAGAACAAATATCCATCTCTTCATTCAAAAATAATATTGACCCCGAAAAATGATAGTTGCGAACGTATTGACAATGACATTTTAGAGAAACTTTCTGGAAAGTCCGTAATTTATTACGGACTATTAGTATTGACACTATAGCCACCGATGACGATCAAGAACGGGCAAATTTTACGGTAGAATACTTAAATTTAATTACACCGTCAGGCATGCCCCCCCCCACGCTCTTACAAATGAATCTTATTATACGTGCACATTAGGGTGGTCCAAAAAAACGGACTTTTTGCTAGAGGGCAACGACCCACCCCCCCCCAAAAAAGTTCTCCCCAAGTTTGCGAAAAATCGGTTAACGTTAACACGTGCCACCGAGCACCTCAAATTTCCCATTTAAAATACATTGGAAAATGTATCTTTTTCCTTTTTTTTTCACGATTAGGATTTCAAGAAAAAGTTGCGGGAGATTATCAGACATTGTTCAGAACTCCCCAAGGAACAAGTCAACAACCACTACTGTTTGTGTACCACCCCCACCCTCTCCCCATAGTATGAGACAAATTTTTCCCAAAAATTTTAATTTCACAATGTTAAGTGTTTTATTATTTTTTTTGGTAGAATTGATTATTATTGTATTATTGACATATTTTTTGTCATTTATGAACTAATTTGATGTTGTTTAAACAATTACCGTTTGTTTAAACAAAAATATACGATGGAACATATTTTTCCATTTTTTTGCAGAAATTTTTAAATTTTTGGCTTTTTTGATATTTTGATATTTATTAACTAATTAACAATTGTTTAAGCAAATACCATTTGTTTAAACAAATGCCATTAGTTTAAACAAATACTACTTGTTTCAAAAAAATACAATGTTACGGACATATTTTCCTATTTTTTTGAGGAATTATTATTAGATTATTGGCATTGTTTGTCATTAATTAACTAGTTTGCAATTGTTTAAACGAATACCATTTGTTTAAACAAAAATATACAATGGTACTGAGGTATCTTTTTGGCAAAAAATATTATTGTATTTCTTGTCAATTTTTTTTGTTAACTAATTCTTCAGTTATAGCCTATAATAATAACTAACTAGTATTGCAGAGTTTTTAAATAAATGAAACACAGTAAACAGGGTTTTGTTATAGTAATGAACGTATTTGTTTTCTATTAATACATTATTAATAAATAACAAAATAATAAATATATTAATAATAAATAAGTAAATAATAACTCTACTAATAATAAATAACTAACTAATAACGCTATTAATAATAACTAACTAAAAAACTCTTTTAATAATAACTCAAAATATATATCAGTACCTAATATCAGATTTTAGTTTCCTGGTTGCTTCGAGATAATATTTTTCTCCTGCTGTGTGGATACTGTGATCGATAGTTTTGAACAACTTGAAGCAACTATTGCTTTTGTTCTTCATCCCTGGTAATCAAACTCTTAAAGTTGGAAATTAGTTTTACTCCTCTCTCGGCAACATCATTAATAACTTTTAGTTTTTGACAACGTTCAATCTTTTTTTATAGTCAATGTTTTCCATCCACTCTGATGGGTTCATACTTAAAAACGAAATGGATATTCCAAACCTTCGAAAGAAATTGAGTGATTGTTTGGAAATAAAATCCTCAATTTTCTTCTCCACTAACTCCGGTACATCTTCTGCGTGTAGTCGTTTCGCCTCGCAGTTGAAGTCGCGAGTTAAAGCGTTCACCATTGTTCTTTTGTCATTGATGGAATGTCTTCATCAAAAAAGGCAAGCGCAGCGTTTTCTGGTGTAAGATACCATAAATGTCCACTAAGTTTTTCCAGTACTACTTTGGAAATTTGTTGATCCTGCTTTTCATACCTTTTAAGCTTTTTCATCAATTGAAGGTCCTGATTTGGTACTTTAGCAGCAAGTGGTGCGCTAAACCAAACTTCGGCATAAATTTCAACAAGATATAAGCAAAGGTCTGGGCATGACTGGTATTTTCGGACAACGTGTATTCTTCCCGAAAATAAATATTTTTAATATATAAAGGGCTTTAGCCGTCCATCTTGCATGGTGCATTGTTCCAGGGGCTCGAAACGATATGCCGCGTGGTGGTGTTGCTCCAAGCAAAATGACCACAAGTTCCAAAAACTCTCGATAATCCTCTCTGCAGTGCTGGTTCAAAAGTTGTTTTTCAGCATAATTTAAGCGTTCGTTGACAACTCCGAGGACGGCATTCTTGACAATCGGGTATTCTAGACCAGATTTAAACTTTCTTTGATCGATAACACTCCACGAATCTTGAATTGTTTTTAAAAAAATGATGTTAGGGCCGGTTTTTGGTTCAAATTTGGCTTCAAAAGCAGCTCTGAGCATTATTTCAGCTACATGATGACGACATCAAAAATACAGAAGGTCACGTCCCAGACCTTTTTCCAATAATCTACAAACACCGTTGTTTTTGCCCGTGTTTGAAGCCGTTGTGTCACAGCAAGTAGCTTGCACTGTATCAAGGAGACTCCATTCTTGGAGAGCTTCATATACGGCCTCGGCTTCATGTTTTCCAGTGCCCGATTTGGTTGCTGGAGCTCCAAGAAACAGTTCTTCTCCTTCAGAAGTAACAATTACTGGCAATCTGTCTACTTTATATCTCCCAGGGAGTGAATGGATCAATTTACCGTCCCAGTGTACGACGACTACCTTATTTTCAAACTTCACACGTTGTTCGCGAATATTTTTTCATGTGCTCAGCTCTAAATTTTTGACGAAATCGCCGCACAGAAGATTTGCTTAAAATTGTCGATAGGAGATGAATGCATGCAGCAACTGCCATGACAATGTGAACAGCTCGTCTGTCACACAATTTTGCCGCATCAAGAGCTGCCGACATAATCTTGCAGACATAATGGGTGTTTTCTCCATTCCTGAGTATTCAAGGTGTTTTGAATCACACGTCAATATAATTTTAACAAACTCGCTTATTTCTTCTAGTTCTGTACGAGCCCGTTTCTTTCTAGCTTCGACAATGTTTAATTGTTCCTCTCGCCTGTGTTGTGGTGTATTAGGATATGATCTGTAGCCACAAATATATCCCTTTCGGCCTTTTTCCTTTGATTTGTCAGAAATGTTTTGTGTTCTCCTGACAAGTTAGTATCTTATAGTATGTACAGTGATGCAATATCAAAAAGCCCATCCAGTTTTTCTGGAAAATCTTTCTCACCAGTTCAATAGGTGACAGAACTCAACATAATATCAAAAATGTGTTCGATTTTGTTGAAAAATTTGATAATTTTCAAATTCCCACTGGGTATGTCATTGCTTTATTTGACGTTGTTTCCTTGTTCTCAAACCTCCCTGGACACGATGGTTGCCATTGATAGGCACCGGACACTCATAGATGAAAACAGTAGATTCAAAAAAGTTGACCACAAGCGTACTCTCTCTTTCATGTATGAGAATTGTTTCTTTGCTTATAAGGAAAAATTTTATAAACAATTGTTTGGCAGTCCGACGGGGTCTCCCTTTTCCCCAATCCTTGCCCAGTTGGGTCTGGATGATCTCCTTGATTCAGTTATCCCCACTCTCCCATTTCAACTCCCATTCATTGTTAAATATGTTGATGACCTGTTGCTTGCCTTCCATGCTGACATGGAAGAGAGCTGACACCCTTGAACATTTTCAACGGCTTTCACCCTCGCCTCCAGTTCACACTGGAGGAGGAATCTAATAGATCTGTCCCCTTTTTGGACACCCGTGTCATCAGGGAAGCCAACGACACCCTCTCTTTTGATTGGTACACTAAACCCACATTTTCCGGGAGATATCTTAATTTCCACTCTGCTCACACGTTCGGACAGAAGGTCGATGTGATTAAATGTTTGTCACACCGTATCAAGAAAATTTGCCATCAGTCAAAACTATTAATTTACCATCCTCACAGTCTATTGTAATCAAGTTAGAATTAGAGTTATGTTTCGATCCGGACATACATAATATCAAATTAGCCACATAGGAAAACACTCTCTTCTTGCCGTGTTTATTAAGATGCAAGCCATGAACTGTTTTGAGTTTCGGGCAAAGTAAAGAGTTAACATCAACATACTTACAGGAATGTTCATTCATATCAACGGTCAGGAATTCATACATTTGCTTATTGAATTTAAATATACGGTTGTTTAATTCAATTTTGTTTTCCCAGTAAGGAACAGACAATATGACAACATTAGTTATCCTACACATGGATTGAATAGTCCTCAGAACGTCAATTGAAACTTGCTGGTTTCTTAGTAGGTCATTACATCCTCCAAACAATATTAAAAAATCTTTTTTGGTGAAGCCTTTACACAACTTTCTAATATCTACTATGACTCCCCCAAAAGTCGCATTAGGTTTACAGATGGTTAATATATCATAAGTTTTGTGCAGAGCGCCATACAAAAACTCACTGCAATCCCGTAAATGACTGTCTCCCAATAACAGAACCCGTGGTTTGGTCACTGCGTCAGTATATACAACATTGTTCACAGCATCGCGGGGAATAGGCATTCTGGATGTCGGAAACCGGCAGCTACGCTTCTCTCCCATAGATGGCAGTTTTGGAGCTTGACTATCCTGCACATTATTTTCATTTTTTCTTCCATCTACTATTGGTATTGGTTTATGGGTTAATTCTTGGTTTGCTACCTTTTTATTGTTATGAAGCAGCAGTTTAAGCTCCTCAAGTTGTTGTGTCAGTGATTCCTTCATATTTTCAATATCATGTGCCAACGCTGCAAGACTATCAAGCTGGGAGGACGTTGAATCCAGTGAGGTGTTTTTAGCATCATTAGTATCGCTGATCCTAGTTATATTGAATTCAGCTATGGATCTATCCATTTCCCTTTCATTGAGCTGTGCTATACTGGACTTTAGCTGAAGGATCTCGCTACTTTTTTCAACACATTGACATGGAACATGGGGTAAGTCTTCACAGCATACTACCTTGCCTTGGCCATTTACAAACATATGCTTTACACGTAATAGACAAGACGGATGGTACCTTTTGTCACATTTCACACAAAAAGCATAATTTTTCACAACAGTAGAACATTTACCACAGATACTTTCCAAAACCTTGCTTAATGGCGCCATGTTTTCTGAATATTAACGCAAACACACCCCCAGTACAAGCAGTTACTGAAATAAACGGTGAACCTGAGGAGGAAGGAACCTGCAATCGATATTACCAAGGAAAGCTGGTTAATCGACGGTAAGATATAAAGGAGAAAGGTATTTGTCGGGCAATTCCGTCCTACGAAGATCGAAGATCGAAGAAGCAACCGTATACACGTGTTTCGGACTATTGGTCCTCATCAGTACGGTATAGCCAAGGAGCAAGATGGACATTGGTCACCCCCTGTAGGGAAGCATTTGAGTGTTTTTCCATTGAGTGTCCATCTTGCTCCTTGGCTATACCGTACTGATGAGGACCAATAGTCCGAAACACGTGTATACGGTTGCTTCTTCGATCTTCGATCTTCGTAGGACGGAATTGCCCGACAAATACCTTTCTCCTTGATATTACCAAGGACCGAAAGATTGCTTACGCAAAGCTACAAGAGAATTCCATGAAACAGAAGGCAAACTTCGATAAGAAAAGACGACTTCCTACATCTCTCAAACTAGGACATCCCTTTAATGAAACATCTGAATCTGACCCTAAGTTCATTCAGGTGGAACATGTCAGCGCGTTTCTGACCTCTGACGTCCCCTTAATGGAACATCTGAATCTGACCCTAAGTTCATTCAAGTGGAACATGTCAGCGCGTTTCTGACCTCTGACGTCCCCTTAATGGAACATCTGAATCTGACCCTAAGTTTATTTTGGCGGAACATGTCAGCGCGTTTCTGACGTCTGACATCCCCTTAATGGAACATCTGAATCTGACCCTTAGTTCATTCAGACGGAACATGTCAGCGCGTTTCTGACCTCTGACGTCCCCTTAATGGAACATCTGAATCTGACCCTTAGTTCATTCAGACGGAACATGTCAGCGCGTTTCTGACCTCTGACGTCCCCTTAATGGAACATCTGAATTTGACCCTTTGTTTATTCTGACGGAACATGTCGGCGCGTTTCCGACCTCTGAGGTCCCCATAATGTAACGTACCAAATGTGTTGTACAGGTTACTTATCGAATTAACATGTAACCTGCTGTAGTACAATGAATGTTGAATTTCGAAGTAGACTTTTGTCTAGTATTACCGCCAGCTATTTTTGTCATAGAGAGTTCTGGAGAAGATTTGGAAGTATCCCGAGAACGTGATACAAGTCAGGATGACCGTGTGAGCGACCTACCCTATCGACAACTTGGACCGGTCGGATATGTTTCCGCAGCGCCAGTCGAGTTCTGACTATGATGGCAAAAGGTCACTTGTGAATATTGTGAATTACTGTAATAGTTTGGTGCTGTACTAGTTTGATATATATAGTAAGAGAACTTTTCTTGGGGAATCCAGCAACAATAATAATGGACGTCTATTCAATTAGTACGTTCTTTATTAATTCACCAATATTTCGCATACATTGCATGCTTCATCAGGGTCATCTGAAGGACATAAAAGAAGAGAAACATTGTGACTTATTGATAATTAGAGGATATAATTCTACTTACAATGTGAACGTAGGGTGAGAGTTGGCGAAGATTGTACAGTAGTCGAGCGTAACATTAATGCGGGTTCGACCACATGCTAGCAAGCCTTGAATTATTTTTATTTTGAGATAACAAGCACCGAACGATGTTTCTGTTCGGACAAATGGCGACTGACAGGTTACCTCGACAGAGCGAGGTTCTTTTTCAAGTGGGAAATTTGAAAAAGTAAATATGAAAATATAAATGAAATGTGACAATGTTATGATAAAATTACCTGTCTTACAACTAATGTTACAGAAAAAGTGTTAATGCTGAAGGCTCAAATTTGAAGTATTGTGATTGATATTATTGTTGTTGGAGCGATTCAAGCTTAAAATGTATGAATAAATATAATTAAGATTGTTAACGTCAGATTTGAAATTCATATTATTAGGAGTGTTGTTAATTTCGAGCATTTCCAAAAATTCTCTGTTTTTTCGGTTTTGTACCGTCCGTCTGACCTCCACCCCATCAAAATCTGGTTCATGATTATTACTAATCATGTGGGTGGCAAGCGCGCATCTAGTTTTTTTGGTTCTGATATCACTTTTGTGTAAAGTTAATCTTTGGCTTAGCCATGTGGCGATCTGGCCGAGGTACACTCGATGGCAATCCCTACAAGGAATCGCGTAAATGACATTGGATTTGTATTTAAATTGTACTTTGTCTTTTAACATGCTGAAATAGCAATATACCAAAGGATGGTAATTATAAAAAGCCACTCTGATTTTGTCGCTCGCAAAAACGCCCGATATTCCGTGTGCAATCTGGGGTAGGAAGGGAAACCTAAAGTATCTAAACTCGGAAGGCGGCTCAGCTTTCTCCTGTATGACTTGAATTTGAGTATTGAATAATATTTTATTGACCAAAGTTTTTGGGAAACCATTGTTTACAAATAAATCTGAAAGTATGTTGAGGTAAAGCTGGATATATATATATATATATATATATATATATATATATATATATATAAAGGAGAAAGGTATTTGTAGGGCAATTCCGTCATACCTTTCTCCTTTATATCTTACCGTCGATTAACCAGCTTTCCTTTATATATATATATATATATAAAGGTGATTAAGGGGATTCGACGGGAGCTAGGAAAAGTATATACTCTCTTTCTTCAGTCAAGCTTTCGGTTTATTGTTCATAACCATCATCAGGACACTAAAATGTTTATTAAAACTTAATGAGACAATATTACAAATTAAAATGAGTCGTATAACTTACAAGAGGTGAGGTTATGTCATGGCAACTCCTTGTTTGGAACATTTACGTGACAATATCTCCACAAACGCCAACGAAATTACAAAATTAACCAGCACAGACATCTACCGCATACATTAACCTTAAAATAGAACACAGTATAAGGACACAGGGCACACTTTTAGCAGATTTTTGTACCTATCAGTACATGCACTCATTTTATCTTCTTATTAGCCATGATTGTGTTCGGTGTGAAGCTGGCAACTTGTCAAATTCAATATCCAGCATGCAGTTGGGGTACGTTCAGAAAGTTATGGCTTGGTCATACAGGCTGTCCCCAAAGTTTGTGTGATATGTATCTTTTTCCAAAATGTAAGTGTAAATTGCACTGAGACCCTGCAAATCAGATTTTTTGTTCATTGTATTAGGTGTTTTTTGGATGTGGTACATCTCCAAAAAAGCTCTCTTTGTGTAATTTGCTTCTATATCCATGATCTGGACGTCATCGTAATTGATTCTATGATCATGCTGATTGACATGCGTGGCTAACATGCATCTTGAGGGATTTCTAATGCAGTCACTCTTGTGTCCCGCAATTCTATTTTTCATAATTTGGGATGTTTGTCCAATATAACATTTTGGACACGCCGCACACTGAAACTTGGTGTATGTTATCAAGGTCCTTTTCCTTGTTTGTGTGACATAATCATGTTCACTTAACTTTCCAGACGAAGGACTAACCCCAAATTGCAAATCCGCAGGTAATCTCAAGTCGTTTACAAATATAATCTTTGCTGGGGAGCTCGATGTTGTATCGTGTACTGCAGCTCTATACGCCATCAGAAAAAGCGGTATGTGCTCATCCCAATCGTCTTGATTTTTGTCGACTACTTTTCTAAGGTGTTCTTCGAGTGTTCTATTAAAGCGTTCTACCATTCCATCTGACTGCGGGTGCAAAGGTGTGGTTCTAGTTTTGTGGATTCCAAGCCCAAGGCATATTTGTTGAAAAACTGCTCACTAAAAATTTCTTCCTTGATCTGAATGCATCGGTACTCCAAATCGTGTCACCCAGTTTTTTACAAAGACATCCGCAATCGTTTTCGCATCCTGACTAGGTATTGCATACACCTCTGGCCACTTACTGAAGTAGTCGATAACTACCAGAACATATTTGTTGCCCCGGTTGCTTATATGGAATGGACCTGCTACATCCATTGCAATTCTCTCAGATGGCGCACCAACATTGTATTGCAGCATTTTTCCACGGCTCTTCGATCTGGGTCCCTTTGCCTTGGAACACTGATCACACTTGCGGATCCAATCGACAACCGATTGTTGGCAGCCAACCCAATAAAATCGTTTCTTGATTTTCACAACAGTTTTCGCAATGCCCAAATGTCCTCCACTAGATTGGTTGTGATACTCGGTTAGTTTCTCCTCCGTTTTAATCTTGGGAACTACAATCAACTTCCGTACAGTTTTGCCATCCTCACTTTCCCAAATGCGCTGCAAACATTCATCTTCCAGTGTTAAACTTTGCCATTGTGCCCAGTATGCCTTTGCCAGTGGACTTTCGCTAGCCATTTCCTCCCATGTTGGTCGTTGATTGTGTTCCAAGGCTGCTCCGTTTTTAACCAAATCTGGATCATCCATTTGATCTTTCTTAATTTGTTGCGTTGACCATTATTCAATTGGTAGCACGCTCAGAAGACGAATGTCGATAACGCCTTCTTTTTGTTCCACTCTTGTGCAATGTTTGCATTCTACGTCACATGGGTGTCGAGACAACGCGTCTGCATTTGCGTGTTGTCGTCCTTTACGATGTTCAATTGTACAATCGTAAGTTTGCAGTCGTTCAATCCATCGTGCAAGCTGCCCTTCAGGATCCTTGAACTGTAGCAACCATTTGAGAGCAGCATGGTCCGTTCTCAAGAGAAAATTTTGCCCATACTAGTACTTATGACAATGCCGAACAGACTCCATTACAGCAAGCAATTCCTTTCTCGTGACACAATAATTTCGTTCCGGTTTCGATAAATTTCTGCTGTAATAACCAATGACCTTTCCCTGTCCATCGAGTACTTGTGATAATACACTGCCAATTCCATACAAACTGGCATCTGTATCTACAATAAACTTTTCACCTAGTACAGGATACGCGAGGATGGGTGCTGAACACAGAAGAGCTTTTAGCTGTTCGAACGCTGTCTCCTGCTGGTCGTTCCATTCAAACTGTCGATGTTTCCTTGACAAGTCATGCAAACTGCTGGCGACGTTGGCAAAACGTGGGACGAAACGCCGGTAATATGTACATAGCCCGAGAAAGCTGCGTAGCTCTTGCAAGGTCGTCGGTCTTGGCCACTCCTGAACTACCTTGATTTTGTCCTTGTATGTGTGTACTCCATCAGCAGTTACCATATGTCCCAGATATTTTACTTCCTTTTTGAATAAAGCACATTTCTTCGGGTTTAGCTTAAGACCAGCCATCTTTAATACTACTCTTATCGCTCTTATAGAAAAGATGGCACCGGTTCCAAAAAATCGAGTTTCTGTTGCCGTGTGTAAGGGATGTTCTGTGGGTGTTAGAAGTTTTGTGTTGTGTGAAAACCGTGGGAGTAGATATCACCCTACCTGTGTCTTGAAGGTGACGGGAATGTTTGTTGACACGAATGGTAAAATTGATTGTTGTTCGGGGATAACCTCAAAAGCGTGCACATGTGACAAAAGGGAAATTTTACAACTAAGGAGCAGGTTGGTCGCCCTTAACGAAAAGGTACTAAATCAGTCCTTGGCGGAGGTTAATCTCGGTGGCGTGGAGGCTGCCGTTTCCCCTTTTCTTGACAATGAATCGATGGAGGATTATCTCAGTGGATTTGCGTCACTGTCTGCGGAAGTGAAAGAGCTCCAGGGTGCACTTTCAGGGCAAATAGGTGAGCTAAGTAGAATAATCCTAAACAGCCAAATAATGCTGAAGAATGCGGACGTAGACCGACACAAACGTTTATCAACTGACCATAAAAATGTAAACAATCATAATATCTGGGACAGCATGCGGCCATCTACCGGCGAGCGGATGCAGCTGTCATCATTGACGGATAAAGAAAACATAAGGAGGAAACTTTTAATATTGGGAGATAGTCAATGCCGCGGTTTTGCGACTATGCTGCGGAAGCTCTGTGTGTGGGATACTGATGTGGAAGTAATTTTTAAGCCTGGTGCAGCATTTCTGCAGGTTGTGGAAGACTTGTCGTCATTGGCGAGCGCGTTTGGTGCGGATGATTACGTTGTGGTGGTTGCCGGTACCAACGATGTCTTGCGGGGGCGTGGTCTGAGCAGGCGGGATGTTGTTCGTGCGCTCTCAAATGTAAACAATACGAATGTATTTGTAACGTCGGTACCTTACTTGAACAGCCATCCTTATCTTGACAAAAAAATATACGATTTTAATAATAAGATGTATAGATATGTAAATATGAACTTGTCAAGTAGTTTCACCTTCATAGACATAAACTCAGTTATCTGTGAAAAGGACATGGTGGATATAGGAGTACATTTGGCGGCTTCTGGGAAACAGAAATTTTGCGCAAGCATTCTCCGCTTTATGCAGTATGACGCGGAAATGCGCTTGGGGGATTGGGCGTCTTGCTCAACCTCGCGGTCCGTTAATTTGGATAATTTAATATTTTTGACTATGGATAGCGGGTTTGGGTTGGGCGGTCATTCCTTTCGAGAGTCCCGAGAATATTGAGAACGAGCATTCTGTTCAGCAAGGGAATACTCGGCCTATTCCTGTGGACGATTGTGTGATGTGTTATAATGTTAGGAGTCTGCGAAACAAAACAGAACTGATTGATCTGTATTTAAGGGATAAGAATGTAAAAATACTGTGTGTCACGGAGCACTGGCTTGCGGTTGACTCTGTGAAGCTAGAGAAATTAATAAATTACCAACTAGTTAGTAGTTACTGTCGAACTGAAACCAGGGGAGGGGGTTGCGCACTGTTTTCACATGCATCGGTTTGTTTGCAAAGTGAATCGTTTCCAATAGATCCCATAGAGAGTCATTTTGAATATTGTTGTGCAAGTCTTAAAGGTGGATCTAGGAAACTGTTGGCTGTAAGTAGGTATGGCGTTAGCATGGACGACCTCGATTGACCCCAAACTCCAGTGGTACTCAAACAAGGGGTCACGCGCCTAACTCCAGAGGTTCTCAAGTTCAGAGTGGGCCACCTTCGCCCCTCCAGCTAAGGCTCCGCCCCCGCTGTGGCCCCCTCGCCCCTCGACCTAGGGCTCCGCCCCCAGGGCCCCCTCGTTAGAGCCTCCCAATTTTGAGGTTAGAATTCCCCTCGATGCACCTTTGAGATAAAACCCCTATATCTCGAAAAGTAAGGGGCGGATCGAAAAAATAATTGAAAAAACACCCCCCGCCACAGAAACCTTCCTGTCGGTTTTGACAAATACGAACAAAATGGCGTTGTTGAATTTTCCGAAAAGGCCTTAGATCTATCACTTTTGAAAAGTATGACTCATTCCTCTATCTTCTAAATGGGTTGCCGGATCGAAAAAATAAAAACACCACAGGGTTTGCTATTGGGGTTGTATATACGAACGTAAAGAAAAACGGCCAAAAAGGCGTTATTATTACGATTTCAAAAATAACTTCCGGTTTTGGCGACAAATCCGTATATCTCGAAAAGTAAGGGGCGGATCGAAAAAATAATTGAAAAAACACCCCCCGCCACAGAAACCCCCCCTGTCGGTTTTGACAAATACGAACAAAATGGCGTTGTTGAATTTTCCGAAAAGGCCTTAGATATATCACTTTTGAAAAGTATGACTCATTCCTCTATCTTCTAAATGGGTTGCCGGATCGAAAAAATAAAAACACCACAGGGTTTGCTATTGGGGTTGTATATACGAACGTAAAGAAAAACGGCCAAAAAGGCATTATTATTACGATTTCAAAAATAACTTCCGGTTTTGGCGACAAATCCTTAAGGAAAAGAACAAGCCACATAGTTCTAATGTATTTTTTATGCATAAGAAGAATTATCCATATTCTTCTGGTAATGGTTTTAACAGCAGGAAATTTAATTCAAATCATAATAATCGAGGTAACAGACAAAATTCTTTCACAAATAACTATCAAAGACAGAACCAAAATTACGCAAATGGCAATACACCAGCGAACAATTATTTGCAACCTCAGCGCCAGTTTAACAGAGGTCGTGATCTGCAAGTAAATGCTGTGTCCGCAGAAACAGATATAAATATTAACAATACACATACTTAATTGAATTGTCTTAATTGTGTTACTGTTTGAACAATAAACTGATTATTATTATTATTATTATTATTAATAAAAACTATAGAAATAATTATTTTAGAGGACAAACTCAGTTCAGATGTCAAAATAATTTTAGAGAGCAAAATTTAATATGCGAATTTAAAATGATAATCGCTTATGCAAATAATTGCAAGTAAATTAAGAGTGGTTATTTAAAATTTTAGATGCATACAGACCCTGAATAAATTATACAGACCCTGTATACTTTGTACATGTTTGAGCACGCATACAAATGATGACGTCACCATCAGTGTTTTAATATACGTACCGTTCACTCTTATATTGTCACTGCTTAATCTATGAAATAAAACATAAGAAATTCGTTTAACGCATTTATTTCGTTATAATGGTAAAGTTGACACGGCGGTGGACACCGGTGGTATAAATTATTTGGGAATGTTTTTTTTTAATATCAGTAACCAGTTAGCCGTCGTCATGGGTGTTTCTTATTATATACGATACGTTTTCTTCGATGACAACGGTACAAGATTGAAGCTGAATACTCTGGTGTCCTACAAATTCCAAAAGGTTGAACAGAATGTAATTATTCCTTCTGGCGCAACGACAATTAGAATAGTTGGTTTCCATGAAGAAGAAGAAGAAGAAGAAGAAGAAGAAGAAGAAGAAGAAGAAGAAGAAGAAGAAGAAGAAAAAGAAGAAGAAGAAGAAGAAGAAGATGATATAAGTGCTTATTGTGATTCCGAGTCTGAACTGGACGAAGGTGAAGTAAATGATGAATATGATTATGGTGCTGATGATGACGAGGAACGTAGCGATGAGACTGATGAACAGTCAATTATATAATTATATATTGTCAAGTTTACCATTATAAACAATAAACGCATTAAACGAATTTTTTTGTTTTATTTCATAGATTAAGAAGTGATATTAAAAACGAGTGAACTTGATACGGTAAGTTATACAGACCTGTATACAGATCCTGTATAAATTATACAGACCTGTATACAGAACCTGTATAAATGATAACAGACCCTGTATAATCACAACAGACCCTGTATACAGACCCGTCTCCATTTATCCTCTTAGCGCCTCCATTTATCCTCTTAGCGCCTCCATTTATCATCTTAGCGCCTCCATTTATTCGTTTAGCGCCTCCATTTATCCGGCTAGCGCCTCCATTTATTCGGCTAGCGCCTCCATTTATCCGTTTATTTGAAATGCTTGCATCAATATCTACGAAAGAATTAACCTTAGCAGAACAAAATAATTTTTGTAATTTTGATCAAAACATACTTGTTTAAACAAAATATATGTACTTCATTGCATATGTACTCGATATTATTTGCATTATTAGTGATTAATTGTTTTGCTCTTCAAAAAATAATACTTATTAAAATTGAAGCTTGAACTTTAAAGCTATGAAGCAAAAAAACTTGAAATTATTCTGTTAAGTATTGTAGGTCAGGTTTAGAAAATTTTGGTCTTGCGTTTGACAGTAAAGAAATATCAAGTTCAAGGTTCTTGCTATTGTTTCAGCCTACTTAGAGAATTATTTCAGGTCATGTTGTATATTTTTTATAGGCGGTTGTACAGGCCTTGTGAGGTATAAGACAGCTCTTTTAAAACTAAACAAGTTAAAGAGAACCAAAATTTGGTAATATTTTAAACATGATTCAAAAAAAGTTTCAGACAAAACTTTGTGCCGTCCCAAGACCAGAAAAAGAATTCATACACAAGAAACCAAATGCACCTAACATTGGTAAATCGATAATATGGGCAAAAAAGAAGAAACATTTTAACATACCTTCCAAACTATCATCTGAAAGCAACTGCTCGGGATCACTGACAGAAGATTTATCCCGTCTACTCCTTGGTGCACTTGGCAATAACTCCTGCTCTGGCAACATAATTTTATCATTAACATAATTTTATTTTAGTTAGTCGGTACTCCGGAGGTGCTATCACCTGGTTTAGCCAAAAGCAACGGAGTATTGTATTGTCAACCACAGAAGCCGAGTACGTGGCAGCGAGTGAGGCAGTACGGGATGGGATATGGTTGAGGCAGCTTTTTTCGGAAGTTAGCAAGCTAGAAGATGTGCCAACTATATACGTTGATAATGCCAGTGCCTTGAAGCTAATAAAAAATCACGAATTTCACAAACGTTCTAAACACATAGATGTAAAATATCATTTCTTGCGAGAAAAATTCAAGGAAGGCGAAGTACGATTACATTATGTTGAAAGTTCCAAGCAAGTTGCTGACATCTTCACAAAGCCGTTGTCACGAGTTAAATTTGAAGAATTGAGAGAGTTATTAGGGTTACTTATTTTTGAGGGGAAGTGTTGAGAAGAAGCAAAATATAAGTGCCTAGCAACCTAACATTAGTTGACACCATACTGTCTGTATTTGTTTTTTATACTTTTGCTTGTTAGTCACAATACTTATTATACATGCATATACTTCTTCAATAAACCTCTAGAAAACTGTTGTGGACTATAACTTCAATAGGCTTCAATTGGACTATCAAATGTTAAGTTGCCATCGTCTTCACCATCAGACACCGATACAAGGTTATCCGTCGCAGGAGCGTTCACAGACTGTTTGAACATAACCCCCTCCTTGGTATGTCGTGAAGACAGAACTTCTTCCTTAACAAATGGAATATCAGACGTTGAGAGCGCATTACAATCATCAGCAGAAGGAAGATTCTCGCCAACTTCAAATAATATATTTTCTTGTGAGAGCTGACTGACAAATGTTGCGTTAATATCAAAATTCTTCATGGACTGTTCGGCTTCAACTTCTACTTTGACACGGCGAGGAGGTGGAACCTCAAATAAAAAAGCGAATTGACCATCAAACATCGCGTCTATCTCGCAATCACTGTCAGAAACCGAAATAACTTCGTCAGTCTCGGGGAAATTTGCTGTATCGTAATATGAAGTTTCTTGGGTTTCATTAACACATTTCCTACCAAGTGAACACCTATCCACTGGTAACGTTCGGAAAGGTAAAGAATCATAAAGGGTGCATTGGACGTTTTCAAGAAGAATACTGTTTGATGCACTCTGGAAAATATCGCTGGTGCTTTTTATATAGTCAAAGTTATCCGAGGACACAATATTAGTTGCATCGGATTTTATACAGTCCTGGGCGGTGTGATAAGATGAACTATCCGTAGTTACATCCAAAACGTGCGTTAGTTTTTCGATAAACTCAGGTTCAGGGGGTGGGTCTTTCGGATAAGAAGATCTACGATATTTCAAAGTCCTTGTTTCGGCCATTTTGATAAGATCTGCGGAGCGTTTTGTTCTCTCAGCGCAGAAACTAGGATCACAACTGTAATATACGTTTATGTTAGCGTACAAGAATAATGGTTTTATTTAAAAAAATACAAACCCTAAAGTTCGTCGACGTTCGATACTTTCCACTAAAACCGGACGAAATAGGTCTTTCTTTTTTTCCTTTAGGGTTACTGGGCCCCAACATACATCTTCATCACTATCATAAAATGCTTCCATCACGGGTTTTGCTACCAAACTTTGTGACGAGCGACTGTAAAATAAATAACGTAAAATGGCAGAAACAGCAAAAGAAATTTAAAATTTGTCCGTTGACACATCCGTTGATGTTTAGCGCAGGTATGCCAACATCGGCCATGAGCCAACCAATAATAGGGTATCCGTGGGGTATCCATTCATCATGTGATGTGCACATGCCAATGCGCAGTACCCACACTCATGATGTAAGGATTAACTTGGTGTGTGCAAAACTCTGCCCCTTCCCCTCCAATATGCCGCAAATTCACTCGAAATTAACTACGGTACCAACACGAAAAAGTAAAATATTGCCCCCTTCGTTGAAATGTCTAACATGAATAAATTAAGTTTGATTTGTTCTTGGTTTGTGTTTGGGTACCTGTGTTTGTTCATAGGATGATGTAATTATAGATAATGAGCTTAAAACTCGCATTCCTTACTTTTCCTGGAATACCAACCCAAAAAGTAAAACTTTGCGCTTTTTTCAAATGCAATCTACAGTCTGGTTTCCAAGCATTGTTTGGCATTGTCGTGTTTTCTTGCGTATAGGTAATACCACGAGAGCTGCAAATGAGTTATCGATTCCAGCTGTTATTTTGGTGATACGTTACAGACCATTCCCGTGCGTTAGACAGAAACAACGCGCTTTTTTTGCAGCTCTTATGGTTTTACCTATAAGCACGTTGAAAATGTAAAACGTTGTGACGATGTTGCGTTCCTCGCCAACAAACAGTGGTCCTACGTACGCATTTGAAAAAGAAATTAACATTATACATTTAATTAAAATAATTTTATTCGTAGATGTGAAACCATTTGACAATAGTCACAAGAAAATTTGCTGTAGCGTTGGTGGATAACAAATTCATGCTCTAATTTGTAGAACCAACGCAGTCCTTTGTGCAAAATTATCCGGCTGGGCTTCAAAAGAAGATCTGTGCAAAAGATGCGTACGGAGTACAAACATATGAACTACTAGCACGTATAAACAAATTGGGCATCCCAATTTTAGTATGTACAATTCTAGGGTGCATAGATTACTGAGACGTTGTTGTACATATTTTAGCAATGATATCACCCACAATTTTTTAAACAAAACTAATAATTCTAGAATTGCAATACGTTTATCCGAAATTTGAACATATAAGGTATTCAATGTTGATAATTTCGTAGTAGACCAAACATATGCTACAATTGAGAGGTTAGTAAAAATAAAACTTATTTTTATTTGCAGATCAAGTACCCAACAATTGCATAAGATATTGTTGAATGAGTCCATAATTTTCAAAGGCGAATATAATGTTAAATGGAAATAAAACCTCTTTGATCCTTTGCTAATTATTTATTTTAATAGGTACCGGTTTCAATCATCGTGTGATCATCATCAGCCTAAATGGTCAAATTAGTGAAGTATAAATTAAGATGGGTGCTACTGTTTGCTACTTCACAAGTAAAATATCAAACATTGTTTTAAATTAAGAGAAATCGTTGTTTGAAGTTTGAATTAGGATTGGTCTTTGTGACGTCACAAAGACCGCTCAAAGTGAGCGACTTGACAACGTTGCTATATCTAGGGTGCACGTAGTAAATTTTTGTCTTCTGTTGTGTCAACGTTTAGAATTGCTCGTTTGTTGACACCTGCTTTGGTTATTGAGGTTATATCAAACACTTGTTCAAAATGTATAAATTCCAACGCCGACATTGTTCTGTGCCGGGCTGTAACAGCAGTAGAACAGTAACTCCTGATAAGACTTTCTTTACATTGCCGACTAGCGAGATGAGAGATGTTTGGCTTCAAGTTTCAATGATCAAATCATCTCTAAAAAAAGTTACCTTTATTCGTTGTCAAACAACAGGGTCGCCAACCGTCAACTTGGCTGATCAGCTGTTCGAGAGCTGTCCGCTGTTGCCACCGCTACTAGGGATCGGTAATCATCGTGTATTTCCGAGGGTGGTCGGTGAATTCAAACGAAATGCACTTTTAATTGCAATTATCTCATAGAAAAACTAAATCAAAAAGCTCATAGCTTAACTTTATGAATCCTCATAAATTGCACAATAAGTTAAACCGAATATCTGCTTAAATTTTGACATGACCGGAATACCCTAATCGGACAACACATTTACACATTTTTATATAGGTGTGCAAAATTTCACGTACAAATGACATAACTTACATGCTTTTTTCAACATTTACAACAACATTTAATACATATACATTACCACAACAAGTACTACATACACCTTTATCTATAATTTGATATATAACGGGTGATCTAAAATGACTGAGGACAGGTTGAATTTCCCGCCACAGTTTTGAACTTATTTAGCGTTACTAAGATGGTATGCGTGCATGATACAGGCAGGTTATGATCACTGTCAGAGACCATAGTGAACTCGTCAGTAAGGGTTACGTTCCTCTGCAACGATATTTCATCTTTTTTCTCCGTTAATTTGTTATTGGGTTCTTGAAGAGTCTTTCTAAAAATACATGATATTAAGGATTTTGCATTATTCTGGTAAGTTCATCCAGTTTTCTTAAATTAAATTAACCTAATCATCAGTGGCGTAGCTAGGCCTGAGTGGGCCCTGTATCAAAATTTTTTGGGTGGCCCCCGGCCCTTTATCGCAAAATAAACAAAAACACGCACATAAACAACATATATTTTAAAATAACAAAAACAACAATACCTACATATTTAAACACTAAGTAGAATATTTTTTAGATATAAGTTTTTAATATGTAGGTATTGTTCTTTTTGTTATTTTAAAATATATGTTGTTTATGTGCGTGTTTTTGTTTATTTTGCGATAAAGGGCCGGGGGCCACCCAAAAAATTTTGATACAGGGCCCACTCAGGCCTAACTACGCCACTGATGATTAGGTTAATTTAATTTAAGAAAACTGGATGAACTTACCAGAATAATAAAAAATCCTTAATATCATGTATTTTTAGAAAGACTCTTCAAGAACCCAATAACAAATTAACGGAGAAAAAAGATGAAATATCGTTGCAGAGGAACGTAACCCTTACTGACGAGTTCACTATGGTCTCTGACAGTGATCATAACCTGCCTGTATCATGCACGCATACCATCTTAGTAACGCTAAATAAGTTCAAAACTGTGGCGGGAAATTCAACCTGTCCTCAGTCATTTTAGATCACCCGTTATATATCAAATTATAGATAAAGGTGTATGTAGTACTTGTTGTGGTAATGTATATGTATTAAATGTTGTTGTAAATGTTGAAAAAAGCATGTAAGTTATGTCATTTGTACGTGAAATTTTGCACACCTATATAAAAATGTGTAAATGTGTTGTCCGATTAGGGTATTCCGGTCATGTCAAAATTTAAGCAGATATTCGGTTTAACTTATTGTGCAATTTATGAGGATTCATAAAGTTAAGCTATGAGCTTTTTGATTTAGTTTTTCTATGAGATAACTGCAATTAAAAGTGCATTTCGTTTGAATTCACCGACCACCCTCGGAAATACACGATGATTACCGATCCCTAGTAGCGGTGGCAACAGCGGACAGCTCTCGAACAGCTGATCAGCCAAGTTGACGGTTGGCGACCCTGTTGTTTGACAACGAATAAAGGTAACTTTTTTTAGAGATGATTTGATCATTGAAACTTGAAGCCAAACATCTCTCATCTCGCTAGTCGGCAATGTAAAGAAAATCTTATCAGGAGTTACTGTTCTACTGCTGTTACAGCCCGGCACAGAACAATGTCGGCGTTGGAATTTATACATTTTGAACAAGTGTTTGATATAACCTCAATAACCAAAGCAGGTGTCAACAAACGAGCGATTCTAAACGTTGACACAACAGAAGACAAAAATTTACTACGTGCACCCTAGATATAGCAATGTTGTCAAGTCGCTCACTTTGAGCGGTCTTTGTGACGTCACAAAGACCAATCCTAATTCAAACTTCAAACAACGATTTCTCTTAATTTAAAACAATGTTTGATATTTTACTTGTGAAGTAGCAAACAGTAGCACCCATCTTAATTTATACTTCACTAATTTGACCATTTAGGCTGATGATGATCACACGATGATTGAAACCGGTACCTATTAAAATAAATAATTAGCAAAGGATCAAAGAGGTTTTATTTCCATTTAACATTATATTCGCCTTTGAAAATTATGGACTCATTCAACAATATGTTATGCAATTGTTGGGTACTTGATCTGCAAATAAAAATAAGTTTTATTTTTACTAACCTCTCAATTGTAGCATATGTTTGGTCTACTACGAAATTATCAACATTGAATACCTTATATGTTCAAATTTCGGATAAACGTATTGCAATTCTAGAATTATTAGTTTTGTTTAAAAAATTGTGGGTGATATCATTGCTAAAATATGTACAACAACGTCTCAGTAATCTATGCACCCTGGAATTGTACATACTAAAGTTGGGATGCCCAATTTGTTTATACGTGCTAGTAGTTCATATGTTTGCACTCCGTACGCATCTTTTGCACAGATCTTCTTTTGAAGCCCAGCCGGATAATTTTGCACAAAGGACTGCGTTGGTTCTACAAATTAGAGCATGAATTTGTTATCCACCAACGCTACAGCAAATTTTCTTGTGACTATTGTCAAATGGTTTCACATCTACGAATAAAATTATTTTAATTAAATGTATAATGTTAATTTCTTTTTCAAATGCGTACGTAGGACCACTGTTTGTTGGCGAGGAACGCAACATCGTCACAACGTTTTACATTTTCAACGTGCTTATAGGTAAAACCATGAGAGCTGCAAAAAAAGCGCGTTGTTTCTGTCTAACGCACGGGAATGGTCTGTAACGTATCACCAAAATAACAGCTGGAATCGATAACTCATTTGCAGCTCTCGTGGTATTACCTATACGCAAGAAAACACGACAATGCCAAACAATGCTTGGAAACCAGACTGTAGATTGCATTTGAAAAAAGCGCAAACTTTTACTTTTTGGGTTTGTATTCCAGGAAAAGTAAGGAATCCGAGTTTTAAGCACATTATCTATAATTACATCATCCTATGAACAAACACAGGTACCCAAACACAAACCAAGAACAAATCAAACTTAATTTATTCATGTTAGACATTTCAACGAAGGGGGCAATATTTTACTTTTTCGTGTTGGTACCGTAGTTAATTTCGAGTAAATTTGCGGCATATTGGAGGGGAAGGGGCAGAGTTTTGCACACACCAAGTTAATCCTTACATCATGAGTGTGGGTACTGCGCATTGGCATGTGCACATCACATGATGAATGGATACCCCACGGATACCCTATTATTGGTTGGCTCATGGCTGATGTTGGCATACCTGCGCTAAACATCAACGGATGTGTCAGCGGACAAATTTTAAATTTCTTTTGCTGTTTCTGCCATTTTACGTTATTTATTTTACAGTCGCTCGTCACAAAGTTTGGTAGCAAAACCCGTGATGGAAGCATTTTATGATAGTGATGAAGATGTATGTTGGGGCCCAGTAACCCTAAAGGAAAAAAAGAAAGACCTGTTTTAGTGGAAAGTATCGAACGTCGACGAACTTTAGGGTTTGTATTTTTTTAAATAAAACCATTATTCTTGTACACTAACATACACGAATATTACAGTTGTGATCCTAGTTTCTGCGCTGAGAGAACAAAACGCTCCGCAGATCTTATCAAAATGGCCGAAACAAGGACTTTGAAATCTCGTAGATCTTCTTATCCGAAAGACCCACCCCCTGAACCTGAGTTTATCGAAAAACTAACGCACGTTTTGGATGTAACTACGGATAGTTCATCTTATCACAGCGCCCAGGACTGTATAAAATCCGATGCAACTAATATTGTGTCCTCGGATAACTTTGACTATATAAAAAGCACCAGCGATATTTTCCAGAGTGCATCAAATAGTATTCTTCTTGAAAACGTCCAATGCACCCTTTATGATTCTTTACCTTTCCGAACGTTACCAGTGGATAGGTGTTCACTTGGTAGGAAATGTGTTAATGAAACCCAAGAAACTTCATATTACGATACAGCAAATTTCCCCGAGACTGACGAAGTTATTTCGGTTTCTGACAGTGATTGCGAGATAGACGCGATGTTTGATGGTCAATTTGAGGTTCCACCTCCTCGCCGTGTCAAAGTAGAAGTTGAAGCCGAACAGTCCATGAAGAATTTTGATATTAACGCAACATTTGTCAGTCAGCTCCCACAAGAAAATATATTATTTGAAGTTGGCGAGAATCTTCCTTCTGCTGATGATTGTAATGCGCTCTCAACGTCTGATATTCCATTTGTTAAGGAAGAAGTTCTGTCTTCACGACATACCAAGGAGGGGGTTATGTTCAAACAGTCTGTGAACGCTCTTGCGACGGACAACCTTGTATCGGTGTCTGATGGTGAAGACGATGGCAACTTAACATTTGATAGTCCAATTGAAGCCTATTGAAGTTATAGTCCACAACAGTTTTCTAGAGGTTTATTGAAGAAGTATATGCATGTATAATAAGTATTGTGACTAACAAGCAAAAGTATAAAAAACAAATACAGACAGTATGGTGTCAACTAATGTTAGGTTGCTAGTCACTTATATTTTGCTTCTTCTCAACACTTCCCCTCAAAAATAAGTAACCCTAATAACTCTCTCAATTCTTCAAATTTAACTCGTGACAACGGCTTTGTGAAGATGTCAGCAACTTGCTTGGAACTTTCAACATAATGTAATCGTACTTCGCCTTCCTTGAATTTTTCTCGCAAGAAATGATATTTTACATCTATGTGTTTAGAACGTTTGTGAAATTCGTGATTTTTTATTAGCTTCAAGGCACTGGCGTTATCAACGTATATAGTTGGCACATCTTCTAGCTTGCTAACTTCCGAAAAAAGCTGCCTCAACCATATCCCATCCCGTACTGCCTCACTCGCTGCCACGTACTCGGCTTCTGTGCTTGACAATACAATACTCCGTTGCTTTTGGCTAAACCAGGTGATAGCACCTCCGGAGTACCGACTAACTAAAATAAAATTATGTTAATGATAAAATTATGTTGCCAGAGCAGGAGTTATTGCCAAGTGCACCAAGGAGTAGACGGTCAATAACATTGTTTAAGCTGCAAAAAAAGTTTATGAGATGCATGCTGCGCCTTGATTATCGTGAACCATGTAGACCACATTTTAAAGCGCAAAATATTCTAACTCTGCCATGCTTATATTTATTCCGTCTTCTCTGCTATTGCAAAAAGAATATTTCTGGTTTCACCAGAAATGCTGACATATCCAGGTCAATGTCCACGCGGGGTGCATTACGACTGGTCACACCAGGACACGTCTCGTCGGTTTTTGAGAGGGGTCCTTATTACATGATGGTAAAAACCTACAATGCTTTGCCCCTCTCGATAGTTTCTGAAACCAGTCTTATAAATTTTAAAAGAGTGCTCCGAAAATATCTGGTTGATGCAGCGTTTTATTCAATTGTGCCTAGTGTCCGAAGTGCACAAATGTTTTTGAATTTGTTGTTGTTCTATAAATATTCTATTGTTGTGTGTGTAAATGTAAGTATATGTGTGCGCGTTTAATGTGTAAATTTACTCACTATTTTCTATGTATCATAGTCAGACGGTGTTTTGTTGTTTTATTATTTTTTATCTGTCATATTTATATAAGTATACTGATTTTAATGTTTTCTATGGACATGAAATTAGTTATGATTTTGCAAGTATCACGTTTATGTATGTTTATATATATATATATATATATATATATATATATATATATATATAAAACTTTGAAATAGTTAATACAAGTTTCATATCAATATATGCAGGTTTCTGCAAATAATTAACATCCATTATATATATATATATATATATATATATATATATATATATATATATATATATATATATTTGTAAATGTGACTATGTCAATATCTCTATGAGATCTTCATGACAATAAAGAGATTATTATTATTATTATTATTATTATTATTTAAGCGTTGAAATATCTCCTTTTAATTTTTCAAGTGATCGTCAAAATTCGTTCCCAACACAATAATGTCATCTAAATACGCGAGACAGGTCTTCCAGTGTATTCCTTTAAGCACACGCTCCGTCAGCCGTTCAAACGTAGCCGGTGCATTACAGAGCCCAAATGGCATGACAGAGAATTGCCATAACCCATTACCAACACTGAATGCTGTTTTCTCTTTATCCTCATGGTCAATTTCTACTTGCCAGTAGCCACTCTTCAGATCCAGCGTTGAAAACCATTTGGCGCCGCATAATGTGTCCAGTGTGTCATCTATTGGAGGAAGTGGGTAGCTGTCCTTCTTGGTGACGTCATTTAGTTTCCTGTAGTCGACGCAGAAACGGATGCTTCCATCTTTTTTCTTTAACCAGCACCACCGGTGAGCTTCATGGACTAAATGATGGTTCTATGACTTTGTTATGCCGCATTTCATTAATTAACTCCGCTACCTCTTGCCTTTTAGCCAGTGGCAATCTCCGAGGGTGTTGTCGTATAGGTCTCGCATCACCTGTATTAATAGAATGCTTCACAATGCCTGTTCTTCCTTCTCCGTCGGTATTAGATTTGTCTGCAAAAATTGACCAATGCTGTTCTAACAGACGTTTAGCCTTTGTCTTTTCGGGCTCGGACAGGTCCTTAATCCATTCTTGCTCCAATATTTTGAGGTTTGGTGGCACATTATCGGCAGAAGCTATTTCACAATCCACCACTGCTGTAATTTGCTGGCATTGGGCGATGACTTCACCTTTCCTAATTACCTTCTTTGTTTGAGCGAGATTAAGAATTCTTACTGGAAGTAGTCCGGTTTGTGATTTTGATAGAGTCTTACCAACAATTAAGTTTCTTGGAGAGTTTCTACTGGCTTCCACAATCCACAACTTGTCCATCGCCAAATCTCCATCTATTTTTGCCCACAGCACCATCTCTGAATTTGCTGGTACCTCCTGTTTTTGCTTGACAACCATGGAACGCACACTCGCATCCCCGTTGTATCCCACATTCAACGGAACCTCAATATTAGCATATCGCAATATTATTTTCTTCAAATCCAGCAGGAACCCATGTTCGACCATAAAATCTACACCTATAATAATTTAGGTCCATAATGTCGGCAACTATAAATTCATGCAAAATTTTAGTCGTCCCAATGGTGATTTTTTTAGATATTTTGCCTTTGATTGTAGCGTAGTCACCCGTTGCGGTACGTAATTTGATCCCAACAACCAGATCTACCTTGTCTGTGATTAAATCACTGCGGATAATTGAACGTGACGCACCCGTATCCAGAGTCATCACATATAATTTTCCGTTTAATATTCCATCGACAGTCAAGTTGTTTGTATTTCTGATCATCTGGGAAATGTATATGCTGGGACAATCAGACTGAGTCAGATCGCGCCCCTTCGACCTCATTCGATCTTGTTTAACGCCGGCGTATCTTGGGGATACCGGCTACTAGCATCTTTCTGCTGGGTGGGTGAAAATGGTCGCTCTTTTCGGCGTATCCGACAGTCGCGTACCATGTGTACCGGCTTATCACAATAGTAACATCTTCCTTTAAACGTATTTGTGGCTTGGTTTGGTTTCATAGCGGTCTTTACAGCATGACATATGATGCGCACGAGTTTTTCACTGTCTTCTTCCAATCGCCGTACTTTAGGATGCGGTCGACAAACCATACCAGCTGTTTCTTGGGTCAGGGCATAACCAACAGTTTCCTGATAAGTACTTTTTACAGAAGTAAGGCAAGCACGCTTTGTTTCAAGATCGCGAATTCCATCTACAAATGCTTGGATCATGTGTCTTTCACATATCTCGCTCGGCAAATCTGAATGTGTTAAATAAACCAGACGCTCAATATCCGCGGCATATTCTTGCAGGGTCTCTCCGGCTTTCTGAGTGCGCGTTTTCAATTCCAAATAGTGCATCTGTTTCAGGCGCTCACTACCATATTTTCTTTCCAACGCACTTACCACCATCTTGTAGTCGCATCGATGCGCCTCTGGAATGGTTTGTAACACGTCTGCAGCACCACTTTTCAACGCGACAATTATAGCTGCGGCTTTATCATCCACATTCCAATTATTCTTAACCGCCACCGTTTCGAACTGAAGCTTGAAAATATTAAAAAATGTAGTTCCATCATAACTCAGAGTTTTTAGCTTGAGGATGTTCGCTTGTTGACTGGGGACACTGGTTTGTAACGCAGTCAGACGTTGTTCTAACCTTTCTACACTTTTACTCGCTTTACTATTGACCTGAGTAACGTGCAATTCCAGAGCGCTAACTAATATATAATACTAATATATATATATATATATATATATATATATATATATATATGTTACGGTCATAGTGATAAATAGGTTATTATTAATAATTACAGGTTATTATTAATAATTACCGGTTATTATTAATAATAGCCAAGTGGCGAGGTTAAAGTGAAGAATTTATCACACGAACCGGCTATTATTAATAATTTCCAGCATGCTGTGGTCAATGTGATATATTTAAATTCGATATTGCATTAAGGTGATGCTACAATATAATAGAGCCTCAGATTTGGAATTCTGTTAGTATCTACATAATCGCTACACAACGAATCTATGCAGTGGGTTTTCAGTGTTGGGCCTTTAGTGACGTTAGTCCTGACTAACTTATTTAATAGTTACTACTCGTAACTAAAATAAGGAAGATTATCAAAACGAGACTAAAAGATGCCAATCCATACTAATTGCATGCACGAGTGTGTAACTCTTTTGGTCACGCTTATTTGCGCAATTCTTAAAAGCTAAGTAAGTAATAAATTAGAAACTCGGTTTGTATTATTCTGCAGGTGCATACGTACATAGTGCTTCTGTATTTTGCAATTCGTGGCAAGAAAAATTACTTTTATTTGTAACTTATTATTTATTATCTTTTTAATACAAAACTTTAAAAAATGTTTTATATTTAATTTTGAATACAAAAGTCCTTCTAGACCTTTATTTTTTTTTGTGATAGTACAACAATTACACCATTTATATTGTAAAAATAAAGCAAGATAAAGTTTGTAACAATAGGACGTCATCCTCTTTTGTTTTGTTTACGAATGTGAACTGTACCTGTATTTTATTTTTATTTTATTATTTACTATGAATATTGTTTATTTTTGATTTGTAAGTGCACATATGTGATACAGATTTTATTTGAGTTACCTACTGTTAATTTTATTTATTAAGAATATATTTTATTTTTAAACTGATATTTTTTTCATATATCTAAATAAATAATGTATTTAAAAATCTTTTTTTTGTTGGTGATAAACACTTTTATAATAACCGCCTTATAAAACAGATTGTATCCGTCAGATATTAGATATGCTTGCGGTAGGCATAGGTAATGGACAACCTAATGTAGGGAAGATTGGGGCAAGTTGTTACAATGTTTAATCTTTTATTTATAAAATAGTACTTTATTGTCAAACACCAAAAGTAAAAATACCGTGTTAGGAACAGAATTATATAAAAATGTTTGCATTATTTGTGCGGTGCAATTTATGTAAAAACATCTATCTAAACTAGCCTCGCATATTCTTGCATGTATTTGCATGAAAATACAATATTGAAAAAATTAATATTAAATGCGCAAAACTTCAAGATAATTGGGATTTGAGAATTTACTTAATAAATTCTAATTGTACAATTACAAAAAAACTACCCACATTATATATAAAATGGGTGTTATTGATAATACAATGGTTCACTTTTTTGAACACTCTCTATTAAATGTTCTTTTTATGTTTTCGTCATTGAGTCGTCCTTGGGTGTATACCAAATATCATTACCTATCATATCCAGTAGTTTCTAAAGTACAAGGGAGACAAAAGAGAACATTCTGTATTATCAATGTTTTGTACTATTCGTAATTTTGGTCATTGGGCTAGCCGTACTGATGATTTGCGTCGAGTAAATAAATATAATTGCTTACATAGTAATCAAAATAACTTAGCTAACTTCTTTGAAGACTGTATACCAAAGATCTTTTGTAAAAAGTAACGTTTTTATCACTTTTACCGTGCCCGTTAGGAAATTATTAATAATAGCCGGTCCATGTGATTATTTAAGTGTTTCTAATCACATTGACCAAATCATGCGGTTATTATTAATAATAGCCGGTAATTATTAATACAAACCACATTTATCACTTTAACCGTAACATATATATATATATATATATATATATATATATATAAAGGAAAGCTGGTTAATCGGCGGTAAGATATAAAGGAGAAAGGTATTTGTCGGGCAATTCCGTCATACGAAGATCGAAGAAGCAACCGTATACACGTGTTTCGGACTATTAGTCCTCATCAGTACGGTATAACCAAGGAGCAAGATGGACACTCAATGGAAAAACATTCAAATGGTTCCCTACAGGGGGTGACCACATGTCGCCAATTTGGTGCTTCAGTCCCAACATCTTCAGGATTCGAAGACAAGAAGTGACGTCGCGCCGGAGGTGACTGAGGCACACCATAGCCCATGGAAATTAAAGGAAAACTGGTTAATCGACGGTGAGATATAAAGGAGAAAGGTATTTGTCGGGCAATTCCGGCGTAAGCAACCGTATACACGTGTTTCGGACTATTACTATTTGTCGGGCAATTCCGTCACTTCTTGTCTTCGAATCCTGAAGATGTTGGGACTGAAGCACCAAATTGGCGACATTGGTCACCCCCTGTAGGGAACCATTTGAGTGTTTTTCCATTGAGTGTCCATCTTGCTCCTTGGCTATACCGTACTGATGAGGACTAATAGTCCGAAACACGTGCCTACGGTTGCTTCTTCGATGACTTTCCGTGACGCCTAAATGCAACACCCTGTATAAATGAAAATAATTTTACGTTATAGAAACTAATGAGTCAAACAACTCTTGTATAAAACATTTTTTTGTTTCTCAAACTATTTGATGACTATCTACCGCCGGGATACTAATAACTCACCCTGTATAATAAAAACAATTATTGCAATAAAAAGGCTTTTCTTTTTCTAATTTAACAATCGCTTGCAATATGGACTTCTCCCTAATAAAAAAATATGTTATCTGGCGTTTCTGCCGATTTGCTGCCACACTCCGGCACACAACAAACTCTATAATTTTGCTTATACATTGTTGAATGCAGCGATCTCACGTAATATAACCTCAATTACATAGCGGTTGTCGGCCTGAGCTACCAACGCAATAACGGCATAATAACGGAACATAACTACGTTCGAAATAAAGCAACGTTGCCAAATAATAATTATATTTGCTTTATGTGACATCATTAGAAGCAATTCTCATTCAAATTACAAACGGCGTTTTCACGTAACGTTTGACATTTTATTTGTAATACGAGTATCATCAGTGTTGCATATACTTTCTAAAAAGTATGTTATTTGAAAAACACCGGAATACCCTATTGGCGGGTTTAAGTCAAATGCTACCGGCGATGTATTTTTAGGACAGGCTACCTGGGCGAAATCTACGGGGCTGACCCTATTGGTGCACGATGGTAAGGCGAAAATTTCAAATAATGAACTAAACAGCGTTTTGTTTATAGAACTCTTCAAAAACCTAACTTTGGCGGAGGAGCCGGGGCGATGAGCCGGGGCGATTTACGGAGGCACTGCAACAAGACGAGGAGTTTCATACTTGGGGAAGCATACAACGCGGAACGTATAACCTGGCGTTTCAATCCACCGTCAGCACCATGGTGGGGCGGCTTCTGGATGCGACTGATAGGGGTACTGAAGCAATTACTCCGTAAAGTTTTGGGACGCGGCTACTTGAATTATGACGAACTGTTGACTATTTTGTGTGACTGCGAATCTGTTATCAATTCGATGCCCCTCACTTACATGGCCAACGATTCGGGAGAGTTGTTACATTTGACGCCAAATACATTTCTACGAGAGCAAGCCTCAGCGGTGTTCCTGATTGTGATGAGGTGGACAGTCAATCATTCTGTCGGAAGGTCGCATATCAACGAAAGCTGAGAGAATATTGACGTCAAGAATCCGTGATGAATATTTAGGACAGTTGCACTTACTCCACAAGAAGCGTTACCACCGTCCGATAACTGTTGGTGAATTAGTGCTTATCGGCAACGATAACGACAAACGGTTGGAATGGCCTTTGGGTCGAGTCACCGAACTGATGCCTGGACCAGATGGACAAATTCGTTTGGTAAGAGTGATTACTGCCAGAGGATAGCTACTTCGACCGGTGCAGCGCATCTACCCTTTGGAGTGTGCAAGCGCGACGGAGGATGCAGTGACCAAGGTTGCTGATCAGGTGGGCAACATCTACGAGACTTCACCGCAGACGACAAAAATCGCAGGTGACGACGGGGAAGAAGTAGTGCGCTAGCCTGTTTCCCGCACAGGAGTGCGCGAATATGTAAAAGCAGAGAACCCGAAGCGAAAGCTAGTGTTACGCGTTATGGTCGTCTGACGAGCTTACCGAAAAGATTACAAGACTGAGTAGTTTAAGGGGGGCGTCTGGTTTATCGGATAAAAAAATCGATTTTTTGGAAATTGTCTTAATTGAAAGTACAACTATCAGACAATGTGTTCATAAAATTTTATGTCAAAATTCAAAAAACTTTTCGAGTTACAGCCTTCAGAATGCAAAGCGGCGTGGCGCACCACACTTTGCATTCGGTACGTTATTGTAGCGCGGCACGGCACCTTACACTGCCGTATCTTGTGTTAACTTGCATACGTTCAGCGCTCGATCGCAATCGGTGTGTGCATTTTGTGTTATACGGTTTGTATTATGTCTTCGTATCCAAAATCAACGGGTGGTAAAAGTAGTCGTGCGTCGAGGCCGCCAAAACGAAAGTTCTACGGCAAGAAATGTACGGAAGAGTCGGAAGACGACAAAAGTTCGGCGAGTACCTCCAGAAAAAAACTAACTAGTAAGAGCACTGACGATGTAATATATAATAATGTACATTATTATCGAATTGTTGACTTTCTAACTGTTTTTGGGACTCTAGCCACCTTGATTATTTGTCGTACATGTAAGAAAGAAATACAGTTTAGAGAAACGTCTGTTCGCGGCTTTGGTTTTAAACTTGTCGTGTCATGTGCTTGTGGCAATACGGAAATTAATTCTGGGCCGATGATAAATACAGGATTCGAGATCAACCGAAGAATAGTTTTTGTGATGAGACTATTAGGCATTGGTCAAGAAGGTATGCATATTTTTGCTGGGCTCATGGACCTTGGTCAAGGTATAAGCAAAAGTACGTATTCTCTTATTGTACAGCATATTCAAACTGCTGCGAGATCAATTTTTGATCAAACTTGTAAGAAAGCGGCTGAAGAAGAAAAGCAATTGAATGTTGAAAATGAACGACCTGAAGATCTGAAGGTATCCGGCGATGGTTGGTGGAAGAAACGCGGCTTTTCTTCGTTATACGGTGTTACGACGCTAATCGCGTACTATAGTGGCAAAATCATAGACATAGTGGTAAAAAGTGCTTACTGCCAGGCTTGCATTACTTGGAGGAAGAAAGAAGGTACCGACGAGTATACCGAATGGTATGAAGAACACGAACCCAAATGTTTAGCAAACCACTCAGGCTCCGCGGGTAAAATGGAAGTAGATTCAATAAAGGAAATGTTTTCAAGATCTATAGAAAAGTTTGGTGTTAGATATGTGAATTATATTGGTGATGGTGACTCAAAAACCTATAAGGCAATTTTGGATATAGATCCGTATGGTGAAGAGTGTCAGGTGACGAAAAGCGAATGCGTTGGACACGTAGAAAAAAGAATGGGCTCGCGACTAAGAAACATTAAAAAAGAAAAAAGCTTGGTGGAAGGGGTAAATTAACCGATGTACTTATTAAAAAATTAACAAAATATTATGGTTTGGCTATTCGTCGGAACGTCAACTCTGTCGAAGACATGAAAACAGAAATCCAAGCAACTCTGGACCAACTTCAACGAATGAGATGCCGAACCATGCAAACTGCCCTCCCGGAGCAGAAAGTTGGTGCAAGTGGCGCAAGGCTGAGGCATCAGGTGTTGCAGCATCATACAGTCACCCCCCTCCACTTCATCCGGATGTCGTGAAGCATTTAATTCCGATTTACAAAGATCTCTCTAAAGAAGAACTATTGACAAGATGCTTAGGTGGGCATACACAAAACTGCAATGAGAGTTTTAATTCGACAGTGTGGCGTTTAGCCTCTAAGCATTTAAATTCTGGGTCAAAAATTGTCGACTTATCTGCATATATCGCTGCATGCGTATTCAATGAAGGATACAGCTCAATATTAAAAATGATGAACTTGCTAGACATCCAAATTGGACTGCAAGCACAAAATTTTGCGAACGCCTACGACGAACAGCGACTTCTGAGACAAGATCGCCGCAGCCTAAGTCGATCAAAAGCGGCTCGAACAGCTCGTAGAATGGAGTTAATGGCTCAGAACGAGTTGTTCGAGGAAGCGGAAGGATTGATGTATGGACCTGGGATTGCAGATTAGCCTGAGACTGCCGTAAGTTTCCGATAAATAGTACTTTTTTGTTCCGCAAACTTTAAACGTGATTATCTGAAAACACTGTTTTTGGCGATGCCGTACAGGTTAGAGAAAATTCTACTTAACCGATTGAACTGTATCTAGGCTTATTTTGTAGATAATTAGATTCTCTTCGATATGAATCAAATTGTTTTTCGAAAAAACAACCGTAACAGCCGTAACAGATTATTGAGGCGGTCTCATGATGTTATTGGTCACATTGGTATTGACAGATGTTCTAAATTAATTGCACATGAATATTGGTTCCCAACGATGTGGCGTACTGTTCATAAATATGTTAGGGCATGTATACATTGTGCGTATGGGAAAGGCAATTATGGGCGTGGCGAACGCGAGTTACATCCTACTGAAAAAGTTGGCATTCCTTTTCACACTGTTCATGTCGATCATCTGGGACTTTTGCAAGGAGTAGGCGTGGAAACTCATATCTATTAGTGATGGTAGATGGGTTTACTAAATTTACAATAGCAAAAGGGAATCGAACGGTTAGTGCTGTTGAAACAGTGGCGAAGCTACGGGAGATGTTTGGCGAATAATGGATATCAACGGCGAATAATTTCAAATAGAGGCCTGGCGTTTACCAGCAAGTTGTTCGCTGAGTTTCTGGCGGAAAAAGGTGTGAGGCATATTAAAAATGCAATAGCTACACCTAGGGCAAGTGGTCAGGTAAAAAGAGTAAATGGAACGATTGCCGATGCCTTGGCGACATCAATCACTGACGTAGTGCACTGGGACATGCACATACCAGAGATTATCTGTGGAATTAACCAGACAGAGAATCGACATACTGGTGAGGCACCGGCACGACTGCTATTTTTGCATGGCGGAGGCGTTGTGGCTGACCTTTTCAGCGGCAGAGATAGCGGGTATGACAAAGGTGCTGTTTGTAGGGACCGAGGAAATGAAACGAACCAACCAATACCGGTGAGTGGCGGAGGACACGCTGCAGCACCGTGGCGTAGTCAGCGTTACTTAGAAAATAGACGACGTAAGACGACACAAACGCTGACCAAGGCGGGTGAAGCCATGGCAAGATGGTATAATAAATGGCGAAGGGTTGCAACCGAATATCAAGTTGGCGACTTGGTTTTAAGGCGAAGTGCTAGCACCACGGTGAATGAAAAAGGCGTAAATCGGAAGTACAATGGCGAATAAGTCAAACGGCCCCTACAGGGTTACCACAGTGTTGGGTACCAGCGATGCTTAATCACTTCTGTAAAAGGCATGCGTGGATATAATAGATTTGATGGTACCGTGTCTGGTGATTCGTTGAAGCGATATTGTAGTACGGACGACGACTGTGTATATCAGAGGTGAACTGGCGATATTAGCATAATTGGTTGGTCATGGCGAATCATAACAATTATTGTTGTTTGTATATTGTTGGTGCCATCTAGTGCCGCTAAAGTGCGTTGACGATGAAGCACTGTTTCTTGGTGCCGTCTAGTGCCGCTAGAGCGTTGGCAGTAAAACATTTTTATCAACCCGAGATTGCGGGCGACACGTGGGTGACTTTCTTATATAGACGCTTTCAACCACGAACGTTCTATGTATTCGATTCAGAGTTTGTGAAACTACAGCCCACTATTAAATGAGTAAAATCCAACAGCAGTGTTTTCATTCCAATCAACATTTTCGTCCGTCCGAGCCGCATCTTGTATCAAGAGAAGAGCAGCGCTCAAAACCTGGTGTGTGATCGACACGACCATCAACCAACCATTATTGCTCGTATGTACAGCGTCACTGCGTGGCACAAAAACTGTGTCTGACATTGCAACGCTATTATGGTTCATGTTTAGCTTCATACTTCCTAACGTATTACACATAAAAACAAATGCATTGCGCAACGTCTCATAAAGTTGTTTTCATTTGACGTACCTTACCGTTATCGAAGCTCGCATAGCAATTTAAGTTTATTTACATGGTTGTGGCACGGTTCACGAGAAATAATGACGGATTATCAAAATCTTATTCGTAAACGGGGAACAATTAAAGGAACGGTTAGACAGTTCGAAACTTTTATTTCAAAATTCGATGATACACAAGAAGCGGAATTACACGCTAGGCTCGAAAGCTAACCAGCATTACTTACCCAATCTGAAGAGATTCAGGAGAGAATTGAGGAATCAAATACGGATGATAACGATAACGAAACCGTCCGAAACGATTTCGAACAACTTTATTACTAAAACATTGCATCTGCAAGTAATATTTTAAAACGACTTCATGCGAACGACGCACTGTCTGTTTCTTCAGACAACAGTGCGTATGTAACGAATAGAGCTTCAGAAGAGAATTGAGGAATCAAATACGGATGATAACGATCTCGAAACCGTTCCAAACGATTTCGAACAACATTATTACTAAAACATTGCATCTGCAAATAATATTTTAAAACGACTTCATGCGAACGACGCACTGTCTGTTTCTTCAGACAAAAGTGCGTATGTAACGAATAGCGGTATAAACGGAAAAGCGAACAATTCGGCAGTATTTGACAACGCGGTACGATTATCAACCATCAACTTACCAGAATTCGATGGCAAGTACGCAAACTGGTACAGATTCAGAGATTCGTTTTACACGTTGGTACGTGAAAATGTGCACATATCAGAGATACAAAAGTTACATATTAACATCTACTACATAACGTTATTTTTTTGCACGTGTTCAAAAGTAGCAAAAGCCGCGTTTTTCTGTACTTTTAACACTGTTTTTACGCGAAAACTAGGGCCAATTCACTATTTCTGATTCCGATTCCTGGAAAAAAATCCTATCGGAATCAGTTGTCATTTGTCAGGCAATTTGAAATCGCCAAAATTTTGTTGGTCAGTTTAATCTAAGTAACCCTGCGCAATTCGATGCGTCATGTCATGGTCATGTCACTTTTGATTTTTCCCGACCCGATGCGATCCAATATGAGCTGTTTAATTGTGCGCATTCTGCTCCGTATGCGATTTTCTCCGCGCCGATACGAGCCGATGCGAGCCTGCCAGATGTGCTTCAAGACATTTTAGAAAGCATGGATGTAAGCAATATATCCACGCCAATTAGATTTGGTTATAAGGTTGGTGTTTGAATACTGTGTTTGGATATCTAGTAGATTTCGACATATATCAAGGAAAATGCGTCAATGAAAATGAAATGTATGAACAAAAATTTAGCAAAGCTACTGCTCCATTACTTTCAATGCTTGATTCTATGCCCGAGCAGAAGACATTGTTACCATACCATTTACAGATTGTGTCCGCAAAAATTAGGCATAGGTTTATAGAAACTAGCGTATCACGCGACTACACTGGCAACGTCGGTTGAGTGGGGCAGCCAATTATAGTGGGACTGCCGACTGGTGGGAGAGCAGGTCTGGTCAATCGCGATGTACCCTCCGCTAGAACAGCTTCAGATCATCAGGTGGTATTACGGTGGCAATTCGGCGCAACAGTGCGTGGATTTGTTTGCAATCACTTTTGAAGGCAGACCTATCCCGTGCAGACAAACCATTTTCAATATTGTGCATCAATTTGAAAAAGATCTTTGTCTAAAGAGCTGCAGTACTTGTCATCCAAGGGAGATAAGTCCACAAGAAATTGAGGCAAAAGAACGTCGGGATGTACTAATCTGTGGTTCTGTAGTACTGGGATGATGAGAAATCCACTCGAGGGATTGGCGAGGAATTGGGTATTGGTAACAAAACCGTTGCTAAGGCTCTGAAGAAGGGTGATTTCCGGAGTTAAGACTACTCAAAGACTCAGGAAACCTTTGCAGAGGACAGTATTCGTATTATGGAGTTTTGTGAAATTGTAATGGAAAAGGCGAACGCAGATGAAAATTTTATACAAAATATTATTTTTACTGATGAATCGACTTTTCTGTTACATGGTAAACATAATCCTTCCATTCTTCGATATTGGGCCCAACAAAATCAGCACCGAAGTTATGCTTACCGTACCCAATATCCCGAAAAACTAAATGTTTGTGCTGGTATTCTAGGCAATCATTTACTTGGTCCAATCTTTATCGTTGGATCTCTTAACGCCCAGAAGTACCTCACTTTGCAGCAAGAGCAAGTACTTCCCGCCATTTATAACCTTCCCGGAGTAGATCAGGATGATGTTTGGTTTCAGCAAGATCGCTGTCCTGCTCATAACGCGGCATGGGTGCGAGAGTTTTTAACAACCGCATTTCCCACCTTATTAGTGGGACAGGCGACATTCGTTGGCCCCCCAAGACCACCTGATCTGTCTCCGAACGATTTTTTCTTGTGGGGTTATCTTAAAAATACCATTTATGTTGATGAAGTCAATAGGGCACATAATTTACAGGAGTTGAGAGCAAAAATTACAGAAGCTGCCAACACTGTAACGGCCGAAACGCTCTCTGGCGTGAGGGACAACGTCTACAAACGGCTCGGATACTGTCTTGCAGCGCAAGGCGGAATCTTTGAGCCCGAGATAAAATGTTTATTTAATTGTTTATTCGTAGTAGAATAATTGTTAATTTATATTTTTTTTTGAAATTAGCGTTTTTATTTTTGCATATTATTTTCTGACAATAAAAGAGAATTTAGAAATTATGTATGCACCATGTACGTGCATTTTTAAGAGAAGCACAAAAGCGGGCGCACACAGTCCTGCGAACAACAAACTACGAGCGACTAGCACACGAAGCGCGTGTTAGAGTCGCCCAGTCGATACCCATCAGCAATTATTATGCTGACATGCTGACACCTCATAATCAATAGTATATAAGTTGTAATTGTAATCATAGTAGTTAGTATTCATTTAGTTATAAATCGCTGTCTGTACTCCGTACGTTCTCCAAATCGTTTGTACGTTAATTAGTGGGATTAATAAAGCCTTTTTTTTAACTACAAGTGTTTTC